>CM065299.1:15704785-16304785 GCA_032871835.1 Dipteronia dyeriana | reverse complement strand
CTTGCTGTCACAAACATCTACACAAAAGACATCCAAATTAGATCAACTAGTCCTTCCTCTCGGAAAGCAAGGTAAGTCAAATCAGAAGTTTTAAGAAGTGAAATCAACCTTCTGTGTTCTTGTGGGAGAGAGTTTACATCAGTACGGCGGCTTTCATCGATTAAACGCAGCTTGCACTTCCTTTTTTTTTTGTGTGGATCTTGTATTGGCATATTTTTTTCTATTAAATCCTTTACCGATGGGATTTTCCAAAATTTTCTTATCTATGGTAAAAGTGCAGCTGAATTTTGGCATGTTTGCGTAATAACTCTTATATAAGGGAAAGTTACTAGTTTTGTACTTGTAGATCACTCTCTTTCTTTTGTTTGATTGAGAAACTACCAACCCCACCGACCGGATTAAATCTTGGATATATACACCATCTTCAAGTTATACACTTTATGTTATTTTGTTCGAGTTGAATCCAATGATTGAGCATTCTTCTCCAGGACCTCAACCTTTTTTCATCTACCACTTGAATCAGCATTTACTTGGGTGTTCATGATTCAAGTTTTCTTAATATGTTCTGTTTGGAGCATTGGGAAGGTATTGAAAGAAAGAACAGAAGTTTTGATTTAGAACATGTATAGGACAAAGTTTCCTCAATCAAAGTAAATTAGTACTGAATTCAAACAAAAGAACAGATAAATTTCTATGTTGAATTTGTTATTTAAAAGGTCCACATCAGGGAAACCATTTATTTATTTATTTTTAAGTAATATCTACGAACAGATCTTACCATGATTTCAAATAAGTTGGTCAACCACTACAGGAATTACCAGGGAAGTTCTATTCACTTGTTAATGATCTTCCAAAGAACAAGTGAAAAGAACCAGTTCTTTATAGTTATTGTTGTGGCTGTTTCTCTGATCAGAGCTAACAGAGCAGAGGACATAAACAACCGACTTCCCTTGCATGTAATTTTTTCTTCTATTATTACATGATTTATTTACTTGAAAACATATTAATGATTCCAAATTGTTTTTTCTTTGAATTTTTGGCTTCTTTCTTCTTGATATGCAGATTTAGCAGTGGGTTAGAATTGGCAAATTTGGTGGTGAGCTCTGGTCTTCTTAGTCTATCATGGACTGCAATTTTAGAACTTTATAGAGAGTTCAATGAAATTGAGCATATAAGATTCAGAGCTTATCAGAAACCAAACTGTACTGTAATAGCTATTGTGACTTCACCCACTTTCACAAAACATTATCTTCAAGAAGAGAAAGTGTTGGTTTCTCCATCTTCTCTTCCTTTCTTTCACTTCCTGTGCACCAAAAGCAAATCAGATTTATCAATCCACAAGGCTGCAGTGACCCTTTTCGGTTCTTTACTTGATCAGCTCTCTAACCTCAAAATTCAGGTATCATTCTGTCTTTTCCTTGAAAATTTAATTTAATTTAGACATAGTTTACATTTTAAAAATTATGAGAAATGTAGATTGTCTAAAAGGAAGAGGCTTATCACTTACGAATTATGATAGATATTCACATTAGGCTGTTTGACCAATAACTTGTTAGAAAGAAGTACCCCCATGTTAAGGATAGTATTGCTGTTGGAAGTATAAAATAGATGAAGTTTTTGGGTTATATGAATAAATTTGAATTAGCCTTCATGATGTTTGATGGTAATCTATCTATTGCAGCTAGTGAACTTGACTCCATTAATTATTACTGGACATTCACTAGGAGGATCTGTTGCCTCTCCCTTTACTTTATGGCTATTAGAAAGCATAAATCAATCAAGAAGCAACATGTTCTCTGCATTACTTTTGGTTGACCCCTTGTCCGCAACAAATGCCTCCAACAAGCCATATCACAAAACTCAAAATGGAATTCTTGCTTCCTGCATATAGCTGCTCATCAAGACTTAGTCCCAGGATTGTTTATTTCACCACAAAATCCTAATGCAATGCAATTTGATTCTGAAACCGTTACTTTCCAGCCTTTTGGTACATTTCTCTTATGTTCTGAGCCTGGGTGTACTTGTATTGAAGACCCTGAAATAGTGTCTGAATTACTGGTGGCAATGATATCAGAAACAGCTAGAAACCAAAATTCTGTTGAGGAATTACAGAATTTTAATTATGCTGGGATTATAGAACATCTCAAGTCTATTGTGATCTTCAAGGTAATTTCAAAGCTTGGTGAATCCAACCTCCATCAACTCCGAGCAGTGATAATTTTGCATTTGGAGGCCATTGGAGTTAAGACACAACCGGCAACTACGGGTGGGCGTTGATTGGATCGGTTCACTTTTGGAGTGAACCGATAAAAAACCGATACTATTCGGTTTTTTAAAAAATGATCCGATTAGATCCGATATACAACTATCAACCGATTAAAAACTAATTGATTTGAACTGGTGCGGTTCGGTTCGGTTTTTTCGGTTTTGGACCAATTGGGCCCAATTATTGGGCTTTAATTTTAACATCTGTTTGGGCTTTCATTATTGAAATTGTGATTAATTAAATCTTGTTTGTTTAATCAAATTTGGTTAAAATGTGTGTTTAATTCAATCTCAAAATGGGTTGCATTGGATTCTTTATTCATGATTTGCTTTGGTGTCACCTACTCACCTTTAACTTTATCAATTATGTCACAAATTGAAACAGTGAAAAACAAACCGAACCGAACCGGATTTTAAAGAAAACCGGAAAAAAAACCAATAAATTCGGTTCGGTTCACTGGTTCGGTTCGGTTTAATGGATTTTTGCCCACCCCTACCGGTAACTCAATTCCCTTCCACAATCTCAATTTAGTTGAACTCCAAAAAAGCATGTTTACTCATTTGACTCATTTCCATTTCATTCCAAAATACTCTTCAAAGCATAATCCAGGATACTGTCATTCTTTACCCGTCTAAGAATCTTCAAATATCTAATTTGTATCCACCTCATTGTTGTTGGTGATAGCAAAACAGTGACTTTAATGCACTTATTGCAAAAGTAGGAACAAGAGAAATGATTTGTGCATTAAACAAGAAGGTTTTTGATCCCCATAAGAGACTGAATGACATGAAGATATTGGCCTACCTTGAGTGGTACAAGAGGCATTCCAAATTTGGCTACTATGATAGTTACAAGAACAAGAGATTTTTGGAGGACATGGATGTCAACAGGTTTAAGAAAAAGCTTAATGATTACTGGGAAAAAATGGTTGCTGAAGCTGAGAGAATGTCCCAGAAAGATGAGGCAGCCTTCAGGAGCCGGTGGCTACATGGCGAGACAGCTTATCGAAGGATGGTTGAACCACTTGACATTGCTGACTACTATCACAAGGGTTATAAAGACTACATAACCAAGGGAAGATCTCAACATTACATCAAGTTGGAGAAATGGCTAGAAGAAGGAAGACCCCACAAACAAACCTCGTAAATGGAAGACACAAAATGTTTTTGCTAGTCTAACAGATGATTCTTGCTTCTGGGCACATGTGCAGGAGGCGCCAAGTCTATGCAAATCGTTGAGAAATGGCGAGGAGGGAGAATCAACCGGAGAGAATCTCGTTAAGTTTGAGGAGTATGTCATGGAACAGATCAAGAACTATGTGGTATCTCCAGAAATTTTCTTGACAGGAAGCAGCTTTATGCAATGGTGGAAAGAGTATGAAGAAATTATGGGAACCAACTATAATTCAGAACTCAATAACTTCATGAAGAATTCCATTTATCACCTGTATGCTAATGGATCCTTGATTTTCAGATGAATAAAAAAAGCTCAAGTATGTCACTGACTTTATAAAAAATGGCATTTACCACAAGTATACCAATGGATCATCCTTGGTTTTCAGCTGAAGTTTGATATGCTCCTGCACATGTATGCACTGCCTTTTATTTGGGTGAAACTAGAATTTGCAATATATGTATTTAATTTGAAGTTGCATCAAATACTCAAATGAAAGTTTGTAAAATGTTTTCAGTATTTAACATAATAGCTTTTGTGTTGGTGTATACTTGGATTAACATGACAAATGTATACGTGGAAATTGTTAAAAATAACTACAATTATTATGAAAATTTTGTTTTTAACCAAATACGAAAATTTATTTGTTTATAACCATTTTTTTGAGAAATTACTTGAATGCCTCCATATAAAAACTATTCCAAAACATTCTCTTTTTTTTTTCTCTCTCCTTTCCTCTCTCTCTCCCGATCTCTCTCTCCTTTCCTCTCTCTCTCCCCGATCTCTCTCCCGTCTGCGGTGTGCCGACGAACCGTCACCAGTATCCTTGCGAAGGCCGGCGAACCGTCGCCGGCCTCCTCTCTTTCTCACCCAACCTCTCTTCTCTCTCCCCGCAGCTCTCTCTCTCTCTCTCTTTTTTCTCTCTCTCTTTCACTCACCTCTCTTACTCTCTCCCTTCCTTTCTCTCTCGCACGTCGCCGACGGCTTGCCGGAGTGTCGTCGCCTGGGCTTCACGACCGTCCAGCAACGCCGTCGAGCTCACCCTCCGTCGGCGATTAGATCTGCTGAAAAAGAGAAAAGAAAACGAAATACTAGAAACCTAAAACATTTCAAGTTTGAACATTTCAAGTTTGAACATTTCAATTTAGGCAACATTTCAAGTTTTAAAATTTGAAAACGAAAAACTTAAAAACCCAGAACATTTCAAGTTTCAACTTTCAATTTATTCAAGGTTTCAAGTTTCAACATTTCAATTTAGTCAAGATTTCAAGTTTTAAAATTTCATTTTTTAAAACAAGATTTCAAGTTTCAAGTTCCTAGCCGTGATTTCAAGTTTGGTTCCATATTTTGGTCATGATTTCAAGTTTTCATTCAGTTTTAAAGAAAAAATCAAATCCAGAGGTATTTTTATAATTTATGGACATACACTGATTTTTTTTTAAGTGGCTATTAACAAATAAAATTTTGTATGTAGTTAAAAATAAAATTTTCATAATAGTTGTGGTTATTTTTTATTTTCTCTCATATGTATATTGTATAATGTATACTTTGACTTTGAATATATTTATTTAATTTGAAGTTACATCAAATGAAAGTTTGTAAAATATTCGGGATTTAATATAATAATAATGTTATTTTGTCCAAATGATATGACAACGCTATCTAAATTGTATTAGATTTATATAATTTAAATGAATGGATTAGAGTCTTATCATATTATTTGGGATCAAATTTAGATACAGTAGAATTACTTTTAACATAATAGCTTATATGTTAGTGGATATTTGGCTCATTACCAATTAGATATTGATTATTTTTTTCTCAAATTCCAAGTTGTTTGCGATTTTTACAAAAGTAACTGGTCCTCACATTTTCCCAATGCCAAATTAGTCTCTCTCTTTTTAGAAGTGACCAAATTGGTCTCTCTAACAATTTAACTATGTTAAATATAACAGTTGACTTTAACAATTTTAATTAAAGTATATAAAAACCCTTTATTTGTAATATTAGAGCAAAATTGTTTTGTACATTAAATTCATCGTTATAATTACAACAAAATCCAAAAATATTATTAATGAAACACCATTTGTACTTTTTTTAATTAATTTTTTTTAAAAAAAATCTTAAAATATTTTAATAAGACAATATCAATTATACCTTTATTTTATAAATAAAGTTATCATTCATTATCGGTTTAGTTTTTTACCATTTTTATATAATTTTTTTTGATAATATTATATAAACACTATTGTCAAAATTATTTAAAAATCAAAACCTATATATAAAATAAATAAAAATATACATATGTTAGAAAAAAAAACCATGTAAGTGTGATTATTATATTGTTTAGAAATAAAGTACTGGTATTTGATCTCTAAACAAATAAAGTTGATCGGTAGAACTTAGTTAGAGAGATTAATTTGACACTTGGAAAAAATATAATGACTAATTTAATCACTTTAATAAAAGTTATACATTATTTAGATTTTTTTTTTTTAAAAGTTTATAACCTAATTAGTAGTCGACCTATGTACTTGGATTTTTGAATAACCAAACTACTCCCTAGTTCCACCATTGAACTTTCAGATGCTATTTTCTTCTTCTTACATTGCATACTTAGATTCGTTGCGATTGTTTTCTTTTCTTTCATGGATTGACAAGGTAGAATAAAATGACTTTAAAATGAAATATTAAAATTCAATTATTATGGATACGTAAGTGGATAAATACGTGTGCACATATCGTGTAGTTCTATATTTTAACGAAACAAATCATTAAAAGTTTAGTTTATAGATATTTTCAACTTATTAAATGATGAATATCTTTCAAATTATGATGTCGGACGAAGTTTCGGCTTAAAAATACAAAACAGAATAAGAAAAAATAAGTAGAAAATGATTAAAAACTAAAGCAAGAAAAGTCCATATTAAAAATTGTGATTTGGGTCTCTACTTATTTGATTTGATTTTTAATTTTTTAAAATATATGATTATTTATCGGTAAAACGGTTGTGAAAACCAATCACATCTTAAACACACGTATATTTAGATACTTAAATTTAATGAAATTAGATAAGACATGGAAACGATGAGACTAACAAAAGATCCAAATTTAAAAAAAACTGATGCATTGCTATAGTTTCAACTTCCAACATTCAACAGTGCATACTTTGGCTCGAAGTAAGAATATTTCAACATCACTTTTGAAACAACTTGCAGAGGATGTCAGAGATGGAATGGCAAGTTTCCTCTTTCATTTTTTCACATTGACCGAAAACACATTGACTTGCATACAATTCCACCCCCCTTCTTTTCCCACTTTACAATTTTTATATTCTTGATTCTCTTCATTGTAAACAAACAAACCCAGTTCTCCATTAGATTCTGCTGTTGTTGTGTTTGTAAGCTGAGAGTTAATAGAACAGAGAAAATGAGCAATTCACCTCCCATGTGAGAACAATTTTCCTTTTTGTTTTTACACTCTATACATTCTTTACTTGTTTTGTTACTTTATAAAACAAAAAAATTACTAAAAAAATCCAACTCGGAGAGATATGAACAGTTCTTTTAACTTTTTCCTTATTTGAGCTTTTGTTGTTTTTGGTTTTGATTGCAGATTTTGCAGTGGTTTAGAGTTGGCAAACTTGGCGGTGAGCTCTGGACTTCTCAGTCAAACATGGGATCCAATTTTAAAACTTTACAGGGAATTGAATCAAGGTGAGCAGATTAGATTCGAAGTTTATCAGAAACCAAACTGTACAGTGATAGCTTTTGTGACTTCACCAAACCTTACAAAACGTCATCTTCAAGAAGAAGATGAGCTGGTTTCTTCAGCATTTCTTTCTCATCTTCACTTCCTGTGCACCAAAAGCAATCCAACTTTCTCCATCCACAAAGCTGCTGCGACCCTTTTCAGTTCTCTTATTGATCAGCTCACTAATCTAAAAAATCTGGTATTTCTCTGTCTTTCCCTTGAAAATTTAAGGTCTTTTTACAACATTTTTTACATTTCCCAGATGGGATTTGAACCCTAATTAGAGAGAAATTTAGATTGTTTAAAAGGAAGAGGCTTTTGAGAGATTTATATATTGTTTAATTATAATATACCCAAATTAGAAAGAAAGATACTTTTTTTTCCAATGTTGAGTACATGATTGTTGTTGTATAGAAGTATAAGATAGATGGAAGTTTTTGGTTTCTGTGAATGAAATTTGGAAAATGTGATTAGCTTGAATGATGTTTGATGATAATTAATCTGTCTAATGTAGATAAGCAATTCGGCTCCATTAATTGTTACTGGACATTCTGTGGGAGGATCTGTTGCCTCTCTCTTTACATTATGGTTACTAGAAAGCATGAATCGAACGGAACCAAAACGTGTTCTCTGCATTACATTTGGTGCACCCCTTGTTGGTGACAAAGGCCTTCAACAAGCCATATCACGAAACTCTAAATGGAATTCTTGCTTTCTCCATGTTGCTTCTAACCAAGATTTGGTCCCAAGATTGTTTGTTTCACCCCACAATCCTAATGCGATGCAAATTGATTCCGGAAGTGTTGCTTACCAGCCTTTTGGTACATATCTGCTATGTTCTGAATCTGGATATACTTGTGTTGAGGACCCTGAAGAAGTGTCTCAATTACTGGAGGCGGTGGGCTCAGAAACAGCCAGCAACCAAAATCGTAATGTGGAATTGGAGATTTTCTATTATACGGAGACTGTAAAACGTGTTGAGTATATTGTGATCGGCCAGGGTATTTCAGAGCTTGGTGAACTGAAGGTGCAACGAGCAGGGACAATTTTGCGACTCGATGCCGTTGGAATTAAGAGAACACAACAGGTAACTCAGTTTTCCTTCCACCCTCCCGGTTTTTTCGATAATGGTTGTTGTTTCCATTTCATGATTAACTAATTGTGGAAGCATGGCATTCTTTAGCTGTCCAAGAACTAAAAATCCAAGTTTAAGACATTAGAAATATAACTGTGATCTTTCATTTGATTTTATAAGTCATTGAACTTCCTTTTTAAACCTGTTTTTTTATGAGTTATTCGAATATCTAATTCGCATCCCCCTCATTGTTGTTGGTGACAGCCACTGATTGACAACATGGAAAAAAGGGAAAAGTTTCGTGCATCAAAACAGAATGTTTTTGAGGATAAGAAACTGAATAAAATGAAGGTGTATATGGCCTATCTAGAATGGTACAAGAAGAAATCCATGTCTGAGAAGGAAGGCTACTATGGCTACTATGACAGTTATAAGTACAAAAGATTTCCAAAGGACATGGATGTTATCAAGTATAAGAAAAGGCTTAATGAATACTGGAAAAAAGTGGTTGAAGAAGCTGAGAGAATGCCACAGAGAGAAAATGCACCTCTCCATCCTAGGTGGTTATATGGTGGGACTAATTATCGAAGGATGGTCGAACCACTTGACATTGCTGACTACTACAGCAAGGGTTCAAAGAATTACAAAGCTGATGGAAGATCTGAACATTACAAGAAGTTGGAGGAATGGCTAAAATCAGATACACCCACTAGGAAACCGGATAACAGGAAGAAACTGAATGTTTCCAATAGTCTAACGGAAGATTCTTGCTTCTGGGAACGTGTGGAGGAGGCTTTAATGCTGTGCAAATCGCTGGGAAATGGCGAGGGGGATAGAGAACTAACCAGAATGAATCTGGTTACGTTTGAGGAGTATGTAATGGAACAGATCAAGAATTACGCGGTGTCTCCGGATATTTTCTTGGAAGGGAGCAGTTTTATGAGATGGTGGAGAGAGTATGAATCAATCACAAGAACTTTTTATATATCAAAACTCACTGACCTTATGAAGACCGGCAAGTACGACAAGTATGCTGATGGATCATTGGATTTTTCAGCTGTATGATGATCATCATTGTTGGTATGGTTTTCAGTTCATGCATTACAATACTTATCAAAATTGTTTAGAGTTCCACTGAGTTCTTTCTCTTTGAAGTCATTTTTATGGTGTGTTATATTCTCCGTAAAGTGTTCCAAATGCAGATTATAAATGAGCCTGATTTCGACATCTTGTTAGAGAAACCAATCCACAAGTTTTGAAGTTTGTTGACTGAAGAACTCAATCTGTTTTTACTTTTTGCAATTTTGCACTCTATCAATAAGATGAATCTATGTGTAGAACGTCATGTAAAAGGTAATCAAATTTATACGTCAAATTTGAAATCTTGTTAAAATCTAGACGTACTGACTAAAGGAAGACTTCTCTGTTATCGACCAAAGTTTTCAAACAACTATGTTAAGCCAATTTAACCATCAAATTCAATAGTTTATCGAACTCTGATTAGATGTTTTGACTGACTTTTGCAGTTCTGGTTCTCACTAGAGAATGACCTACGAGATATGGTGAAGACAATATGGAAGTGGCATGAAGGAAGTGATAGTGGGGCATATAAAAGATGAGCTAAGATATAGCTGTCTATGTGTTGTTGACAGAATGCAAAAATGTATGAAGTGTTAAATATACATATATGTATGTCTGCATCAAGACAAATTCCAAAAAAAAATATAAAAAAAACGTCTGCTTTGATTATATATCCGTGTAGGACCGATCGTCAACCCACATGCACATGCACATGTATCAAATAACACCTATTCAATTCTATGCTTCATTCTTCTTCTTAGTTTGATCCACAATTACTTGTTGGATTCGTTAAATCTTTGTTTGCATTTGGAGGTCTTTCACCGACACTTTTTGTATGGGTTATAAATGCGTAGGATGAAACTCAAATCTTGACACCAACTTGAAGGGAGAGGTGTTAGTATCAGTAGAAAAGTTTAATCTCACAAATTATAAAATGGGACTCGATTAATGGTTTTTGTTTGTGTTTGTATACATTTGGAGGTCTTTTACCGACGCTTGTTTTATTCGGGATATGTATCCTAGGAAAGGAAAGGTGTTGGTATAAGACATTAAGACTAAAAGTAGAAAAGCTGTCATAATATTTCACAAATAAGAAGATGGGACCCCATTAATGTATTGAAAATTTGAAATTGGCAGCCTGATGCCCTGACCTGAGTAACGCATGAATATGATCCCTCAAGTCATGTGAGTCGCTAAATCTCCGCCAATGAACCGTTACGCGTTTTTAACTCTATTTAATTTGTTTAATTCATTCAATGAACGCAACAGCGCCGTTGCACCATAACCGTCTGATTGACTGACCTGTGCCTGTGGTCCACATGATCTGTTACCCACTCCCTCCACCACCATCTCCTTCCAAGTCCAATCTTTTTCCACAAATCATAGTCATCCCCTTACTATATCAATTAAGCCTATTTCGTACAGGGTAACGTTTGTATAAGGATAAAAAATTTATAATAATTTTATAATATATTATTATATAAATTATATATATGTTTAGTATTTCCTCTTTTTATATATCAAAATTTCTGTTATAAATATAAATCAACCAGTCCTAAAAGCATTTCTTTTTTCAGTGATAAACATCGACAAAACATGGCATCATTAAGCAGCACGAGTGTAAGAGCTAGATTGATCAAGTTAAAAATAGACTATACAACTATGGGAACAAGAAGAAAGCAGCATTAGGGGTGTCCGTGACGAGCAAGAATTCTAATAGACTTTTTTTGTTGTTGTTGTGATGCATTTAACTATTTCAAGTAGTGGTCTTCTGATAATGAAGAATTGGAAATTAGAAGAATTTGTATCTCACAGAACATGTGCAGAATCAACATATGCATATGACAACACTCGGTTTCGTGAGGTCACTGCCAACTACAAGAAAGTGCAAAAGAGTTTGGTTTGGTTAAAAGTGATTGTTCTGTTTCATACGGTATTACTAGGCATATGTTTTTGTATGACTCTTACCTATAGTGAATGAGTTTCATACATAAGATGATGTAATGTTATGAGGATAAAGCAATGAAATAATAAAGTGTATTGTTAGTATGTATCATTGACAAGTGAGAAGTAAAAGTAAATTAATCTCAATCAAGCATACTAAATAACACTCTACATATAAGTTGAACACAACCACTATCGTATGTCAGCCACATTAACTAACTTCATACCATATTTACTAACTTGATAACACTGTTCAAAAGTTAGAAACACAAAATATTAGGGTTTATCCACTGAAACCTATTTACAGTCAACCAACCAAAAGAAATTATGGCCACTACCAAAAACTCCAATAGAATCCTAATAATTTAACCAGACATTCAGACTTGAATATCACAAAAACATGTCCATAGTTTTAGTGTTTACCAAATAAGACAAACGAACTTAATAAAAACCCCTTCAGGATTTGACATTCGAACCTATTTGGGAGCAAACATCAGCCACATGTGTTGCCGGAGCTTTGCTTGTGATGCAATCATTAAGCTTTGCCCTGTTATTGTTGCATTCATTAGTTTCAGCCCTGTAATAATTGATTGGTAATGTTATTTAAACTATAGCTAAATTCCTAACGTAGAAGCCAATGCAACTAAAATATACATGTATTGTTTATACAACTTCCCTAATCCTAAGTTGATATACATGTATTGTTAAATACAAGTACAATATAATACCTGGAAGATGTAGCAACCGATGGAGCATTGGAAACTTTTTTAGAAACCTTTTTTCCTGTTGAGGTGGAAGATTTATCTTTTGCCTACATTATCAATATTTGATATAGTTAACATATTAAATGATAATATATTTTCAAAGAATGAGAAAATAAAAATAATAAATATGAAATTGTTTACCTCAAAACGACAGGTCGCTCGGTTGTGTCCAAGTTCTCCACATTTCGAACATCGTTTGGAGAATGTTTCATTTGGTGCACGTGGCTCATTAGGTGCCCGAGTTCTCTTCTTCTTAGGTCTACCCATCTTTGTTTTTTTGATAGGCGGTTCAATAATTTCATATTCAACTTCAGGCCACCTGGATTCATCCGATATTGGGTTGATGACACTATTGTATGTCGGTTTCCAAGCTTCCTTCGAATAATACCAATGGACAAGATCATGGGAAAACTCTCTTGTACATATACACGGCAATAACATGCATGCATGGCAACCCACTTATCTGCCACATCCAACAATCACATGTGCCATCATCAGTGTTGACCAAAATTTTCAGACCTTCTTGGTTAATTGTCTCATACCACTGCTCTCTTCCATGAATGACTTGTAGTTTCCTTGCTTCTTTTTCATTTGTTGTCAAATTATCCCTAGCCTCACTTAAATTTTTTTACATCAACCCACTTCTCACAGAACCGTACCATAATTTTTCTTCTCAGATTCTCTAATAATTGAAGCACTTGTTTGTCTCTATCCTCTCTTATCCAACTGTTGAAGCATTCTGACATGTTGTTGGAGATGTGATCAGCTTTGATGGAAGGGTCAAATGCATGCCTTGCCTATTTTACAGCTGGCTCTGACATCAACCAGTTGGTAGCTTGTAAACTATCTTCCCTAATTGAAGCTAAAGCTTGATTGAACCCAGCACAATTCGCAACTCTAGCCAACTGCCACATCTTCCAATTAATATTGTTGTTCTTGAAGGTTGCTATGAAGTTTGCGATAATATTTCGGAAACAATACCTAGTATATGCATTTGGTCACTCTTTCTTCAAAGCTTGTAAACACCCTTTATGTCTGTCACTAATGAAGCATATGCGTCGATTGTCATCCCATCCTAAAGAATCCTGCAACTCCCTTAAAAACCATGTCCAACTCTCAGAGGTTTCAAACTCACAAATACATATAGCTATTGGAACAATGTTGTTATCCCCATCTAGAGTAGTAGCTGCTAACAACACCCCACCAAATTGTCCAAACAAATGACACCCATCGATAGGGGTGGGCATTAAGTTCCGAACCGAACAAAAAAAACTGTGTTCTGTTCTGTTCGATTCAACAAATGAATTCCATTTAAACCGGTTTAAAAAATTAAAAACAGAAATTTTTTCGATTCAAACCGGTTTGGTTTCCTAAAAACCGGTTTGAACCGATTAAACCAGCTATATAAGTATAACTTAAAAAAACCCTAGCAAACTTCTTTAGCTTTTCTTTCATTATTATTAGTTAGGTTTGATTTGTTTGTTATTTTGGGCTTGGGGCTTGGGCCATTAAAAATATTAAAACTTTAACCTAAAATTAGAATAAAAAAATTCATCAAATTTAAAAACATATTAAAAAGAACTTGTCGATTTTGTTTTTTTCGTCTGCCGCCGGTGTTGGGAGACAGTCGTACTATTTGTAGTTTGTACAAAGGTTCGATGGTCGTTGGTTCGAAGGTTTTTGGAGGACGAGTGAAAAACATGTGACGGATTTGAGACCGTGTCTCCTGGAAGGAAGTGATCGAATGGGGACCAAAACCTTCTAATTTGGTTTTGTTGCCTTTCTGATCGAAGGGTATGAGAGACTTTTCCCTTTACAATAGATATGTTATTTTATTAAATTTTTATTTTTGTTATTTTATTATCGTTCCACGTGGTACACAACTGTTACCCAGTCGTAAAATAACAAAAATAATATTTTGTACGTTAAATTTGACTAACGGTCAATTACAAAATGACCAAATTGAGTGATATTTTTTAATATAGGGATCAATCTATTTAAAAATGAATAATTAAGTAAAAAATAAATAATTCAAAAAAAAAACATGGGAATGAAATGAATAATATCCCATATTTATTATCTAAATATATAATAAATATAATATAAGATTTCCTCCTATAACTAAACACAATTATCTAACATTTTTAAAAATTATATTATTACGTTTAACTTTCTTAGAAATAAGATTATTTACGTTCCCTTAATATTTAGAAAAATGAATAAGATCTAAACCCATAAATATACATAAATCCCGTATAATATATAATTTATGGATATTACTGGGAAGAATGAATGAAATTATATTAAATGAAGACGTGATTGGAATGAAAGATACGAAATGCAAATGATCATTACAGGATTACAGCAATCGTCCCGTGATTGGCGGTGCTTTTGCCACATAAGCTCTCTCTGTCATACCATTTTACAGACAAATCGAGTAAAAAACAAAGAAACTATATCTGTCAAAAAAAATATTGAAACTTTATCTGTATAAAAAACCCTTTCAATCTACCCCACTTCGCTTGCTCTCACTCACTCTTCTTCTTCAAAGTGCTTTATTTTTAAGCTCAAAATCATATATATCTCTCTCTCATATATATATATATATATATATCTGTTTTGAGCTTCAGCAGAAACAGAGCAACCCTCAAAAATGGTGAAAACTCCACCACCATTTCTCACCATTCTCATCTTCCTCTCATTGTTCACATATCTATCAGAATCCAGACTCAATCTCAACTACTACTCCAAATCCTGCCCTAGATTCAACGACATCATGCGAGACACAATCACCAACAAGCAAATCACAACACCCACTACAGCTGCCGCCACGCTCCGCCTCTTCTTCCACGACGCCATCCTCAACGGCGTCGACGCCTCCGTCCTCATCTCCTCAACACCCTTCAACAAAGCGGAGCGCGACGCCGACATCAACCTCTCCCTCCCCGGCGACGCCTTCGACGTCGTCACACGAGCCAAGACAGCACTCGAGCTCAGTTGTCCCAACACCGTCTCCTGCGCCGACATCCTCGCCGTCGCGACTCGCGATCTCGTCACCATGGTCGGTGGACCTTACTACAACGTCGTACTTGGTCGGAAAGACGGTAGAATCTCGAAAGCTTCCACCGTCGAAGGCAATCTACCAAAACCGACCATGCCCATGTCGCAGATTTTAGAGATCTTTAAAAAGAGAAACTTTACAGAGCAAGAAATGGTGGCTTTAAGTGGGGCACACACCATTGGATTCTCTCACTGTAAAGAATTCAGTTCCAGTATCTACAACGACACTAACCATTACAACCCAAGATTTGTTCAAGGGTTGCAGAGAGCTTGCGGAGATTATCAGAAAAATCCAACATTGTCTGTGTTTAATGATATCATGACACCAAACAAATTTGATAACTTGTATTATCAAAATCTGCCAAAAGGGTTGGGGCTTTTGGAATCAGATCATGGATTGAACAGTGATTTGAGGACGCAGAGGTTTGTGGATATGTATGCAAGAGATCAAAATATCTTCTTTAGAGACTTTGCTAGAGCTATGGAGAAGCTTGGTGTTTATGGTGTTAAGACTGGTAGGAGAGGTGAGATTAGACACAGGTGTGATGCTATCAATTGATAATTTTGACCTCTGTTTTTGTTAGATGAAGATGGCGATGATGATTTTGGTTTTCATTATTATTTGGGGTTTGTGAGGATCTGGTGTCTGATATTTGATAAATGTTGTTATGTATACATGTTTTGTTGTACCAAATTATCATATCAAGCGTAATTATACAATGTTTAATTTATTGATTCTGTGTTCTGGGTTCCATTTGAGATGTGATTTTTTTGTTGGATTTAATTTGAAGATGTTCATTCATGGAAACATTAAACAGTGATGCATTTAGATTATACAGATTGATTGGGTGGAGGGAAAAAGATGCTGTTCTTGAGATTTGAGTTTTGTCTCTTGATCTTGATTGTGTATTTTCAAGCATTTGTTTTAACATTTGGATCTCTAATCAATATATTCTGCTGTTTATTTATTTCTAGGCAAGTCTGTCTATATAATTCAGACCACACTCATGAGTCCATGCGAGTCATGTGGATTTTGATTTTTTTCAAATGGAGTTTAACCAAATAATAAGGAACCCATTTTAGAGGGAAATTCTTTATGCAAAGAAAACGAAACAAACCTACGAGTCAATGATCAATGTGTTGTTGTGTGACTTGTGTCCTTATTTTCTGCTGAATACGCGGTTCCTATAAATGGTATCAGAGTTGGATCTCGATATCCCTGCATGGACTTCCAACACCACGAGAGGGTTGTTTGTGTTGTAGAGTTCCACATGAAGAATTGGTTAAAAGGGCATGTCGGCAGTGTCTGCAAGTAGGATGGAAATGGATTCCTGAATAATATTCTGCCAAAAGGAAAATATTCCTTAGAGACATTCCCAGTTGTTTGATTGATTGAGAAGTTATGATTAGAAACTCTGAAGAAGAGAACATGAATTGGGGTTTCTTTTTCTGCTTAAAATGTTTTTTTTTTTCTGGATTCAACTTTGCAAAAGATGTAGAGATGGTGTTGGTTCATTATATCTCAACCACCAATCTCAATTGCCTCCAAACAACATAAATTTGAATCCCCACCCCAAGTCATGTTATTACATCCAAGATTAGCATTGATCTAGATATTAGACTGTGACGGTGTGCATTAAGGAAAGGGTTATAATTATGCAACTAGACCTAACTGGATTCGAATTAATTGTGTTGTTTTAGGTGCAAAACGATACATATCTTAGGGTTCATGTTAAAGCATTTACAATGGTCTTCCTTGAAGACTCAAGGGTGGATACTGTTGTAAGGGTCACAAAATACTCCCGCCATTAAAGGAGCATGTGTTTCAACAATACTCCATTAAATGGTCTCTTTAATATTTTTTTATTAAAATGTGTGGAGTTCATTTAAGGGGGTTGAAAACATGTTTAATGGAGTCTTTAAGGGATCTGTTGGAGCTTTAAAAATATAGTTTCTCCCTTAATTTAATTCGAACTTGTTAGATTCTTAGAACTAGTTTTTGCTTGGAAACCAACCTTGGATTTGAAACAAAACCTGGACAACTTTTGAGCCCAGCAAGTTCGTTGTGCACATACAACCCAATAGCCAAAGCTAAAAGGACCCAAAGTTGGCAAAAGTGGGGATTCAATTGGCCAGAGTTATAATTCTTTTTTTTTTTCTTTTTTCTTTTGATCTAACATCGAATGAGTCGAGAGTGTATGGATCCGAAGAAATCAACTGTATCTCTTTTATCAGTGGCAAACAAAACATTCCCATGCAAGCATCAAGCATGATTTATGAAAAAGGCACAAAAATGTGAAATATACTACGGAATAAATTCTCAAAATCACTTTTTAAAAGAACTTCGTTACATCTTTATCATAATATATCACTTTTGCAAAGAAGAAATCATAAAAAGACACCAAAAGCTAAACCAAAAATGTCAAAAATCCATCTCCCACCTAGACCCTTCACTTATTCTCTTATCATGGTGCAGCGGAATGCATTGAGATCTTGACGCATTGAAAATGATGCCATGTGTCAAGATCGTAGTGGACATCTCATTGTATTCCAGTTTTTACCTTCTTTAATAATGAGCAATTTCTTTTTATTATCAAAAGGAAAAATGGAAAAAGGGAAAATATCATACAAGACAAAAAACAATCCAATAATTACAACCCGAACCCGAAAATTAAAAAACAAAAAACAACTAAAGAATCAATAATTCCAAAACACTGTACTCAAAACTCGGACGAGTTCACACTCGACTCACCACCGTTTCCACAACCTGGTCGAAACCGAGTCCGGCTGCTTAACCCTGAGTCAAGCAATTCCTCCCAATTCACCTCCTCCTCTTCCTCCTCACCTCTTGCTTTCATCATTTCCAATATCCTTTTCACCTTCGCCCTCGCACGCTCACCCGCCACCCTCTCCGCCTTCCACAGCACCTCCTCCATCCCCACCGCCTTTGCCAACCCCTTAAACCGTAGCCCACCTTGACTCAATCCATACAAAACGGTCACGCAACTCTCCTGAGTCGACTCACCCAACTCACTCACCCTTCTCAACATATCCACCAAACACTCCACCCCACCCGAATCCAGCACCGCAACCCGCCCCTCCGAACACGAAGCCAAATTACCCAAAATAATCAAAATCCGGCTCAACATATGACCCGACTTGACCATCCCTAGTAAAACCGGAACCGACCCGAGTTTAACCAACTTTGTCCGGTTACTCCTTACAAGTGAGAGATGGTATAGAGCCAGAGCTGAGTCATGCCGAGTCCGCTCACTCTCGGATCGTAGCAAATGCAAAAGTGGCGGCAAAGCTCCCAATACACCAATTGCTGTCTTGTTTTGATCATCAAGAGCTAAACTGAAGAGTGCACCGCAAGCATGCTCTTGCGCCTCAGGTGATCCTGCCTTCAACACATCAATCAACGGTGGGACGATTCCTGACCGTACGATCTTAACTTTGTTGATTTTCTCCAATGACAAGTTAACCAAAGCTGCAACCGAGTTCACTTGAATGTTGGTGTATCTTGACACGATCAAAGATCGGACGGTGGAGAGTAACCGATTCGTGCAGAGACTCACTCTGGTCTCTTCTCTAGTTCTTGTGATCTTTCGAAGCGAAATTACAGCTGCTTCAATTTCATGGACTGGTTGGCTCTTCAGTTTCGACACAAACTCTTCTTCTAGGTCTCCGTTCGAGACTGAGTTTAGGGTTTCGGATTCAGGACACGACGAGAACGAAGACGAAGAAGAGTAGCAACTCGGACGAGTCGTGAGTTGAAGCGGAGTGGATGCTGGTACGGATTCATGTGAGCTTGTATAGAAGTGACTCGGCCGCCGAGTCAACTCAGTAACAGCATGATTCAAATTCAGTGTAGGATTCTCTTTGACTCCCTGAATCAACTCATTTTCACTCTTCGACGCCATTAACGTCCGTACGAGCTTCTCTGCAGAAGAGAAATCGAGGGGTTTGGGTGGGTCCATCGAGTGCTTCAAGCACCAGTTAACAATGGTGGATTTCAAAGCGAGGTTGGGGATTACAGTGGAGAAATCCGGCGATGTAGAGTCCATTAAAACCGGTGTAAAGCTTAGAGCTTTACAGGCTTGAACACAAGCTCGCTCGAAGGTGTGACCAGAGGAGACAATTACAGGGTCCGCCATTAGAGACCCTGAAATTGAACAGAGAAACTCTTCTGGGGTCTCCTTCTTCTTCTTGATCGTCTTCTTCGTCGTCGTCGTCGTTGTTTTTTTCAAGTGGGGTTTTGTTGAAATCGAAGAAGATGATCTATAGAACGAAATCTTCCATTTCTGCTTCGAAGAAGAAGAAGAAGTAGTAGTAGTAATAGTCTCTGGCAATTTGTTGACTGGTTTTTCAAGCATAACCTTCATTAAAGCTTGCTCGATCTCCATTATATGATGAATCTCCTTTCGATTCTCTGTCTGTTTTGATCAACACAGAGATATCATCATCAATCCAAAACTTGAAAAAATACCGGTTGAAATTCCTTCATATTCGGAGAGAATCAAAAGAAAAAGATATTTTGGAGCGCTTGACTCGTAAAACATCTTTGAAGAAGTTACTGAAATTTAGAGCGATGAATCGGAGACTGACTAGAGAATAAATCCATGAGAGAGAGAGACTGGACTCTTGGGATTTTTTTTAGTTGAAAAAGAGAAACCAAACGTGTTCATGCTGTTTTCTTTTTTTGTCATTTAAGTTCGTAAAACAATTAGAAACTAGAGACCAAACGCACTTAAGAGTAATAGACTTTATCATAATAAAGGGTAGATTATATTTTAATCCCCGTAGTTTGTCTTAATCTGTGTTTAGTCTACGGTTTTTTTGAATTGTAATTTTTAGTCCATCATTTTCCTGACAATACGGATTTGAGTCCCTACCATCCAATTCTGTTAGGGTTCCGTCAGGTCAACGAGGGTAAATAGGTAAAACAATATCTGATGTTCTTGAATCTTATTTAACCGAAGAGTAAAAATGTATTTTTACTAATTAAAATTATAAAACATTATTAATATAATACTCAATAAATAATTTATTTTTAAAAAATAATGGACGGAGAAGATCTTATCCCATCCATTTGCCCAAGAATTTGGACCATTGAATTTTTTTTAAAAAAAAAACAAAAAAAATTGTAACAACAAAATAATTTTTAAAAAAATCTCCAGAAAACATAAAATAAAAACACTCATCTCTCTCTCTATATACACAATCTCTAGAGAAAAAAATCTTCATCTCTCTCCCTTATCTTTATCTTCATCTTCTCTTCATCGTCTCTTCATTCTAATTGTCGATTTGGTTCTGGATCGTCTCTTCATCGTTTCTCCTTCATTTTCATCTTCATCTTCATTCTTAACCGATTTGGTTCTGGATCTAATCACCGACAAGATGGAGGGGATGGGTCTGGTTCTAATCGTGGTTGATTTGGTTCCTTTGTTGGTTGTTTGGTCGTCGTGGTGGTGATGGCGTGGGTTTGGTGGTGGTGTGGCGTGGATTTTTTTTCTGGGTTTGTGTTGGTGACTGGCAATGGGTGTGGGTGGTTTGGTTTGGGTGATTAACAATGTGTTGGTCGAGAGAGAGGTGAAGGCGGTCGCTACCCTTCCGTAGATCTGTTCTGTGCTTCGTCACCGTTTTCATTTCTCCGCCGCTATTTCCTCTGGATCGTGTTCTATATCACTCAAGGTCCAACTTCATTGAGTGGGATTAGGGGATTGAAATCGTTTGGTGTGTGATTGTGATTGTGATTGTGATTGTTAAAATCTACTCTTTGATTTGTGTTTAGGGGGCTTGAAATCATTTTGTTTTTTTTTAATATGATTTTTGTGTTAGGGTTTGTGAATAGGTTTTTTAGATTTGGATTTGGTGGTGGTGGTGGTGGTGGACTGGTGGGATTTGATGGATCG
Source organism: Dipteronia dyeriana (assembly GCA_032871835.1). NCBI lineage: Eukaryota > Viridiplantae > Streptophyta > Magnoliopsida > Sapindales > Sapindaceae > Dipteronia > Dipteronia dyeriana. The sequence continues at coordinate 16,283,755 of CM065299.1, read as the reverse complement.
TTGGTGGTGTAGGAATTAGACTCTATTGTTTTTATGGGTTTGATTGAAATGTGGTAGTGGTGGCGGCGACGAGAAGCAGGTGATTCATGGTGTTGGAACTGATGGTGGTCTGGTGGAGAAGATGATAATGATGAGAATATTTTTATTTTATTTCTTTTGTTATTTTTAATTTGTGTTTTAAAATGTAAATAAAAATAAAAATAAAAATAAAAAAGAGAGATTAAAAAAGATAAAAAATAAGGGTAAAACAGTCATTTCAAATTGGTCAGGAACCATAAGACGCAATAAGTTCATTTTTTACCCCTGACATGTCAAAAATTGTACTTTTCACGGTTTCTATTATAGAAGGATTAAAAGTTACAATTTAAAAAACCGTAAACCATACATAGATTAAGACAAATTATAAAAACTAAAATACGATTTATCTTATAATAAATAAATTGTTCGAAAATGTCTATGGAATTGAATATATATACGCTAATAAATTGTGTTTGAAATTGAATTATTCGTTAATTAGGATGATCTCAAGATTCATGAAAAATATTCTTTAAATTTTGAAACTGAACCAACTTATGTTCATCCTAAAGATAATTAAAACCCGTACATTTTATTATCCCGAAATTTATAAAAACAGAAATCACAATAAATAAAAAAATTAATAAGTTGATTATGTGTGTAAAGCGTTTGGGTGGTTGTGGGGCCGGAGAATCTATAGTGGAAAGTGAAACCGACCTGTTAGTCTGTTTTCTTCATTCAATCATTGAGTTAATTACAACTTAAAAGTTTAAACACATCGAACTTTTTGATCTCTTGCTTGATTGTTTTTTATTTATTTTGAAATGTTGTTCTCTTGTTTATTATTCAATATGGATCCATAAGATATAAATACATTGGAATAAACGATTTTTTTTTTATGTATATATTTGAATCGAACAAAATTGAATTTAAAATATTATCGTATATAATCTCGAGTTATAATCAAAATAATCGTAATTTTGAATGATGATTAATCAATACAAACAATGTTTACTTTATATACTTTGGAAAACATTGTAGTTTTGTTTTTTTTCCTAATGCACTTCTGTTATTTTACGTGATACAAACGATTCTTACTTTATATACTTTGAAAAGAATTGTACTTTCGTTTTTTTTTTTCTAATGCACTTCTGTTTTTTATGTAAAAGCATCGTAGTATTTAATGTTAATATTAGTTGATATAAAAATTTAATTAAAATTTCAATCCAAATGAATTTTATATTAATCACATCATCATCATCTATTTTGTATGACAATAACAATTCATTAAATTTTTAGATTATTGAATCCATGAATAAACAGTGTTTGAAAAAAACAATGATTAAGTTTTAATGGTGTTTTGTCATCGTTGGATCTGAAAAAGTAACTCTTTATTATTATTATTATTATTGGCTGTTTATGTAGACAGTTCCTCGTGCTGGTTGCTTTATAAGCTCTCTCTCTCCCTATTAATTCCAAAAGTTAAAGCACAAAGAGAGCTCTCTTCTTCGACTTTTTTTTTAATTTATATTCAAATGGGCAAATGGGTAAATGGGTTCATTCAATAATCAATTATATAAATCTAACACAAAATAAGACTGGTTTAACGGTATGAGGTGGTCGATTCAACTGTCCTGATTAAACCATACCATAAAATCAGACACGTGGCATAATCATAAAGGGGATGCATGACATGCTAGACACTCTCCTTTAGACTACTTTGCATGGAGATAGTCATATAGATGATAATAGACAACTCCACCAGGACCGCCACCGCATCAATCATATCATTGCTTTCCTTGCTTCATTGCTAAGTTTTTTTTTTTATTTGACTTTTTAATCATAACTATGTGTTCTAGGCTGGATATGTTAACAACCAATAACCTTTATTTTTTATTTTTAGTATGCATGATTGATTGTCTTTTTAATTATTCTTCCACTTCTAATAAAGAAAGTAGAGTTTTACAAGTAATTGAATTGTACAAGTAATGTTAATATATTAGACAAGGGATAATGATCATTTTGTAACTATAATGCACGGTACCTAAAGCCTGAGGATATTTACGATCTTTAAAAATTATATGTACATAAGACATTAGTAAATTTTTAAGATTTTAATAATATCTTGAATAAATTACTAAGAGAACTAATTACTTGTTAGTACACCCATCCATAATTATTAATTAGTTTTCTATTTTAATCTTTTATATATATTTTTTTCAATTAATGAGTTGATATTAACATATGTCATAATACTCTTTCCATTATAATAAACCCCATATTCACCTTTAAATATATTTTTATTATCTTTTAAGAAAATATTAATTGATTGCTAAGTATGGAGATAAATCAAAATCATGAGACAAATTTTTTTGTAAAAAACTAAAGTTGTAAATTAAATTTTATTAGAAGAACAAAATCATTATGTATATAAATAGACTTTTAAATTAACTATATTATCTTCTTTTTTTTCAAACACACTTTAGACTTTTTATTTATATATCAATATTATATGTTCTTTCTTGTTAAAAAAGTATTATATTTTCTTCAATTTCACCGAAAAACTATTTTTTTTTTTGAAATATCGTTTAACACATATCTTTTTCAACATCAATTGGGACATGACACTATCACATAGGACTTGACCAATCTTGGGTTTGATCTTTATTATTTAGTAATTCAATATAGTTATTGAAATATATTATATTTAAGTTTTATTCTATATGTACAATTTCTCCTACAAATATCTGACTTGAGCGTCAGAGAGTTCCCCAAAGGGACCACCCAAACTCTATGCTCTCTTTTTTATTTTGCAGGATTATCGGTGCCTCCCAAACTACCAAATTCAATTGTGGAATGTTGAGGTCTACAGTTTGACACCCACCATAGGGCCTTGACAAACACTTTGGCAAAGCTAACGTATCTACAAGAATAGACACCAAACGAAAAGACACACATTCTCTTTGACGAACGAATTAGAACATTCGATCAACCGAAAAAGAAAAAAAATTGCAATGCTTTACGACGGTATACTACTGTAATTTCATTTACTGTATGTCAAGTGGCATCTTCTAGAATTGTGTTATGCATCTCCACTGTCAAGTCACAATTAATTGGTCAACAATGATTGCTTCGTATCGATCATTTGAATTTTTTTTTATTGAGATGATCTAAGCACCGGGCGCCAACAGGAATAAAAATCAAGGCATACTATTTTTATTCATATTAACAATCTTTATTGCTAGGTGAACTAAAACACTCTACCTCGAGCTACAAATAGCGCTCTATGAAGAGCTATAAATTTCTCTCCAGATCGAGCTATAAATTGAATATATCATTCGCTCTACATTGAGCCAAATTTACAAATCAAGTTCTATGTCAAAAATTGTATGAACCAAACACCTAAATTACTATTCCACAAATAAACGGTAAAGTCGAGTCGCAAAGTAAGAAACTAGATTTATGGCATTTTACCAATGTTGCTTAAATATGCTTCATGCTCTATGGCACTGTTATGCCAATCTAAAATATCTTGTGATTCTACATTGCAAACTACAATTATCAAATCGTATCACTATTTGAGTAAAGATAAATGTTTTGCTTAATGCCGAGCCAAAACTGGTTCATCGTTAAACCTCTCAAGGCCAAAAGCTATAAGAGCAGGGGAATATTGTCGAACAACTACTCGATCTAGAATCATGCAATAGAAAATTAAGGGGTGTCAGATTTTATAAAGTTGAAAATACTCTATTGAGCAGTGTATCATACTATGATAAAATTGTTATTCTAAGCCAATCAAACAATCAATTCTTAAACTGATATATCTGTATCGCTCCATAACAAACTAAAACTTGTTTCTCCATGTTGAGAGTGAATGTACTATAGTGTCGAACTACAATTTGGGAGTATATTAGCACTTCATGTTGAACCACAATCATTGTCGACTTAAACCACTCTTTATTAAGCAAAATTCATTAAAGTTGAATTTTGAATCACCCTCTGTCAAGGGATAACCCTCAAGATTTCAATATCAATCCGTGACTTGGCTCAATTTCCATAGAGTTTTGATTTAATTCTTTATGTTTAGGTATGTGCTTTTAACTCAATTCAAATATACTATTCAATGTCGAGCCAAAACAATTGGCTGGAAACTGTCTTTGACATCATGACTAATACTTTGAATGAAAATATTTATCATATGTCGACTAACATACCTTTGAATATCGGATTGTATTCTTTGTCAACGTACAATACACTATGAACAATTATTTATTTCAAGCCACAACATAAATAAGTTACATCACTCTGCATCCAGCCGCGATACATTATAGAGAGAAACTTGAATTATGTTGCTCTACGATGAGCCACAAATGACACTTTACGAAGCTAAAATTAATAGTGTTCAATGAAAAACTACAAATAGCACTCTACCGAGAGCTATAAAAGCTCTCTACAAATAGCGCCGAACGAAGCTGTACAAAAGCGCTTTATCGAGAGCTATATATAGCAATCTATGTCGAGCCACGAATAATGCTCAACACTATCGATCAATTAAAGTCCCAAGACAAAATAAGGACAAAATAAACAAGCTCAAACAACTTCTTAGAAGTTCATTAGAAAAGAATAGGACTATTAAAATAATTCGACCCACGATTTTTCATTTCAACTAACATTGGAAGCTATGATTTTTTTTGTAGATCGTTCAAAGTAAGGGTTCGATCGAAACAGTCCATTCTCTAACATGAAGACTTTAATTTAGATAGTTGGGGGGATAACTGTTGTAGTAAAAAATAGCACAACAAATATTAAGGCCCAATTTTAGAAATCCAAATGAGGAGCCAAGCAATCAGATGATATCAAAACCAAAACATAGTCAAACCCATTGAAAGCCAGACCCAGTATAGGTTCAAAAGGTTCCAAAGTTTGACCAAGTCAATGTGTACTGCTCACATAACTGATGAGTTCATATAGTTCAAATATCTAGGATTCTCAAAGATAAAATGAAGATATTTCACTCTATGATATCATGCCGAAATTGGAGGAAAGATCAATTGACACTTCAATTAGATCATTCATCTACTACTATAAATACCAGCCACTATTTTCATCAAGGAGGACAATTGATCTCCCCTAACTCACGCAAAAAAAGTACAATTAACACACGTTTTCTCAACTTCCAACAGTTGACTCATTGCATCACACATGTCCAATATCTGCAACTATTCTCTATCTTTCATTTATTGTTTTGTTTGGTTAGCTTTCATTCGACAAATTTGATCCATAAACACCCAACATGATAAATCTAATCTTACATAGACCATTCGACCAACACCCATATTCTACAAGATGACTCGACTAGCACACACATTTTCCATTTTATATTAAACCCATTCGACAACGGTCTTGCATCGCCCTCCGCTGACCATTCAACTCCACACTCTAAGTCACGTTCAACAATTCTAATTCACTTCTATGAGCACTTGACAAGATCAACGAATGTATTATGGCTTATCAATTGCAGTCTTTAACCAGATGCTCAACCCAAGCGAACATATGGCTATTCGGACAACACCACCCAGGATTCGACTGGCCTTGTTTACGGTTTGATATTTATTATTTAGTAACTCAATATAGTTTTTGAAATTGATTATATTCAAGTTTTAATCTATACAAACAATTTCTCCTACAAATATCTGATTTGAACGTCGGAGAATCCTCTAAAAAGACCACCTAACTACGTGTTTTTTTTTCAAGATTGTCAGTGCTCTCCGCTCTACCAAATTCGAATGTGGATTTTTAGGGTCTATAGTTTGGCACCCATCGTGGAGCCCTGACAATTACTTTAGAAAAACTAATGTATCTGCATGAGATATTTTTTTTATTCATATTAAGGCAAACTAAAACTCTTTACCACAAGTTACAAGTAGCGCTCTATGGAGAGCTATAAATGTCACTCCACATCAAGCTATAAATTGAATATATCCTTCACTCTACATCGAACCAAATTTACAAGTCAAGTTCTAAGTCAAAATATTTTTGAACCAGACACCTACGTTACCATTCCACATATAAACGGTAAAATCGAGCCACAGAAACTGGATTTATTACATTTTGCTTATGTCTCTCAAATATGCTCCATGCTCTATGGCACTGCAAGCCAATCGAAAATCTCTTGTCATTCTACATTGCGAACTGCAATTATCAAATCGTATTACTATTCGAGTAAAGATAAATGCTTTGCTAAATGTCGAGCCAAAATCGGTTCAACATTTAAATCTCTCAAGGCCAAAAACCATATGAGTGGGATAATAATGTCGAACAACTACTCGATCTAGAATCATGCAATAGAAAATCAATGAGTGTCAGATTCGATAAATTTGAGAATACCCTGTTGAGTAGCATATCAAACTATGATAAATTGTTGTTCTATGTCAATCAAACAATCGATTATTAAATTGATATATCCATATCGCTCCACGACAAGCTGAAATTTGTTTCTCTATATTGAGAGTGAATTTACTATAGTGTTGAACTACAATTTGAGAGTATTATCAATTCATGTGGAACCGAAATCATTGTTGACTTAAGCAACACTTCATCAAACAAAATTCATTAAAGTTGAATTTTGAATCATCCTCTGTCAATGGACAACCTTTGAGATTTGAATATCAATATGTAACTTGGCACAAGTCCCATAAAGTTTGGATTTAGTTATTTATGTCGAGTTATGTACTTTTAACTCTATTCAAATTTAGTGCTCAATGTCGAGCCAAAACAATTGGCAGGAGACTGTCTTTGACATCCTGGTTGATACTTTGAATGAAAATATTTGTCATATGTTGACTAACATACCTTTGAAGATCGAATTGTTTTCTTTGTCAACCTACAATACGTTATGAAGAATAATTTATCTCAAGCCCAACATAAACAAGTTACATCACTTTGCATTGAGCCATGATACAGTGTAGAAAGAAACCTGAATTATGCTGCTCTACGATGAGCCACAAATTGCCCGTTACGAAGCTAAAAATAATAGCATTCAACGATAAGCTATAAATAGTACTCTACCAAGAGCTATAAAAAGCGCTCTACAAATAGCATCCTACGGAGCTACACAAAATCACTCTCTCAAGAGCTATAAATAACAATCTACGTTGAGTCACAAATAATGCTCAACACCGTCGATCGACTGAAGTCTTATGAAAAAACAAGGAAGAAATAAACAAGTTTAAACTTCTTAGGAGTTTATTACAATAGAATGAGGCTATTAAAATAATCCAACCCACGATTTTTCGATTCAACTAACATTGGAAACTATTAACATTTTTTTTGTAGACTGTTCAACAAAAGAGTTCGATCGAAACAGTCCACTCTTTAACATGAAGACTTCAATTTAGAGAGTGGAAGGCTAACCGTGGTAGCCAAAAATAGTACAACAAATATTAATGTCCAATTTTGGAAATCCAAATTAGGAACCAGGCAATTAGCTGATATCAAAACTCAAACATTGTCAGACCTAATGAAATCCATGTTCAAAAGGTTCCAAATTTTGACCAAGTCATTGTATATAGCTCACATAATTGATGAGGTCATGTAGTTTAATTAGAGTTTTAGACTATTTTGAAACTAGGTTGATTTGGATTGAAAATCTTATATGTTGAGTTAGGCGTTGATCTTTGCCTATGTTTTTATATGTTTGTGATTGTATTGTGCTAGCTTCTATCTAGGGCTATTTTGTGAACTTTGATTGATTGATTGATTGATTTTGATGAAAATAGTCTTTGCATGTGTTAGGTTTATTCAATTGATTATATTGTGGAATAACACATTTAATTGGTATCTTAGAGCTATTTGATTTTTAATTGAATATTGTGAATGAAATATGCTGTAGGTTTTTGCTAGAACTTTTATTGATATCATTTTATGATTCTAGCATGTTTTTGTGTTATTGTGTTTGTTACTAAAATCTTGAATGTATGTTAAATGTATATGCTTTGATTCAAGTTTAGTTTCATGAATGATTCTAGACATTGAATGTGTTTTTAATGTTTTCACATATTCTAGAGTTATCATTCATGATTCGTAACTAGACATAATTTGTTTATGATCTTTCATGCATATGTCTAGTTCCCATAGGATATGTTTGATCATCATATTCTATGTTGAGTGCTTGTTTGTATTTTTCCATTCATTGATCACATAGGAAGTCCTTGTAAAAGATATGAAGTCTTTGCTAGGATATATGGTCCGGATAGCTAAGTAAGGAGTCTTGATTCGAACATGTGGTCTGGATAATCAATCATAGGAGACTTTCTAGAGCATGGGTGCTTTGGATAGAAAGTAGACTTTTATTGGTAGACCCGATATATTAAGATGCGATGGAGTCCAATAGAGAGTGAGTCATTTATTGACCATTCTTGAGGAATTTCCAACTTCTTAATGGTGTTGGTTAGAGTGGACTCCAATAGAAAGTGAGTCACTTGTTAATCACTTTTGAGGAATTTTTAATCTACCAATAGAGATTGGGTAGATGTAGAGTCCAATAGAGAGTGTCATTTGTTAGTCACTTATGAGGAATTTTTTATCTACTTTTCAATAAAAGTACCTGATGGTTGTATTCAACCCGTCAACTTTTCCTCCTTGGAGTTTTACCACATTAAAAAAAATACTTGTGTCAATTCTTTCTATCCCTCTCATATACTTGTATGTGTATGTTGTAATCTATTTTTACATTGTTCATTTTTAGAGATATTTGAAAAAACAAGATATTTGTAATATGTAATATACAAGCACTTCATATGATCAAAATTGTAAATGTATTTGTATGTATATTTTAGATATATTTTCATGTAATAGCTCTTGAGAGAGTACTTGTATATATTGAACATTAATGGGAATACAAGTATTGTATGTTTGTTAGTTGTTATGTGATAGTCTTTCCACTTACAACTTGTAAACTTGTAAACTTGTTTAACAATACTTGATTTGATAATACATATTGTTTGCTTACGTATGCTTTATTACCTTAAGTATTGTTATCCAAGCTAACTAGAGGGACAAACATAATTTGTTTTAAGGGATTGAAAGAGGTGTAAAAACCTATTCACCCCTCCCTTTCTCTAGGTTAGCTTAATACAATTTAACCGCGTTTGTGCAATTTCACACATGTTATCTCAACTTGCATCACATGTCCAATATCTACAGATCTTCATTATCTTTCATTTATTGTTTTGTTTGGTTAGTTACATTCGACAGCTCTGATGCATAAACACACAACATAATAAATCTCTTCTTTTACATAGACCATTTGACCAACACCCAAATTTTACAAGACTACTCGACTAGCACACACATTTTCCACATCATATTAAACCCATTCGACAATGGTCTTGTTTCACCTTACGCCTACCTTTCTGTTGAAGCCCGGTTTATCAATCGCGCAGCGGAATGACTTTTAAATTTTTTATTTCATAAAGAAACTGCAACCAATAAACCCTATGAACTTTTTTTCGAAACAGTAAAACAAAAATCGAAATACATAAAAGAGAAGAGAAGAAACAATTTTCTTCATTCCTACGTAGGAGACTCCTTCTCTTTAATACGATCTGCTTCTGGTTTGAACCACTTGATCTTCCTCTCTATCTCCCGGGACTGGTAACGGCATGTGGGCACGTCACGATACTCAAGAACTTAAATAGAGGTAGAAGAAACTTAAGAAAACAACACTTGTTTTCTATGTATGGAATATGGCCACCATAGATCAATTACAGTTTTTTTTTCTTTGGCCTTACACTGACGGGACACGTCGTTGCAGTGTCGTCAAATATAAAAATTTAAGTTCGGTCTCGTAATGGCACAAGTCACAAAGACTAGCACAACGGCAAGCAATGGATCGCTCCACAAAGAGGTGGGATTCACCGATCGTCTCTAGTTCTAGCTATTATTTCAACATTTCGAGCGGACTCATGTGTTACGTGTGCGGAAAAGTGAATAATAATTTAACTAAATCACTTATATAAATAATATATACAATGATAGATGGAATGAAGATATGCATGAAATGTGGTTACACTAGGAAAATGACTCAACCGTGACAATCCTTCTAATTACGTTCTAAACTCACCCAATCCTCAAATGTGCAAGTATATCATAGGCTCGTATCCCCTTAATTAATCTCTAATTTCTTTCGATGTCTTAGAGATAGTATCCATATAAACCCGAAATCTCTCTCTTGAGCAATCAAGACAATATATATATATATATGAACTCATTAAGCACGTGGAATACAAATCGAAACCCTATATGCTAGCCTAGTGGTTCTAGCACTTTCTAGTCAAGCATAGTGAATGTTTATCTAAGCATTGTCAAACGCGTCTCCTCTCGGTACATAACATCTAACCATGGACCAATTACAAAGTGATCAATTAAGTAAAAGTTTTAAGCATTCAAAACATCCATATAGCTACACAAGCACAAAATAAATGTGGGTGATTTTTACTTCTAGGTCAAAGATTCGGTTTAGTCAACTCCCTAGGATGGCTAAACATGGGAAATAAGTTTACCTAACAACTATATGCAACAAGGTGATTGTGTTATCATTAAGAACATTCAATTTGGATTAAAGATTCATCCTCTTGATTAGGGAGTTTATTCACAATCAATTCATCACTCAATCCTGTCACGTGGATGGATAATCGTGTCTTAATACAAAGACCCATTAAGAACAAAGATATGAACTAAGGTCAATTTAACAGCTAAAAGCCTGAACTGAAATATTTTCTACTTTTTAGGGCTAAAATCCCTATTACTCAAATTACTCAATACATGGAATTTCAAGTCATCCATCAATCAATCAATCAACAATCATGGGTATCTAATTTCTACTCTAAATTACAACTACTCCTAAACCCAATCATGGACACATGTTGATTTCTAACAATTCATACACTACATATCATATTAAGAGCATAAAAACACATATATCAAAGAGCAAAACAAAACCCAAATGAATTTAGGAACAATCAATACATTTATTATACAAGTGTAGGTTTACAATATCCCCAAATTGGTGGAATACATCAAAGAAAATAAGAAATACAAAGAAATGAGTAAAAAGAAACAAACTCTTGAAGACAAACCTTCAAAAGATGCTTAAATTCTTCCTAGCTCGATTTTGACTTCTATTTCCTTTGTAATGTACTCTAAGATGGATAGAGGAGATGTAAAATGGTGGGGTGGAGGTGTATGGTGAGTTACCATAGAGGAAAAACCTCTATGAAGCAAGATCTCCCTTTATTTGTGGAGAAGAGATGAAGAAGATGAAGAAAATGGAAAAGAGAAGAGAAGAGAAGAGGCGTGAAAGAGGAAAAGATGGGAATAGTTCTCTCTAGAATGAGGAGAAAATGGGTTATTTATAGTGTGAGAGGTTAGGGTAAGACTTTATGGTGAAAAGACAAGAATACCCCTTTGAAAATGGCTGAAAAACGCATTTCTACCCAGAAGTGCATAGCGTACCGTACATCAGTATGATTTGAGTGGCTGCCAAGAGGTGCGGTTCGAGATGCGGTACGGATTTCCTTCTGATGCGGTTCGCGTACTTCATGTGAAGCTTCTTACAACGACTGCCCTCCAATGCGGCACGAAGTGCGGTACGCATCAACATGGCGTACCGTACAACTCTGCGCACCGTTACAAAAATGACTATAACTTCCTCCAGAAACCTCGGAATCAGGATCTATAAAGTGCGTTAGAAAGTAGACTTCCGAGGATTTTCGAAAATTGGTTATGGGAAATGTAGTTCGATCGGAGGAGATAGATATGACCTTCCGAAGTTGGGGTGTCTGCATAAGCTATTCCAAATTCTGCCCTTTAACCTCCAAAACTCTTCAATTAAGCTCAAATACCTTCCGTAGGGAACATGTACCTACACAAGACTCACAAACACATAAAATACCAAAATATGCTCGAAAACGAGAACAAAAGCTAGGTAATTGGGACCTCAAATAGATATATAAATCGTTTCGATCACACACCACACTATTTTCTTCATTTTTTTTTTCACGCACACTTGCACTTGCAAATTAAAGAGACCTGATGCCTTTTTGTTTCTTGTGTAAGTTGATCACTTGTGTATTGATTCGATTTTTTTCAAAAACCATATATATCATATATATTTTTGAAAATAACCGATGATATCTTTTTAATTTAAAAATAAAATTTTTATTTTATTTTATTAATCGATATCATCTGATTTGAATTTAAACTATTTAAATTCAAAATAAATATTTAATTAGTTAAAAATAAGATAATCATATTATCCAATCTTTTTAATATAAATATTAACTAACACCCTTCATCAATGATTATTTCATAATTAAATAATCTCATTATTTAATTATTATAATCATTATATTTATTAATTAAATAATCTCATTATTCAATTAATTCCTGAATAGATACGTGTCACTTTCACAACACAATTAATTGGACAATCAAATTAATTAACCTTGTCCAATTAATTAACTGTGACCCTTGTTACCTTAATCAATTGGACTAACAAGAAGACTTAATGAACCCACAATGTTTCGAGCTCTAGTACTCCTTAGAAATAATTAATTAAACTCTTTAATTAATATTTCACGATTATTAACTTCGATGTTATTCCATTAAAAACTCGAAGCTGCACTCTCTTAACTATAGACGTTTTTACACAAATCAATAACTTTCGGTGTCTATCAATATAGCTATTACATATGATATAATCTTCCATAAGTAGTTCATAATTAGAGTTGGGTCATAATGTCTATTATACCTCTCTAATTATATATTTCTATTAAGTACCATTGATTCTCTAATGAACAATAAATTCTACATTCCTTACGGAATTAGAAGAGCGCTTATATTGTTCAAGCCCCGAATCAACTCTTAAGGAAACTGCTATCTACTTCTCACTAGAATAAGTAGATTCCACTGTTGTGTACAAACCTTCTCAGTCACAAGCCAAACCGCAATCCCAACATACGGAGCATATTGATCGGGAATACAACTCCGACCTCACCCATGGTACATCAAAGACTACGATATAACCTGAAAGAGTCGATAAGACACTCGAGATTAAGATCACTCAAATAGCCATCATTAGTTGATATATATGAATCTCATCGTTAAATGGATCTTAGTGAGAGATTTATATAGATCATGACACAGTCCTATATGATCACATCATACAAGGTGTCTTCATTTTCATATCTCCATATGTATGATCCAGGATAGAATTACCGTACACTACGGAATGGACCGCAGCTGTAGATTAACCACAAATAAAGTACTCATCTTTGTTTGATATGTACGAACTCTTTAGATTGCACGTCTCTTACTGTATCCATCTATATATGACGTTCATATACACAGTTCGAGATTACATCCGGTAATCTTGGATTCTAAATGCACAAGTTATACACAATATTTTACATAAGAAGAACTAACTAAACTATTCTTTTATTTATGTTAACATTCCATTTACAAATTACAAGTTTTAGGGCATAAACCTCAACACTTTCAACTCCACGCTCTAAGTAACGTACAACAATTCTAATACTAGCGCTCGACAGGATCAACAAGTGTACTACGGTTTATCAATTGCAGTCTTAAACCTACACTTAGCATAAGCAAACATAAGACTATTCGAACGACACCACATAGGACTCGACCAACCTTGTTTACGGTTTGATCTTCATTATTTAGCAATTCAATATAGTTGTTGAAATTGAGTATATTCAAATTTTACTATATACAATATAAATATCTGACTTGTGCGTCGAAGAGTCCTCCAAATGGACCACCCTAACTTCGTGCTCTCTTTTTTGTTTTGCAGGATTGTCAGTGCCCTCCGTTCTATTAAATTCAACTGTTGATTTTTGGAGTCTACGCCATGTATAGTTAAAATTCATGTATACTATCATTTATTTTACAATAATCACAATCTTGAATTTTTTTATTTAATTTGATCCAATTTTTTGTCAAAGAAAAGAAGAAATGTTTATTAAGTAATACTAAGCATTAATTAAGATTTTGCATCTATTCAAACATTATAATTTGTATGATATATGATAATTCAATAATCCATTGAAAACTTTATTAAAAATTGTTTTCACAATATTTTATGTTTTAATAAAAATAATAATTAACATAATGTATCGACATACGTGTTATTAGTTGATTGGGCAATAAATGAAATATAAAATCATAATTCATAAACACAAAACAAAAAGTCAAAGTCACAGGTCAACCAAAGCCTGCCACATAAGATCCCATGTTCCAACATGGCACTAGAAAACCGACGGCATGTTCAGACGCGTGGCCTGGAACATCCTAGAAACATCAACAAACACACAAACACAACAAAAAAAAAACTGTCACACGGCATTCATAGCGATACGGTTTACTTGGCTTGGTCACCAAGCCAGCATCGAACCCTTTATATACTAGAATAACAAGCTCTGTTCTTCAACGTTGCTTTGCGTTTTTATCAAGATTTCCTCAGAGACAACATCAACATCATCAACAGCAAGAAGAAGAAGAAGCAGACATGGGTGGAGGAACAGAAGCTTTTCCAGATTTGGGACGACATTGCCAGAACCCGGATTGCCGGCAACTCGATTTTCTTCCTTTTAAATGTGATGGTTGTCACAAGGTACGTTTTTTTTTTTTTTTTGTTTCATCATATGTTGTTTGGTTAATGCTTTTAGGATTGTGTGCTTTTGATTCCTATGAAGTGATTTTGAAATATGTTTCCAGAAAACACATTTTAGGAAAACAATTCCTAACCCACCTGGAACTTTGGTTGCAGGTATTTTGTTTGGAGCACAGATCATACAAGTCACATGAATGCCAGAAACCAGACATCAAGAGTCGGAAAGTCATTGTTTGTGAAGTATGTTCGGTTTCAGTAGAAACCACAGGATGCAACGAAGCGAGCGAGAAGACTCTGTTGGAAAAACACATCAAGTCTGGAGATTGTGATCCGAAAAACCACAAGAAATCTACATGTCCTGTTAGGAGATGCAAGGAGGTACTAACATTTTCCAACACAAGTACCTGCAAGACTTGTAACTTGACGGTCTGCCTGAAGCACAGGTTCCCTGCTGATCATGCCTGCAAGAAAGACTCGATGGTGGTCGGAAAAGAAGCTGTGACGGCAGTGGGGAGATGGCAAGACAGATTTCTGGTTTCTTTTGCTTCAAGGAATGGGAAAGAATGTGCCGCTAGTGATCAGAACTCCTCCAAGGCTTCATCCTCAAAGAGTACTCCATCTGTTAAGGCTTATTGAAATCTGTGGGGGCAATGTTATACATGCAATTCATTTTCAAGTACAAATACATATCTCACTGATTCATTAGGGCAACTACTGTTCCTCATATCAACAAAGCAATCAATAGATATCTATTTTTTTTTTGGATTAAATAGTACATTCTCAGCAGCACTATCAAAACTCAATTCCAGATTAAACCTAGTCAATCTTCTATGCTATCATATCCTTGACATTGTTCTCCATAGTACACGCATAACAGATGCTCTTTACAATGTCGCCTTTACCATTACGGGGGTTGTTTCGTACAGGTCTGAAGAGCAAGCAGAATCTTCTTCCTTGGTCCCTGCATATTAAGCACAGCTTTCGTGAGAACAGTTGAATTACTCATGCCAATGTACAATGATAGTAAATACTTCTGAAGTCGGTTCATGTTAGTTGGATGCCAAAATGCCCTTCGGTTTAGTTTTAATGAACTTAGATACTAGTATATGGGATGGAGCCTAACATGTTTAGTTTCACACTTTGAACTATAATTTCAACAAAGAAAGACGAAAAATTGTTCTTGACAATAACAATTTCTACCACATGCCCATCTTCCCATCTTGTTCCATGCCTTTTACCGGTTAAGTTTGTTTCGTTTTCTTAATGAAGCAAAAACATGGGATAAAACATAGCAAAAGTATCTAAATTTGCAGCGTGATACAATTTGCAGACAATAATAGATTCGAAAAGATGGACTACATAGGTAACAACAATAGCAATTTTCTTCATAGCCCAGAAAATCTTTAAAAGTAATACCACTGTAGAAAGAAAGTCAAATGACCATACCATTGGTACCCCCAACTCTTTAAGGTCCTTATCGCTCATTTGCTTCAACGCAGTCATGTCCACCTGTAAACCAAATCATTTGAAGCATTGAGGAAACAGAAGTTAACCATCAAAAGTCCAAATGACTAGAATTAAATACATGTAAATGACATTGCATAGAAAATTACAAAGATATTGACCCAATGAAATATGTCTCCCTTGGATTCACAGATCAACAAGTAATAATGCCAACTTTCTTGCTAAGTGCCAAAAGAGAAAACGTTTTTCATATATTTTACCCCACCCTCCCTTGACACATCCAAATTCATATCTCTGGGTTTGTCCTGCGGTTCGACATGTCAAGTAAGAATGCCAACTTTCTTGCCCGTTTTTAAAGAGCTAAAATATAGGCATGAATGTTCCTAGTTGAAGAAAATTCTGTGGGACTGGGAGGTGGGGAGGAAGGGAAAGGAGAGTGGCAGGGGTGCATGCTCATGTAGTTCAGCCACTGCGTTTTGTCATCCGGTAATATGCATTTTACACGGCATATATTGTGTCATATTTCCAAGGTTTCACTCAAGATCCCCCAATCACCGACACCCCATTACCGATGTCATCATGAAAACTGTCAACCTCTATTGCCTTTACTCTTTCTATATATAAATATATATTTTCTTTCTTCTTTTTATAACTAGACACACATAATTATCAAATCATATATCATTTGCTCTCTAAATACATAAACTACCAAATTCTAATCGACATATAATTCGATATGTACAAGACCATTGTCCAACTATAAAAAACTATCTCTGTGCATCAAGCAATTTGAAACATTCAAAATGAGTAGGTTACTCACTTCCTCGGCCTTAAAAAAAATTGCATATTTCCCCAAACCAAGTGAATGCAATAAGCTGGGAACTGTGAGAAGATCCATGCCCTGTAGAATAGCTAGTTAAGAGCAGGACAAGTACTAAAGACATTCAACACTTGTGAGTCAAATGGTTACATAAAGCAGCTCCATAAAAATAAATTGATTTGGACCCAGAGAAAGGATAAAAGATACCATGAAAGAACTATGTGGCATGACGCGACCAATCGGTGCATCTGGCTTGGCAGTTTGAGAAGTGGGTGTTGGCTTAGAAGCATAAAAATCTTCTTTACTCATGACCCGAGTAGCTCTTGATACATCAGCTCCCCTCATGACTGGTAGTTGTCGCAGTCCATCAAAAGTTCTAGGTGGTGAGCGCCTCCCTGAGGAGCTCAAAGTTCTACCAGGAGATATAATCCTTGAACCGTGCTTAGTCTGAGAAAGGTAATATTTCTGCATTGAGTTGTCCAGGTGATGATCACCCAAAATCTCTTTTGGCGGATATTTTCTCAAAAACCTTCTTCCCTTCGGTTGATGTTCATGCAGAAGCACATTAGTATTTGATGGTCGCTGAACAGGTTTCAACTGCTTGTCACGTAAATCCCTCTTCCTGTGCTCTTCAGCACGCCTTTTCCTTATTAACTTCAATCGGAGATCATATTGACTATGCCGAGAATCTTCTCTCACCACAAAATCACAAAACCACACAATCAGTACAACTAAAACAAATAATAATACAGTAAGGGTCATTAAAAAAAACCACAAAATATTACTCCTTACCTTCAAATCTACTGCCGCCAGGACTCCATTTAGACTCATCTACTCGCTGCCTGAAAAACGATATCCAACACATCAATGTAAAGCTCTAAACAAATTGTCAAACTTAAAAACAACAAAAATAACAATTCCAATACCACTAGAATCAAAATCACACCCACCCATTTCATATGCAATAAGTGATCCAACTTAAACACCATGCTCTCTATTACATAGCAAAGATAAGGCAGAAAAAAAAAACCAAAACTTAACTAGTTAAACTTGCCTTTGTTTTATATATTGACTAATATTCCTTTCCTTTTGCTTGTTTTTTTGACCTTTTCACTTTTTTTTTTATTACTTAAACTTACTATTATGCAAATCTATGAATAAACACAATTTCTAATTAACAAAACCAAGTAAGAACCTTAAAACCCAAATTAAACATTCCAAACAGAGAGAAAGAGAGCGAAATCCAACAACAGAAAAAGCGACAACAAGACAAGACAAAATGAAAACAAACGCATGAAGAAAAACGCACCGTTTGGTTGCAGACAAAAAACCATCTGAGAATCGCTTGCTTCCACCCCTTTTGACCACCTGAAAAGAGAACCGAAACAAAGCAAAAAATGTTAAAAATCATAGAAAAAACACATTAAACTTTCAATTCCAAGCTTCCAAAAATGGGGCAGATGATACCTGGCCAGTGCGGCCCAAGGTGATAGTGAACCGGGGCTCAGACATTTTTGAGAGATTTGATCAAATGTTTGAAATAAAAATGGAGTCTTGGGTCGAAAATGACGATGTACATGAAAATTGAAACAGACCCTTTTCAATTTGACAGAGAAGAATTGTAAAAAGCAAGCAGCGAAGAGAAGTGAAGAAGAAAGCGAGAGGGAATTGCTTTGTACTTGCGCTGGAGGTAGACGCCTAGACGGTGTCGTTTTCTTGTTCGTTTTTGTGGACCAGTGTGGACCCCACAGTAGACTTTATAACATGTGTAGGAAAGACTTGACTAAAGGATTAAGGAATGTTGTATGACATTATGATGTATTAGAAAGTATAAACTATAATTATTAAATTAGTTTTTAATTCATTTTAAGATGTCTAAAAATGTGTCCAATATTTTTCTCTATGACTTTATTAGAATAGAAACTTATGAAGTTATTAATTAGTTCATTAAATCAATTGAGTAACAGATTTGAACAAAACTTTATACGCTATAACATTATTCATAATATAAAAAGGATTTTAATGATTTTGAAATTTATATACACCTTCCCAATTCATAAACATTCTAATTTTTTTTATCATAAATATATCTCAAAATATCACGCTATATATAAGATAAACATAAAAAGAAAGGTTAAAAGTTTAATTACTATAATGGACGAAACTTCCTTCTCATTCATACAATATTGCCTCACAATGCTGGGGATCTTTAACATAAAAGTTTGACTTAAATTTTGTCTCTCCGATGTAGTTAAGATTTTAACAGCCAAGACAGAATAACCAACCTAGATTCGACTGTATTTAAACCGAATCTTAGGAAACGTGAACTTGAACATAAAGAAAATACAAATATACATACAAATGGTAAGTGTTGTTTGTTTTCATTCTCTCATTTGGGCCAAATACAAGAGAGAAGTGTTTAAACAAATAAACTGAATACACTAAGAATTACATGTTTGTTATTGATGCCTTCATTTCATGTTGGTCTACTTATGAACTCTTCATTTTTTCCCTACATTTACATGCAGAGATTACTGTTCAAGTAAAATCCCGATACGGGAAATTACATATTTTCTATTGATGATTTGATTTCATCCAAGGAGATGGTCTGCATAAGAGGACAATCAGACAATCAGAGTTTTGGCAAGAAAACAATATGCACATCCTTTGTGTACATCATAAATGCAGTGATCATCATTATGTTGGTATATAACAGTGGATGCAATTACATAAAATTTTAAAGCATTTTGCGCTGCCTGATATATACGTGAGAGAATTTGACTTTGAGTGATAGTTTATTAGCATTACCTGATCCTGCCCAGCAAAATCATTATCCGGAGTGAGAAAGAGCATGCAGTGGCACTCCTTCCTGCCAAGACAATAAAACGGTAAGATATCACAACTGATATTCTCATTTTTCGGAAAAAGGGACAAGAGTAAATGAAAATTTAATGAAAATGTGTATAAAATATTCGATGGAGATAGCAAATTGTTGTTCTCAGCCTGAAGTTGAACCAACTATACTTGAAAATCATAAAGTTTTAGATGATTCCTCAAAAATAGTTGCCTTCAATAGGGAACAAAGTATCATAAAAGACCAGAATGCACAACTTTTTGCTTTTTTCGGGCCGAGCTAGCATTTTTTATTATGATTCTTTTGAAAGGAACCAAGCCCAGGAATATAATGAACTACAATACTGGCAATCTATCACTTAATTCCATCTATTTTTTATCCTTTTTAAAATAAACTACAATAAACTATACAGATACTTCTATGGCCTTGCTACGCCATGCCGTGACTGACAGCTTGAGACAAATCAAGCCTCAACCAATAGCTATATACCTTATTTACTGGACTCAAAAGTTTTTCTTCTTTTTAAAAGCGATTCTAGAATCCAAGATAATTTTCTAAGCAATGTTTTTGCCATACTCAATTCATTTAAGCTAAATATGCCAGCATTACACACCATATGCAATGACTTGTCAACAGTCTTTCATATAAAACATTTCCTGCAACAAGTATGCATTACACGCACAATAGCTAGAGGCATGTCTCCATGTCAGCAAACCTTATGTACCTGATCTAATCAACTTGCAATATTCTGTCCAAAAATATTGCAAGTTGAAAGTATAAGTATAACCAAAAATAACAAAATTTACAGTCCAAGCGGAATCTCTATGACACCGATATTTCCAGTAGTCTTTACTCTAATTATACTGGTAGTGAGATGTTATCTTTTCCAAAGCATTGATAATTCTATGCGTCCATCCTTTGCATGGTCGTGATAGTATTGTGCAATCACACATGGTAACATGGATAACCCCCGTCTTTCATATGCCAGTGGTTTCATTCATACTCACAACCAAAAAGAAGAAAGATGTAATAGCTCTCAAGTTAGCATTTCACATAAAGCTTTTGGTACATAAAACTTGTCTCCGCTTCACTTGTTATTATGGTAGCTAAAGTTCTAAAATAAATGTCCTATGTATAAGGTCGATTTGATTATTTGATACCACTTTTCATTTTCTAGTGCACCCAATTATCTCAAATAACAGGAACACGGCAAAAAGAAGCCCAGTGCTAAGTAGTTCCAAAATAAAATTTTCAAACTCGTAAATATAAACAATCGTCCACCCACTGTCCCCGCCGCACAAGAGGATCCAACAAGCCAATAAACCAATAAACCAAAAAATTTATTGCTAGATTAAATATGATGCATAATTGCATATAAGTTTATAGTTGTGAAATTAGAGCATATACCTCTCTCTCATAGGAACACATGGGCAGTTCCAAAAGCCCTGTGAGGCTTCAGCAGATTTATCATCATAATGCCTGTACAGAATGGATCCAAAGTTGAAAAGTTACAATGTGATTTAGATGTAAATCTACATTTTATCTCGAAAAAACCTATATTTTCGGTACTGACATCCAATAAGTATGGGATATTCTTAAAAAAGTATAAGATCACAGGTGAAATACTTACCTACAAGGGCAAAGAGGAGCACCCAATGAATCTTTATGGTCTGCCAATCCCTGTTCAATTTTAGTAGCATTAGTTGTTTTATTGTAAGAAAGAATATAATGTTAACTAAATTCAACAAATGGAAATATATGGCAAAATTCAAGTCTTCAATCGAGATATCTGACAAGTAAATTAAAATCCTATAATCCTATAAACAGGTTTAACATAGAAAATTAAATTTGAAATGCCCGCATTAACATTCTCATCAAGTGGACATCAAGAACTCTATCAAGTGGAAAGATAAACTACCACGATGCATCAACGTGCACAAATCAAGAAGATAAATCCAACTAAACTGAAGTTACAAGACCCTCAAGTGTCAAACAGAACCAGTGATTTAACAGAAATGCATACACCTGACATGCTTAGAGCACACAAACAACAAGTCAACAACACAATCAATCACTTCATACAAGAGAAACAAATTCAGAACTTTTACATAGATATATTTACAGTTTTACACAAAACACAAGTAAAAATATGCAATCAAAGCCCACCAAAACAACAACACCCTCCAAACCCTGCTCCAGAACAAAGTCGTTTTAAAAAAAAAAAACTTTTTTTACAATTTTGCAATAAATGAACACAACGTATGACACTAGAAACAACACCCACCCATATCATAAAAAACTAATCTTGAACTAAAAAATATATATTAATTTCATATTGTATAGAAGATATACCTTGATAACAACAGAAGTGACACCCTTGTCAACACAAAAATAGGTGCCCGATCTTCTAGCATACTGCTCAGAGAATTTCCTCATGATTTCCACTGACTTCTCCGATGGCTCCACTAAAATTATCAAAATGAAAATTCCCATTTAGAAAACAAAATTCTGCATCAAATTCTAAAAACCAAAAATAGAAAGAGAGTGAAAAAATCTGACCTTTAGCTCGAATTTGAGTCGGAGAGCGTTGAGAGGAGGTTCTGGGTCTGTGAGTAGGAGGAGAAACGAAAGTGGAAATGGTTGAACCGTGAAACGACGACGCTTGAAGAGTCATGGTTGCAGTTTGAAACAAGAACATCAACTAACAATTAGAAGAAGAAAAAGAAGAAGAAAGAAAGATCAATGTGAGTGTCATCTGCTACATATATTTTCGATTTTGTTGTACGTCTTGTGCCACTCGTTGTAGTGAAATATCTGGTCTTTGAAATTACACGAGCCACTCGGTTTTTTTTTTCGGATTTGGATTAACTAGATCATTTCCTAATGGGCCGGGCTTATTAGGCCTATATGTTTATTATTACTGAGTCAACTCGTGACCTGTCAGGACCAACTCGAAATTGATGGACTTAACTTACAGTGGGCTTCCAGTCCACATTGGCCCAGACAAAAGACATCAAAGCGGTGCGTTTTGATGTTGATCTCCGTATAGTATTTGAATCCGTTGTTGATTTGATATTTTACTCGATCTAAAACGCTAGAAGATAATATTATGTATTTAAAGAAAATTAAAATAAAAATAAAAAATAAAAAGCTTAGTCATTGACTACAAATATCACCGGATCTATATAGATCAATAAAAAAATTAAATCAAGAGGATCCAAATTGTTTCACATGTGTTTTAGATGATTTCATTTCGGAGACTCTTGCTTTCTCTGCTGATGGTGGAAATATATCAAATAGAGAAAGTGAAGCGGGATGCATCTTGATTTTTGTCATTGCTTTAATTTAGATTATTGTTGTTAATTAATTACTCACTCACTATGAGATGATTTACTAGGCCGATCCTTCAAAGCATCAATTTTTTGTTCATGCATGATTCATCGGTGTTGCACTTGTATGTGCGCGTGTGGTGTCACTGATTTCTTTCAAGGAAAAAATAAAATCTAGATTAAAGATCAGTAGATCACGTTAGAGTTATTGTAGGTTTTCAACTGAAATGTTGAACACACACACATATATATATATATATACACTATGATTGAGTTCAAAAAATAAATAGCACTTTTTAGTGGTGACATTTCAACACTGTCACTGTTTTAATAACTTATGTTTAAAATGTACAAATTATGGTGAACGTACAAAAATACCCTCAATAGTTGTTTCACATCAGATTTCTTTCATTCATTTTACGGCGATAAAATTGTGAAGTAGAGAGAGAGACTCGTTAAAACTCAGACAATTATTTGAATGGCTGTAGAGTGGTGCTACGCAGACGCATTTACGCATTTGGAGGTCGATCTCGCTCCCAGAGTTTTTTTTTATTTGATCCGTTGTATGTTGACGAAGATGAATATTTTGGTTTTTGAGACTTTTTGAAATATTTCTGAGTTTTTTTTTAAAGGGATCGAGTTTTTTTTTAAGGAATCGAGTTTTTTTTATACATGGTTGAACTTTTTTTTGTTAAGGATCGAGTTTTTTTGTGAGGGATCGAGTTTTTTTGTGAGGGATCGAGTTTTTTTTAAAGGAATCAAGCTTTTTTGTACAAAATCGAGTTTTTTTTATAAGAGATAGAGTTTTTTTTGTTAAGGATCAATTTTTTTTTTACATGATCGCGCTTATTTTGTAATGGATCGAGCTTTTTTGTGAGGGATCAAGCATTTTTTTAAAGGGATCGAGCTTTTTTGTACATGATCGAGCCTTTTTAGTACATGATCGAGCATTTTTTGTACATGATCGAGCTTTTTTTGTAAGGGATCAAGCTTTTTTTGTTAAGGATCAAGCTTTTTTTTACATGATCGAGCTTTTTTTGTAAGAGATCGAGTTTTTTTTGTGAAGGATCGAGATTTTTTCTACATGATCGAGCTTTTTTGTAAGGGATCGAGTTTTTTTTATAAGTGATCGAGCTTTTTTTGTGAGGGATCGAGTTTTTTTTTTAAAGGGATCAATTTTTTTTTTCTTAAGGGCTCGAGCTTTTTAAGGATTTGAGCTTTTTAAGGATTTGAGCTTTTCTGCTCAAGATTATAAACTTGTTTGCAGCAGTTTAAAAATGATTGTACCAATGTAAATAAGCTCAGACAAATTAAAAATAATACCCAGACCGATTATAAAATAGCTCGTAAACATATCAAAAAAAGTTTGAACCAATATAACAAAATCTCTGACACATATACAACAGCTCATAAACTTATTAAAAAAACTGGATCATGTTCAGACAAATTGTAGATCGATTTTTAGATAAGTTTTTTGGAGAGAGAGAGAGAGAGGAGTTACAACTTTCAATGATCAAAGTGTGGAAATGGAAGTACAAAGAGAATTAAAAATTGATTATTTAAGGACAATATGGGTAGTTCACCATAATAGATGCATTTTAAGCTCAACTTATTAAACCGATGACATCACTACAACTCACAAAAAAATGACATTTTTCACCATTTCCACCATTTTAAACTTAATTTATTTGTTTTGATATTGAATTTGGTCTTTGCAAGTTCAATTATGAGATGAGAATAGCAATGATTAATTATTGCAATTATTTTGTAACTGCTCTAGTCTTAATTTGAATCATATATCCTAGAGTCTAGGCTGTAGCATTGATGTGAGAAACTATGACAAATGTTGAACCAGAAAAATGGTTTATGTGTATATTTCATTATATTACTAAACAACTAAATATACAAGCCTAAATCAACTGCTATTAATACAAGAAGTCAACTGCTTTTAATACAAGAATCTGAAAAAAAAAGAAAAAAAGAAATTGTGATTGACGATGGGTAGAAGAATCAGAGACTTGAGAGATATTAGCTATAACATTCCTAATACTTCCCCTTAAGTTGGAATGTGGAGATTACAAACACCCAACTTGTATATGAGTGAGTGAAACATAGTTGATCCTAAGGCCTTGGTGAAAATATCAGCAAGCTGATTTTTGGTGCTGACGTGATAGTTTCGAATGAGGCAAATTTGAATCTTTTCACGAATTATATGACAATCGATTTCGATATGCTTAGTACGTTCATGAAATACCGGGTTAACAGCAATGTGTAGAGCAACCTTGTTGTCAAACTGGTTGTGGATTAGAAACCTGTAAATCTTTCAGCAATTGAAGCAACCATGTGACCTCACAGGAGGTGGTAGCCATAGCACGGTATTCAACTTCAGCAGAAGAGAGAGAAACTGTGTTTTGCTTTTTAGACTTCCATGAAATCGGAGAATACCCCAACAAAATAGAATAACCAGTAATCGAACGACGCGTCTTTGTACATGTAGCCCAATTAGAATCACAAAATGCATTTAGTTGTATTTTACTAACTGCAGAAAAAATAATGCCTTGACCAGGTGACTGTGTAATATAACGAAGTAAATGATGAACGACATCCAAATGCGTCTGTCTTGGCTTATCCTTGAATTGGCTAAGAATCTGAACCGAAAATACAATGTCAGGCCTAGATATGGTAAGGTAAATGAGACGTCCAATAAGTCGACGGTAGAGTGAAGCATCATGTAAAAGGTTTCCATCAACCGAATTTAGTCAAAGATTTGGATCCATATGAGTTGTGGAGGGACGAGAGCCTAGGAATCCAGCGTCTTCTAAAATGTCAAGAGCATACTTGTGCTGAGAAAGATAAATACCATGTTTCGAGCGTGCCATTTCAAGTCCCAAAAAATACTTAAGAGAACCAAGATCTTTTAATGCGAAATGATCATGGAGATAAGACTTCAGGGATGAAATAGTAGAAAGATCATTACTGCAAACTAAGATGTCATCCACATAAATTAAGAGAGCAATAAAAGAACCATTCGATACCTTTGTAAGGAGAGAATAATCGACTTTCGACTGAAAGTATCCCGCAACTAGTAAAGCACAGGATAATTTGGCAAACCATTGTTGAGATGCTTGTTTAAGACCATAGAGAGACTTATGAAGTTTAAAATCCGAGTCTCCCCCTTTTGATGAAAACATAATGGAAGTTTCTTGTAAACGTCTTCTTCCAATTCACCGTGAAGAAATGCATTATTGAAATCCAGGTGGTGGAGCTGCCAATTTTTGATAGATGCAAGAGCTAACAAAACTTTAACAGTGACCAACTTAGCCACAAGAGCAAATGTCTTATGGAAATCAGGTCCTTCCATTTGACTGTAACCTTTTGCAACAAGGTGAGGTTTATAGCATTCAACGGTGTCGTTAGACTTGTATTTTATTTTATAAACCCATTTGCACCCAATTGCATTCTTTTTAGGAGGAAGATCAACAAGCGTCCAAGTTTTATTAGTCTCAAGTGCTCGAATTTCAACCACATGGCATCACATCATTTTGGATTTTGAGCAGCCTATTTAAAGGATTTTGGTTCTGATAGAGAAGATATAACCACACTGAAATCACAGTGAGCAAGAGGAAATTGAGTACATGACAAATAATGAGATAAAGGATGAGATGTACTTACAGGTAGACCATCCTTTGAGTTAGATGATTGGTTTGGAAGAGGTATAGTAGCAAGAGGGACAATAGCCATACCACAATGAAAATCCTGTAAATAAGTGGGTGGTTGGCGTAGACTTTTAGAACGACGAATAATAGGTGGTGGTGATGCAAAACTATATGTTTGTAGAGGACAATCAATACAATCAGTCATGGGTAAGGGAATTACAGGTTCAGATTGATAATCTTTAGTTATTTGAGAAAATGGAAATATGTTTTCATGAAAAATAACATCACGTGAAACAAAATTGATTTCATTTTCAAGATCGTAAACCTTGTACCCTTTTTGACAGTATGGATATCCAATAAATACACATCATTTGGCACGAGGATCAAATTTGGTTCGTCTTAATGCATATGTGGAAACATAACAAAGACAACCAAAAACTCTCAAATTGGTGTAGGAGGGTTTGACACCAAACAGTCTTTCATAAGTTGTTTCACATGCAAGAATAGATGTTGGAGTTATATTGATTAAATATGCAGATGCAAGAATGCAATCAACCCAAAAATGAATCGGAAGATGGGTTTGAAATCGCAAAGCACACGCTGCATTAAGGAGATATCAGTGTTTGCGTTCAACAACCCCATTTTGTTGAGGGGTGTGCACACAACTACGTTGATGAACAATAATACAATACTCTTGGAAGAAATTAGTCATGCGAAATTCTTCCCATTATCATATTGAATCTGTTTGATTCGCCAATCAAATTGATTGTTAATGAGTTTAATGAAACACTGTAAAAGAGAACGAGATTCAGATTTATGAGACATAAGATAAACCCATGTAGCACGACCATAATCATCAACAATGGTTAAAAAATATTTTGCACCAGAAAGAGACTCAGTTTGATTTCCTCCCCAAATATCGCAATGTATCAATTCAAATGGAGCACTTGTAGAAATAGAACTACGAGGAAATGGCAGTCTTGTTTGCTTAGCAAGAGAACAAATATTACATTGTTGA
The DNA here is from genome assembly GCA_032871835.1 of Dipteronia dyeriana. Taxonomy (NCBI): domain Eukaryota; kingdom Viridiplantae; phylum Streptophyta; class Magnoliopsida; order Sapindales; family Sapindaceae; genus Dipteronia; species Dipteronia dyeriana. The sequence goes on along the minus strand of CM065299.1, from coordinate 16,255,907 downwards.
ATATGTGATACACTTATTTCAGGAATAGACTGAGATGATAAATTCAAACATTTAAAAGTCAAATGTCCTAAACGTCTATGCCAAACATCAGCAGAAGAAAGAGAAGTTACAGAATTGCAAGCTAATAGTTTTTGAGAACTGAAGTGATATAAACCATTATGTGCTCTACTTTTACCAATCATTTTGCTCGAGGTATGGTCCTGTATAAGACAAGAATTCAGATGAAAAATGAGACAACAATTCGAATTAAAAGTGAGTTTACTTACATAAATTAAATTGAAGTGAAAAGAAGGAACACATAACACATCATGGAGAATAAGAGAAGGGGTTAGCATAACAGTACCAATATGTGATACGGGAGAAAGACTACCATTATAAAGTTTTATATTAGTAGAACAATTTGATGTAATATATGAAAGAAGAGACACAAAACTCACAATATGATCAGTTTCTCCACTATCAATTATCCAATCGGTATTATGAGATAAGGAAAAACTCAAAGAAATACCTGAGAGGTTAGCGGTAGAAGAACTGCTACCTACTTGATTTGTCATGGCTTGAGGCTTAAGAAGACCAAGTAATTGTTGAACCTATTCTGCCGTAAAAGGTGATGCAATGGAGTTGCTATCAAAACTGGTGGATTCTCCGTTAACAAATTTTTGTCGTGCTACTTGATTCACAATAGGTTGAGAAGTCTCTTTATGAAAACGATGTCCAGGAGGATAACCATGGAGTTTGTAGCATTTATCCATCGTGTGACCAACCCACCCACAATGACCACAAGTAGGACGCTCCTTTTTCAGTCCTTTAGTGTTTTGTTTCCTTGCAAACTGGTTATGGTGTTGAGCTGCCAGTGCAGTTGTTTCGAGACTTGGTTGTCCTGATGCAATGACATTTCTTTGTCTCTCTTCTTGCAAGATGAGTGAATATCAACGATTCACAGATGGAAGAGGATCCATTAGTAAAATCTGTCCACGGACTACAATATATGAGTCATTTAGACCCATTAAAAATTGTATGAGTTGATGTTGTTGTTGATATTCTACAATTGCCTTGTTCGCAATGCATGGGCAGATTGGAAAAGTTTGCAAATTTGAAAGTTCATCTCATAATGCCTTCGATCGCATAAAATAAGTAATAACAGATTGTTGATCTTTTTTTAAGGAGATGATATCTCTTTCAATTTGAAAAAGACGAGGAGCATTAAGTTGACAAAAACGCTCCTTGAAATCGGACCAAATTTCAGATCCACAATCTCCATAACTAACAGTGCTTGCTAACTCTTTAGAAAGAGAATTAAGGATCCAATATTTTACCACATTGTTGCAGTGATCCCAGAGGTTGTAATTTGAATATTTTGAGTATTGTTTCTTGATCAAACTGTCAATGAACCCAACTTGATTTTTCGCGCTTAAAACCATAGTCATTGCTCTGCTCCAAGTCGAAAAAATTTCACCGCCGGTTAGGGGTTGAGACACCAATATAGAACCAGGGTTGTCAGAGTCACTATAAAAAAAGTGTCTATTAGCGACCAACTATTTTCGACGGCTCAAATTACCGTAGATGATTTAGTCTTTTTCAACAGGCTTTTCGACACCGTAAAAAATAATGAAAAAATTAATACCACATTTTCGACGGTAAAAGGCTGTCGAAAATAGTCAAAAAAACCGTCGAAAATTACCCACATTTTCGACGACGCTATATATACCGTCAAAAATGACCCGCATTTCCGACGACAATATATGTGCCTTCGAAAAATGACCTACATTTTCGACGGCATAAATACCGTCGAAAATGATGAACGAATTAATATCAAAATTCCGATGGCTCAATGGCCATCAGAAATAGTCGAATAATTTGGTATTATTTTTATTATTATTTGTTACGGTATTGTCTTAAAAAATATAATTAGTTAAATATTTTAATATATATTAATAAATTATAATGGAATATATTTATGTATGTGATAACTTATATACTACATTAAAAAATGACTTATAAGTCAATATTTTAAATACATCAAAGTAGGTACTAATTTTTTTGTCACTAATTTTTTTTTCGAAATCACTCTATAATTTTTTTTCACCAAGTATTTTAGTTCAATTTTGAAATATCAATTAATTAAAAAAAACGTAAGGATACATTGGGCTAAATTAATCAAGTATGAAATATATCAAAATTATTAGTAATTACAAGAACATTTGGTTATTTTTAATCATGTCTACTAAACTTGACTATATTGAAAACAAATTAAAAAAAGAATGCTCTAAAATAACCTTTTTTTATATCTATTTGTATATTTTACAGAATAATTATATTTTTTTTAAAATGAGTTTAAATTATTCATTAATAAAAAATATTAATTTTTCACTAAAATATTAATTATAAATATAAATATAAATATATATAAATGCATTACCTATTAAAATATGTAGCTGTAACAAAATGGTAAAATCAAGTCATACTTTTCTATCATATAAGAGAATATTTTAATAAAAATATTTAATTTGAAACACAATATCATAACATATTAAAAAGTATGAAAAATATAAATTTAATTGGATCATGTTTAAAATATATCAATAGTTTATATATATATATATATATATAGTATGCAAATTACATCAAATATAAAGTTATAGCAAAATGGTAAAAGCATCACTAACCATTTTGCATGGAAGTTGCATGAATAATTTGGAATTTAACAATGGATTAGGGTGATGTGGGTTGTACCCGGTTGATCTTGGGGGTTCCTTAAGAAGGGTCTAAGAGGAGATGAAGTATCAAAATTTAACTAATTTTGACTATTTTTTATACTATTATCGACGGTAAATGACCTTCGAAAAAAGAGGTATTTTCGACGGCCCGTCAATAAAAGTTCATTTTCGACGAATGTATTTTTGACGGTATTCGATGGTCGTTTCCCGTCGAAAAAGTGTATTTTCGACGGGAATCCATCGTTTTCGACGGCATTTAACCCTCGTTGATGGCCATTTTTTTTGTAGTGAGTGATGAAAATGATATGGACTGTTTGCATCTATAGCTTCTGCCATATATGGTGGGAAAAAAAACTAAAATGTATGGACAACAAATTAGAGATAGAATTGCCAACAATGGATTGATTGCCACAATAAGAAATAGCTAACGGAATTGCGTGACTGTGCGCAACAAGAGCGGATACCATATGATAAACATTGAACCAGAAAAATGCTTTCTGTGTATATTTCATTATATTACTGAACAACTAAATATACAAGCCTAAGTCAACTGCTATTAATACAAGAATCTGGAAAAAAAGAAAAGAAAAAGAAATTGTGATTGATGATGGGTAGAAGAATCGGGGAATTGAGAGATATTAGCTATAACATTCCTAATATAAAACAAAGAAATCATCAATGTTGACCAAGCATTCCTTATAGAAACCTCTCTAGGATCCTGCAATTAATTAGTCATCATTTAGTATTTGGCCCCTACCAAAGATATATAGTTACCCTCCAAGGAAACAAAAATATCATTATTAAATATAATGGTGTTATTCTCTTTATATTAATATAGTAAGGGTATTATAGATATTTTAAAAACAAGGGGATAGCTTTCTGAAAATCATTCGAAAAGTAACATCCAACTAACTTTTGAAAAGTTGATTTTTGGAGGAACAAATTATAAAACTTAAGAAATAATCACTTATGCCTCAAGTAAAAGTATTCCCAAACATAGTTTAAATCATGATAGATTGATATATCAAAAACTGTTCTCATGAGCGTAGCTCAACTGGTAGATGAACAAGCTTGAGCTTTAATAAATGATTCTCAAGTCAGCGGCTTAAATCCCACCAAAAAAGTTTTTTAAAACAAATACTTAGGTGATAGATTGATACCATAAAAAAAAAAAAAGATAGATCAGAAAGTTAAAAAAAATCATATAAAGTGAAAATTGGAAAATTAAAATAGTATCAGAAAGTAAAAAAATAAAATAAACCAAGAGATATATGGCTAAATTAAGATGTAAAGTGAATAATTTTACGGCTATTTTTTAAAAATACCACCTGTGGCAGTGCTGTGATTCGATCATAGAAGATTCAAATTAAATAAGTGTTCTTACCATCAAATCACAATGGTAATAATTTTACAGCTAATTAGAGATCAAAATCTTACTGAAATAATAAGGATTTGAATGTTTTAATTTAATCGGTACTTTTATAAGTTGTATAATATATAAAGAAAAGTTATTTTGCGATGTTCACAAAAACTTTAATTAATAATCAAAATATTTTCAGGTACATAACATATATCAGATCTAGCTAGTACATATATTTATTTGAATTTAATTTATGAATTTGACTGAACTCTAAATTAATCAAATAAGATCATGATGAGTTTCTTTATAAAACTCAAACAGTAATATATATTTCCTCTATATAATATTAGAAAGCTTTTTAGGGTTTCATTAGAAGCATATAAAAGGCACTTTAATTATGCTTTGCAAAACTTGATCTTTTGGACACAATGAGTGTCTCTTTTTCTCTCTATATAATTAGTTTTCTATAGAGTACTTTTTGACCTATAACAATCGTTAACAAATTTCTGAATTGTAAGACAATCCAATAATTTATGGACATGTATGATATCGATTTACTGATTTTTCGGATTTTGGATCCATCAACCATCCAAAGCTAAGGTAGGCGGTAGCTCTCTCAAAGTAGTCTTAAGAACAAAGGGATCAATAATTGATGGATGGAGGACAAATTGAACGAAATATTAATTGTTTCTAGCAATGAAACATTGAGAAATTTATAAATGTATGTTCCGGATTGATTAAACCAAAAGATATATATATAATTATACATAAGAATGAAAACTCCAATTAACTATATATATATAATAAAAGGAATTTGCTTCTTCTTTTTTTTTTTGAATTTATATATGTTCTCAGACAGTTTTCCTGCATATAATCGAAATTCAATAAAACCTTTTTGTTTCAAATGCAACAAAATGATTAATTAGCTTTCAAAATACTATTTTTTTAAAGAAAACACTAATTAATTAAAAATGCATAAACGTTATTATGATATTTTTTATATTCTGAAACATAATTGTTAAGTTGGAATATGGTAAGTGTATTTTCAATATGTAACAGAAATTAACTAGAAAAATCTTACAGGACTTGTCTGAAATTGAATAAATATATTGGCCTTCTTCTTCTTTTAATTCAAAGCATGTAATTATCAACTCATAGACGATTTTTACATGCAATTATCAACATATATTAGATACAAAAACATAGATCGATCACATAATTGCCAACAAGAAATAGTTTTTTTAATGGAAAATTATGATATCATATATACAGATACTAGGCAGTTAGCAATATGATATCATTCGATGCATATATATATAGATTATGATGGAAAATTTAGTTAATTAAATCATGAGAAGAAAACCAAAGAGAAGAAACAAACCCTAATATGTAATAAAAAGCTACAATATATATGATCTATATATACAGTCAATAATAATAGTAATAAAGTTGGGAGATCTAGCTACCTTCAATTAATTTTCATGAAACATTGCAGATCTACTATAGAAAAAAAAACCATAAAAAATTATAATCATGGAAGAGAGAGATCAGATCGGTTTTGTTTTGTTGATCATTTTATTTGTTTCATGAAACAACAAACAGATATTTCACAAGATATACTAACTACTGATCATCAATCAAAAACAAACACACATAGCAAATATATATATAATATATATAAAATAATAACAAAGCTGGTAAGAAAAACCAGAAGTGGTAGCAGTTGAAGACAGTAATTATAAATCAACAAGTAGCAAAAATGAAAATAAAATAAAATTATAAATTAAAGGCTTGATGATGTAGCAAATCATGATGATCGGACCAAGATGCTTGATTCCCCAAAAGCAAATAAAATAAGAGACTTTGATATTTTGAAGCTTCACTGAAAAAACACCAAGAGCTTATAATAAGCTAGCTAGCCCTAGCTAGCTGGAGCTGATCATCATATACATACATGAAAAGCTTGTAGTAGCAGCTTGGCTTGTTCATCAACAAAGTAAGTGATAGCTTCTTCTTCTTCTTCTTCTTCTTGGTTTTTGTTGTCTCCTTTGTGTTGCGTTGTTGATGATGATAGTGGTAATGATGATGAAGAAAAAAGAAAAGGGCATGGAGGTGGTGTGGTGGAAACAATGATGATGGCGATGGAGAAGGTGAGGTGGTGGGTGGGGGAGACATGATGATTGTTGTTTGTGTTTTCGCGTTGAAAGTAACGCATTCTACTACTCTCTCATCACTCTCTAGGGTTTTCTTTCTTTTCTCTCCCTCCTCTGACAAAGTGGAGAGAGAGAGAGTGATCATTCAAGTACTATTTAGATTATAAAAAGTAATAAGTTAATTTGTATATACAAGTGAAGAGTGACTTGGCTCTAGTCTATCTAACATTCTAACCCTAAAGTACTGCATCACATATTCCATGGAGATTGTTGCACCACCACCAAGTTTGTAATAAAAAAAAGCACCTTTTTTTATTTCATCGATACACTTACAAAACACTGATCACAAAAGCGTTTTTTAGTTTACCTCACTTGTACTTTTGTATGTTTCTCACTTTCGTGTATAATATCAAAAGCACGCTTTTAGGCTTTTAGCGATAGAGATGAGATTGGCGGAATGGTAATAACCTCGCACCTATATTATATTCAAGAGGTTGTATCTACTTGTAGTGTAGGTTCGAGTGGTACCCTTTTTCTTCAACTCTAAAATATTATAATTTTTTTAAAATATGTGTGATGGAATTCAAACTCTTAAATATCAGACGTGGAAGAAGATGTACTACCATCTTGCTATTAGATGATATGACTAATTTTATAATGTTACAGAGTTAAACACTTAAAATAAACTTTACTGGATAAACTCTATATCCTTTTAGAGTCGAATGCGGTAAAAAAATAAAACTCTGAAAGTAAATCCTCTCACACCTGTGTAAAAAAAATAAAACTCTGAAGGTAAATCCTCTCACACCTGCGTACTATAAAGTTGTGGGTACGAATCTTCTATTTTGTAGTTTTTTTTTTTTAAGAAGAGAGTACGAAATTACATACCAGATTATTATACATATATGAATGACTTAGCCAGTATTATTTTTTTCCAAAGATTTACCTATTACAAAACGAGTTATCATTTTGTCTGTTAAATTTTAATTAATGCACGCGACAACCGACAAGTCCCAAGACTTCAAGAGCAATGATATAGTCTGCAATTCATCAATTTGTACACTTACAAATAAAAATCCAAGCATGAACATAAATCTATTTCTCTGCAGAAACCCAGCAGATCATCAGACATTAAAATCATCAGGTGATGACCATTAAATCGTTGTACAATATTATTTACAATTGAATGGCTGCAGATTTTTCCCAGAACCCTATCTTCCCATTTTTCATTGGCAAAAAAATTATATATTCTCAAACATTCTCTGCATGTAAACTTATTTATTCTCTGTACATCTATCTGTGAAAGTCAGATACTAAATTCAAAATGTAAAAAAGAAAAATGAAAAATGAAATTAATTAATGTTGATCACTTGGTTTAACTGCATTACAAAAGTTGTCTTTCACTGCAGTCTTTTTCAATTGCTATTACAAATATTTTAACGTTCAATTTCGTAAGTTTGGTATCGATTAATTTCAAACCATTTAAAAATTAATTTAACAAACTTCTTATAATTATAAACATATTACTCTTTACAAAATTAACCACCTTCAAGAATTGAAAAATGATTATGGATGTTCAAAAAAAAAAAAACTTAGTACGAAGTACAAAGTTGAGTAACATATATAAAGTTTGATTCTCCAAAAGAATTGAAGTGAAAACTTTTCACATGTCTTTAAAAGGATGGAACAAACATTTATGCTTCACTCAAAACCAAGAAGAATTCATTTTCTCCTCATCATATATATGTATACATATGCAATATTGAAAAGGGTGATTGTGGATATTGGTGCCACCCTCGTACATGTTGTGTCTTTTTTGTTTTTTGCTTTTTATTTCTTATTCTTCAATTTTTTTTTTAATTGTAAAGATAATGTATATAAATGGGAACATGTGCTGTGATGATAATGATAGTGCATTGAGGATTGTGGAGGAGTAGTTGTGGGAACAATCATAGCGATCAGGAACATATGGTGGTAAAAAAGAGAGAGAAAAAGACATTGTCATTACTTGCTGAATCACATGAAACTCTTTTTTCTCTCTTTCACTAATCTCTATCTCCTCTGACAACAAGAGAGAGAAGACAGAGAATGGCTTCAAGAATCACATTGTTTAATCAAAATTTTACAGTTTTATCTTACTTTTTTACTCTGATACAGATTAAATATATAAAGTGATAGTGATTTGGCATTTTGGGTAAGCAAACATATGAGACATGACAATGCAAAAGCAAAACATTTATTGATGGTATTCAATTGTTTTCCTATACATATTTACACAAATATTTCCTTCTTCCAGCTTCAAAACTCTTATCAGCTATCTCTATTATGAGAGATGGGCCATTCTAGCGATTCTTAATGTTACAATAAAAACATAGAAAAATGTTCCATACTTCCATGTGTAGCATTTTTGCTGTTCTTTGTTCTCACAACCAAGAACTTAGAAATTATCCGACTCCTGTGAAAAAACCTGCACCAACTTCTTTGAACATCATAGTGAGCCTTAAATATGGCTCATAGTTGTGTGATATTTGAAGAATGAATCTCATGCATGGTATCACTTGTGCTGTGTGACATTTCCCTTGGGACCCACATGTTGAAAGTTGGGCATAAAGTGAATATGGTATCATCAAATGATCCTGAACCATTTGATTTTAATACTTTCTCAATCATAATCATAATCATAATCATGTAATAAATGGCAAAAGCAGCACTAATTTACCTTTTGCAAGAGCTCTAACTTCCAATTTATGAGGTAGTCTCTTGCTCTTGGTGACCTTGTAGCCCACATTCATGTCTGATTGCTGCAAGTAGCTCAGGTGACACGGCTGGGGGAGGCGCAACCTCTCTGCGAACTGATGTTTTACCTCTTGTAACCTCTCTGCGAACTGATGTTTTACTTCGTTTATTCTTCTCACCGCTGTGTACATAATCCTCCTCGGCGCCCCATCCCCTGTATAGTATGACCTTACTAGGCTCCCGAGACACTAGAGCTGCTCCGGTAGCTTCCTGAGTAATCAATGAAGGAAGCAACGTCATTGCAGCCATTGATTTATTATGCTTAGTGTATGCATAAATAAAGCTGTATTCGGGGTGCAAACCTGCAGCTTTGAAACTACTTCCTGGACTGAAGTCCCTTTGGCTCTGCCTTTGACACTTACTATAGCGAGAGGATGCTTCTCAAAATGCGATTTGATTGTTTTCGCAACACCAGTGACAATATTGCTCCTCCCTAGTAAGTCACCAAACATATTACAACTAATTGCATGAAAATAAATGGGAAGCAAGCAATAGTTGGTATTGAAAAATAGCAGCAAGGGTAAATGGGAGGTGTAGGAAGAGAATAGAATTCACCTACTGCAAGCACAGGGCGTTTCCTCATTCTTAGAGCTTGCTTCCGGAGGAGAAGCCTGTCTCTATTTGAGAGATTTACAGGTCTGGAAGCCATCTCATTCAGTCCCTTTTCGATCACTATTGGAACTGGTTCTGATCCATTTTTCGCTGTTTCAGCTGATGAGACTATTGGCTCATCACTGGATGGACAATTCTCAGCACTAACAGCAGAATAGTCCCTTTCTTTCTGCTGAAATCCACATAAGATAAGATGCAGCAGATCAGAAACTAAAGAATATACAAATAAGAAACAGAGATAGACAAATGCATGACTGAACTTGCCTGGGTTTCCTTGCTTACGGATTCAGACGATGACACAATTTCGGAATTAGTAATTTTTGTCTCATTGTATGTCGAGAGATCAACTGAATTATCCCGTTTAATGACCTGTGGACTGTCTATTGTCGCATCCAGGGGATGCTCATTTGATTCTGTAGAAGCTGAATCAGCTCCATGTTCCTCTCTCACCTAGAGCAATCACAACAAATACCATTTCAGGCATATTTGAAGAAGTAACATTAAAATAGATATGATGCAAAATGAACATTTTTGAATGCCAGCCCTACAGAAAAGATGCCAAAGTAAATCCATACATGATTAACTTCAAAAGAATTCAATGATTTTATTCTTAACCGATCGGCACTGTTATGAAAATGTGAAGGGTTAAGAAAGGCATGGTACTGAAGTTGAAAAGCATAGTAACGATAATGAGTAAAGTAATCTAGCATGTATGTTCATTTTAAAAAATCTACCAAATACACCTACCTCTGCATTCACTTCAGAGGAAGTAGGCATTACTGAATGAGAGCTTTGACCAGATTCCAGTTCACTATCTGATGTAACACATTTGGCTGATTCCATATTTCCCATGTCCTCTTTAACCTACAATATAATACCACAATGTGATTTTTACTAGAAATCATTAATCTGCTTGGGCGAAAATGGCATAGAATTAACATAAACACAAGCTAGCTCACCAGCGGCAAGATTGATTCCTCAACTGATTTCATTGTCTTTGCCTCCTCGTCTTTGGCCTGTGTCAAAGTCATAGTGCATGACTTATCACAATTTAACTGGTAATATAAGCACAAATTCTAAGGAAATATATAAAATTAAAAACTTACCAACTGAAGTTTCAATTTATCTATGTTTTTGGCTAGTTCCAAAACATGTAGTTTCAGGGACTGCATAATCAAAGGTAAAATGAGAATAAGATGCTGATGCACATATCAATATATCATAATGGGGCAAAAGGAAAACAATTAAAGAAAGATTCCCCCAAAGATGAAGAGCCTAAACTGAGTCACAATCTACAAGATTTAATCCAGTTGAAGCCTTGAAGGCTGTGAAGCCGATTATTTTAAAAATACCAGTACAAACTGTTGAAGTAAAAACTCCAAAACAAGAAGTCAATTCTACTAAATATCTTTCAGGTTTTGTCTCTTAACTTTGAGTCTTTCATTTACAATTGGAAAACTATGGGAACTCTTCTGGTTATGGATTTTGTTTTCTCTTCCTTTCTGGTTATTTATTTAATTTTGTAGGTTAGCATTGGGGATACAAACTGTGGTTATGAGTGTGCCAATTTTACCTGACGACGCTGAGCTTCTAAGGAGCGCTTCATTGCTTGTCTCTTAGTCAGCAGTGTCTTAGGCCTCAAACATGCAGGTCTTTCATAATTCTTTCCTCGATACACAATAATTGCATAACCCTTGCTAACTCTCTCAACTGCCACTAATATGCCACCACTTTCTGTTTCTAAGATTTGTGCTTCTTGACGAGCAGCTTCCATGCTTTTCTGTTTAGATATTACCTTCACAAGTTCCCTATATTTCCAGTGAAGATGCATATTTTCAACTGTTCCATCAAATATCCCTCGTCTACCTGAGAACAGAAAGAAACATTGCTTGTTATGGCCCACTTCTGGAGAAGTTACAAATTTGACTGATGTTTTCAAAACCCTTTTAATAGATTCTTGATTTCAGGAAGAAATACAGTGAACCAATTATTTCTGTCTAAAATCCTCTTGCTTAATGGCATAACTCACCCATTAGTAGGAAAGCCTTCATTCTCAAGCCAACCTTCCTTAGCATGTATCGTTCTTCTTCTGTTATACCCTCTTTATCTAATTCAGGTTGTTGGGGGATATCGGCCTTCTCCAGCTCAGCTAAAAGTTTCTCCGCCTTAGCTTTCTTTTCTAATGCCTGTAGATGGAAATATGTAATACATAACACGATTAACACTTAAACAAGAAGTATAGTGGACTATAAGAACTTATTTGAAAATCATACCAAATACAACTTGATGTTAGTCCTTCTAATAGCTTCCTCGGAAGACCCTAATTTTTTCTGCTCTGACTGTAAAAAGCTTTTCTGGTCATTGGCACCACCAAATTTATCATCAGACTTGGATTCTATAATATCTCCAGAAGTAGACTGTATACTCCCAAGTTTAAGCTCCTCTGCAGCTTCACTTGATGTATTAAACTCTATCCTTCGTCTCTCAAGTTTAAGCTCCTCTGAAGCTTCACTTGAGGTATTAAACTCTATCCTTCGTTTCTCAAGTTTAAGCTCCCCTGCAGCTTTATTTGATCTATCAAACTCTATCCTTTGTTTCTCCGAGAAAATAACATGCTTTCTCCTTTCTTCTATTGCAGAAGAAACAGCAGACGGCAAGAAATCCTTTCCTCTATAAAGGACAATAAATTCCCGATCTCGGGCAAGCAGAGTCCCTCCAGTTAACCACTGCAATAAAGTATTTATCCTAAATAAATGTCTTCTTCTTATCATGGTTCAAAAAATAAAATCAATAATTTATGAAAATGAACACATTTGAAAGAATGGACCAGCCTCTGACAATTTAATAACCACTATCAATCATTCTAGCTTGCCATACTCAATTCCTCATACAATACAAGGAACTCAACCTCTAATCTATTAAGAAAATAAGAAGAAGAAGAAATGATAAATAAAATTTGAAGACATATATTTGGTGTTTTGAAATTTTCTAGAGCACATAGAAACATAGTTCCTAAAATTCTGCAGATATACTTTCAGACAGCATACTACGAATTCATAAATAATGTGGAATTTTGTAACAGTTTCCAAACACGAGAAAATTTTCTTGGCTTATTATACAAATTGAAAGAAAAAAAAATGCAACATCTAAGAATGGAAAAGCTATCATTAAAATTAAGAAAGAAAAAAGGTTTTCTGATATAAATCATAATTATTTGACATGATTTTAAACTTCTAGTAATTCATAACAACTGTAAGATTAAAATAAATAAGAAATATAAACTTCCAAGTTTTCACTAACTTTTAATTCTTCAGCCATCAACTCACTGTTAGTGTTCTGTACTCCTCTCTTAACTGCAATCTTGGCAATCTCACATTTTTCCCAGAGCTTAACTATGGCATCAGCCAATCCTTGAAGTTTCCTATTTCTACCTGATATAAAGAAGAAGGCATGTAAAATAGATATTAAACAGCATTATATATATATATAAGTTGAAACATAATTTATGCTCACTTAGTTTCAAAAAAAATAAATTATGCTCACTTAGGGCAAAATGACAGGGTAAGGGTCTGCCAAGTCTCCTTAATGTGGTCATTTCATCATTTGTTAGTTTCGGATGCACACCATAGGGAAGAAGGCGAAAGGGTCTCCTGTATCCAGGAACTATGGCAGGTAGAAGATCAGCATCAACAGGTTGAGGATCGTATCCCCACCAATCAGTGAACCGAGGGCCCAGTCCATCTAACAAAAGATCAGCTTCTTCTGCAAGTTCTGCCTCACCCGGCTGTTGAAATCTTACTTTATCTGGAGAACCAACACCACGTATTAAGGCCGGTTGAGCCCTTTGGTTGGTAGGACTTGGTACAGGTGGTTTTACACCATCCAGGCCAGAAAAGTGTCCGTTCAATTTATCAAGTTCTCCATTATCCGCATGAGGCAAACCATCAGGAGATGCATCATGCAATGAGCTTTGATCAGACAAGAAGTATGGATACTTATAATTGGGCCCCCTATACAATATTATTTTACTTCCAGACCTCCAAACAACCAAACCTCCAGTTTTCATCTGAAAGCATCAGAACAAAACTAACATTAAAGCACGAAATTTGGGTAATGATTGACAATCACATGCTATACATGATATTCTGATGACTTCATTCCATACATTAAAATTCCATTTCAGCTTTCAACCAACTAATGCACAATGAACTTAAACATCTTACAATTTTGAGGTCAACCGTGGCAGGCCATAGAGTTCGTCAAAGATCAGCATCTTAAGAAAACTTAGAATTTGGAGCAATCACAGAAATTTTCGATAAAATTTTAACTTTAGCGTTACATCTATTCAGCAGGATTACTTATCTGTACAGATTTACCAAAGTGAATTTGTAGTCATTGTTCAATTATGGGATCGAACTTGCTGTTCCGTACCAATTATTGACTCGTAAATTGTGAGCGGCTTTCCAATGAGAAATTCCCAGCCAAGCAAACTCAAGATTTCCAAATCCAATTGCATTTAAACTCTTGAACTATATTTACAAATAAATGCATCATATAACTTGCATTCGCAATCCATTAACCAAAAAAATTAACTTTCAAAATCTTAATTCCTTTCACATTTCTCCTATAGCATTCATAATATTTTCATCCCTCTGTTAATTACACAATCCATTAATTTCCAGTTCATCGAATACTAATTGAACATGCAAAACTCCCCACTACCATGCCCTAAAGCCATCCCAATCAATTCGACAACTACGATTTTCACAAAGAACTACACCAAACATGCAATCACAGCATTAAGCACAACAAAATATGCACACATACACACAAAAAAAAAAAAAAATTACCTCCAACAAATCATGTGTCCTCTTCATATTCAACCTACAGAGATCCTCACACACAATCTTCACCACCTCAACATTCCTCCACCTCTCATGTATTCCATTCACTATCCCCTCTGTAATTCCGGCTTTCCCGACCTTCAACTTCTTCCTCAACTCAATCCCAAGCGTCCTCAACCTCCTTAACTCTTCCTGTGACAGTTTCAGCTCCGCTAAAGTCGGAACCAGAGCCTCTTTTTTCTCCTTCGTTTTCCTCTCCAATGCTTCCTGCTTCTTCACTTCATTTCTAATCTCATTGTACCTCACTATCGCACTTCCTGAACCCGGTTCAGGAATCGGGTTCTCTGGCGTGCTCCAGCTGGTATCAATAGTGTGCCCCACCCGGTACTTCGGTATCTTATCAGGAAGTGGAATAAATATCTCCCCAGCTGAGGTTTTGTTTCCGGTTTCGGTTTGGGGTCCAGACTTTAGGGTTTTGTCTCTGGTTTTCTCCTCAACAATGCCGAGACTCCGGAGCTTGTCAGCTATTCGTTGAATTGGAGACTTGGGAAAGTTCCGGTTTTGATTTCGGGTTTGGGTTTGGGAATGGTTATTGGTTCGTGGGGCTTGTGGGGTGGAGCATTGGATGAGGAATTTGGAGGATTTTGAATGACTTTGGAGGGTTAGGGTTTTGTGGGAGGTGAGGAATGTAGAAGAAGGGTTTCTTAGGGATTTTGGAGGGAGTATTGGGTTGTGGAAGTACAGAGACAGCAACATTTCATTAGTGAGACTGTGAGAGTGAAGAAGATGATGATGATGAGAGCAAATGAGCTTTTGTTGGTTAAAAATCAGTTGATAGAAGGAAGAAGACAGAGACATTTATATACATATCATCTTCAGTTCAATCACGTGATTCGTGCGTGCTAAAAGATCAACCACGTCGGCTCACACTGGGCCTTGACAACCCACATCAGTTGGTCCAAGCCCACAAGCCTAATTGGCCAAAACAGCTTATTAAATCAATAAATAAAAATGATATACCCGAATCAGCCTAATATACGAAAACTGTATAATTACACTAATTGTTATGGATAAATAGATTCACAAAGTTTCCTTCAATTAAATTAAATGGCATTCCATGATTTTTTGTAAATTATTAAAAATCTATTATAAAAATAGTCTATAAATATCTATACTCCGTTGAATTTTATAAAAGATTTCTCATTCATTCTTTATATTATCAAGTAATAAGTTTGTTGATAAGTAGATGCTTTAAAAATGGTATGGATACCGTTAATACATGTCTTGATGGGGAAAAATCTTTACTCGTTGAATTTTACCCACGTTTCTCTCCTTGATGTGGTGGATTACATATTCCAACTTTTAGAAGCTGATCGATCATCTATGGCTTCCATTGTTTTGGTGGGGCAACTTATTTATCAGCATGTTGAATCCAAAGTAATAAGATCATGTGTGATGTATAATCCAGTTATGATGTGCTCATCTGCTTCACCCAACTACAAAGAACAAAAGATTTTCTGGTTTCCTGAATACCAAATGACACCAAGATCACCTGTGTGGGAGAGAGAGAGAGAGAGAGACAGAGAGGCAGAATTACAACACATGCGCACAGAAGGGGCAGGGATTCAACTTTTATGGATTGGTTTTCAACAAACATGTAAATATGTAATGGAAGATCATGATACATGTAATGCAGAAGTTCATGATAATCTTGTTTGCATCGGAATTTTGCATGATATTCCCATGAACTGGGAGGTAGATAAACGGTAAAGGAACATAATTGTGAAGATGTAGTAAAATTCTTTGCTACAATTGATATTCAATAACATCTGCTTATGTACAATAAACAAACTTCGATGATTCTGATGAAAACAAAAGACAATTTAATTCTCCAACAACTTCGTTAGAGAAAAACTGTAACAATAGTATACACAATTGCTACAAATTCATTTACAAACAGTTTATCACACACTTCAACTTAGTATTAAGTCCAACACAATCGCGTATGGGCAATGGAGATCAGAGGGGTTTTAACAGAATGGAGGCGAGTTGGTTCCTGCTGATGAAACAGACCCCATGTTTGGGAAAATAAAAACAATGCATCAGCAAAATTAAAAATAATCACTTGATATATGAGATAAATTTATTCATTTTCGATAGATAACTGGTGGTACAGAATTTATTATTATTTACGGTATCTGTGTCATTCGATTGCTAATGCAAACATGGTATCGCAGCTTTATTACTCACATTTTAGGATGCAGGTACTGATCTACTGTGAGAGGTTTCGCCCCACCAAACCAGTTAATCAGAAATATATCTTCGATCTCTAATTTGAAGATCTTGAAGTTGTGATCCTTAGGCCATTCTATTGAGCAACAAAGAAAAACAAACAAAATCGGTCACTAAAAGAAGAAACTGTTAGCAGGCACTTTGAGAACATCAACTTTTAAAAAATACAAATTTAAGTATAATTACCCATCATCTCTGGATGCTTTGTGAACAAAGCGCTTCGAGCGAACTCTGCTTCTTTAGAGTTATTGTCAACCAGAACCAACTAGCAAATCATAAGATGCATAATTAATCCAATTCAGTCCAAATAAACAAGGTCGTCAATATAAAAATGAAAACAAATAGAGTACAAACTTTGTCAAAAAAAATTACTATATTTTTTGTTTGCACACACCTTTCCCGTGAGTGTAATTTTGGCACAGGCTGGGTTTTCAGGGTCTCTTTTGCCACAAGTTCCAATAGGATACTCGCTGATTGTTAGCGAAGACCTATGGTCTTTCATTGCATAACGTGCAGTTGGGTCAAGGGCTGTCAAATAGAAGAACGGGATGCCACTACCTTTGTTAGGTAGTCCATCACTGAATGAAACAACATTCCTGCATGGAAAATTGATAACACTTTTTAAGTTATAAATAGCGAAAGAGAGTGTGAGATTAGCATAACAAGTTCAGATATCTAGTTTTGCATGCAAGGGGAAAGCAAATACATTGGTAACATTGTTCTATTGTGAGTTAACTCAGCGAATAAACTACGACAAGGATTTGAATTTTATTTGAAGATGAAAGAAAAACAGCCACAGGAACATAAACATCTTGTACTTCTGAGTGTTTCAGATAAAATACTCCCATCTTATATATAAAAGGACCAACTAAATTGCAACAAGAAAGGAAAAGAATGCTAAACCAAAAACTCTAGAAAAATGGACAAACGATACTCCATAAGCATATATTCATGACAACTACTGTTCACAAAAGTTAACTTAAGTAAAATGATAAAAAAAAAATGCTAAACCAAACACCAATTGACCTATTTCTCTCAACTATCAGTTAGAAAAATCATAACAGAGAACCATTATTTATATGATTAAAAATATATAAATCGATATATCCAAAAATTAATTCTCCACATGATTTATTTTCTGTCATAGACTAAGAGGGAAATGAAGTTTTGATTTCGTGACAAGGACCGTACATCTGAGCTTCATATGATGTACTGCAAACAAACTCACAATATGTAATGCACACAAACTCACACAAATGCATGAAGTCAGGATTTTTATGGTTCACTGGGGTTAATTCGAGTCCAAATGATAAAGCAAGAGCATTGGTTCTTGCACTTAAGAGCTTACAGATTTGATAAAATGAGTACAGAAAAGCTTGCAAAAATCAATTGATCCCCGTTATGAGGTATCTCCTAATAAGCCACAACATTCCCACACTAAAGCCGGTAGATACTAAACAATCAAAACATATGGAGCTTTAACATGGGGAAGAATTTCATTAATTTGTAGAGAAAAAGTTATAAGTTAGAACAACTTACCCAAAGGGTGCTCCTCCCAAATCACTTGATATAGTACTGCGAATTCAGATTACAAATCAAGCTTAGAATTCCATAATATCTCAACTTCTCAACATAATCATCACGCATGCCATAAAAGAAGTTGATCTATACATTTAACAGGTTACGATACATATTATAGAAGACAAACAAGTTCTCAACTCAAAATAATCAATCACAAACAAACATATATTTTCACAGTAAAAATTCTGTAATTTGTTTCAAGGATCACCAAGAAAAAATCAGAAAATTTCCATTTTGCTCATTAGTTTTTCCAATAACCGAAAAAAAAAAAAACTTTATTTAAGACAATCCAATACATCTCATTAAATTTCACCACATATTCAACAATCCAAGATAAACCCTTTATTGGATTCTCCAAATCAACACAAACAGTAAGCGACAAAAAAATTCCAGATCAAGACTTTGCAATGAACAGACAAACCATTTTGTTCATTAGTTTTTCCAATAACAGTAAAAAAAAAAAAAATCTTTAACCCAATTTAAAACAATCCAATACATCTTATTAAATTTCACAACCGCAAATTCAACAGTCCAAGAATAAACCCTTTATTGGATTCTCCAAATCAACACAAACTGCATGTAACAAAATTTTTCAAGATCAAAACTTTGCAATGAAAAGACAAACCATTGACACAGACAAATAGAGTGGAATAAGTGAAGGATAGAGATTATTACTTTAAGACCCCCCAATAATTTTGAGAGACCAACCAACGAGCATGAGCAGCGGCATTTTTTGGGTCTGGTTTTGAGACTGCAAGCAATCGACCCTGCACAGAATCTTGAATACCCAGAAAAGAAAACAAGACCAAAGACAAAACATAAGAACAGTGAACAAAGCTTTTGGCTTTGGATTCCATCTTTTGTTGTTTTTATCTGGTTTCTTCTGCAGGAGTTTACAAGATGAACTGTACGGTGGCTTTGGATTTATAACACAGCTTTGTGGATTATCATCTATTATTGGGCTGGTGACTCGGTGCAGTTAATAACAAGTTTTCAACTTTGGAAAAGAAAAGACTGTCTACCAGTCAACATCCAACAAAAAATACTGACTTAAGGTTCAATTTAATTGTAACATTTTTTTTTTCTATTTCAAATAATTAAATCCTTTCTTTCATCCGTTCAAGAAACTGAATCAAACTCATATATATACACATCACACCCAGTTAAATACAAAAGATAAACAATTGGGTAAAGATTCAAATATATATATACATCACTAGACTAGTATTTTTCGGTGCTGAAAAGTATTAACACAAACATTATCCTAGGAGGGTTTTTATTGTCTGTATTCAAGTATAGAGAAAGAATCATAGCTTTGAATGGTTGGTACTAGGGATGACAATTTGACCTGCACCCGCGAGCATCCGCCCCAACCCGATCTTGTAGAGTCGTGAATCAGTCTAATGAAAAACCCGGTGGGTTTGTGAGCGGATGCAGATTGGAAAAACGAATCCACGGGTTGGATCCGCGAACCCGTATAAATAAAATACTTGTATATAAACATACATAGACATTTGAATTATTTTTTATTGTTTTATTTTCATGGTTATTATTATAATGTATCAAGTATAGAATTAGAAATGGAAATTTAATTTAATTAAGTATCCAATAGGTGATTACAAGTTGAAATTTACAAATGACAAATCGCGGGATCGCGGGTTCGTGGTTAGCGGGTTTGTGGGTATCCCGCGGGTGAAGCATCCACACATAAATCCACATTGTTTCGCGGGTTCACAGGTGAGGATATGGGTGCAACCATAATCCGCGAGTTCAAACCCGTCCGTGAACCGGCTTACCTACGCGGGTTCGAGGGCGGGTTCACGGGTTCACGGGCGGACGTGGGTGAGGAAAATTTTCGTGGGTGAAGGTTTGGATTTGACAAAACCCACCCGAACCCGATCCGACCCCGACCCCGACCCCGACCCGCTGTCATCGCTAGTTTGTACACTAGTACAAGCTTAGAAAAAGAGTTTTTGTTTCTATATTTGTGTACTGAGTTGCAGCAGAATATAAGTTCTTTGGGTACCACATTTTGGACTTGAAATAGCTTGGATGGTTATCACTTTGGCTTTTATTGTGGACATGAATATGTTCTTATCAGCCTCATATGAGTCACATATATCATCTAGCTTCTGGTTGCTGTGTTGTTACTTGTATTATTGAGTTATTGAGTAGAATTACAAGTATTCATGATGGATCGAATTTCGATAAGATTAGGTTTGTGGTTTCGAGTATCCAATCTACCAAATTTGTCAGGTTCCAACTTCCAACAGAGATTAGGAATTTACCCAACTCAATAACAAGAGGTTAATACCCTTTGCTATAACTACGATAAGACTAAAATTTTTATTAATATAATCATAAATAATTATTAATTAGTTTTCAATTTTAATATACGGTTAAAAATAAAATTTCTTTTTAATGATTTGATTTTGATATTAATGACTTAATGTATATCATTAAAAATTCATTACATTTTTAAACACTAGATTCTCTTTTAAAATATAATTTTTAATATATTTTTAATTTCTTTTAAGAAAATAAAAGTTGACCACTGTAGAATGAACCAATTTTTTTGAAAGTTGGTTGTAAAAAATCAAATTTTAAATTATTTTTATCAGAAGAACCAAATCATTATAAATTGTATTTTCTATTTAAATATTTTTTTTAATTTTATTAAACATTTTTCTACTTCCAAATAAATTTGTATATTATATAAACCTTACATCCCTACAATTTTCACAAACGGAAAATGGATCTTCAACCCAAAAACCTCAAATTGGAGTGATTTTGTTAATAGAAAACAATTAAAAAGAAATGAAGAGAGCTGTTTGATATGAGTAGAGAGAAAAAGAAAAAATGGAGTTTTATTTTGTGACCATGGATGAGAAAAAGAATTAAGAGAAGCGAAAAAGTAATGATAGATTTTTTTTAAGAGAACATGTATAGATTTTTATTTTTTGAAATAACAGTTATAGAATTAAAAGAATTAAAACTAATAACAAAATTTTAAATAATAATAATATATGTAGGTGGTGTGTATTTATAAAAATACAATACAATATAATTAAATAAATGATATTTTTGGTAATAAGTGAGGTTTATTTACAAACTATGACATTTTTAAAAAAATTGATGGGGTGTTATTACGAAAGATGTTTACATACTGTTTTTAAGGGGTGTCATTACCGTCCAGGGGCGGAGGGAGAGGGAGGCGGGTGGCCCCCCACCGACAACAAAATCTTCTAGTTCATTTAAGAAAAAATATAAAATAGTTATAAATTTTTAATTTTTTTATCAATTTGGTACCTATAATTTTTTGTTTCTATATATCGGTCCCTTCAATCTTGAATTTCTGACTTCACCTTTGTTACCGCTATTCTAAAAGAACAATCATTAAAAACATAAAAACGTAACACGAGGTTATGGGTTCGAGTATTTTGCCTCTAAAAAAATCCTGAATAATTGTAATATATTTTTTTAAAAAAATGGAACCGCAAAATTTTTGAGAAATTTGAATCAAAATCCTTACCAAAAAAAAAATCAAACAATAGAAACAGAAGAAAACATCTTAAAAGTTTCCTTTGTTTTAATAAAAAACGAAAAATGACTATGGTTTTGAAATTCATCAAAACGTTCCGAGAATTTTCATAAATTATTAATAATTTGTCAATAAATATGTATACTCATTGAATTTTAGAAAAGATTTCATGTGCATTATTTATATCATCAAGTAATAAGCTTGTAGGCAAGTAGGTCCTTTAAAAACGGTATGGACACCATTGATACATGTCTCGATGAGGAAAAATCTTGGGTGCAACTGGAGATGTTGCAATCCTGCCATATGGCATAATCGTAACTGGCGCATCTCGTTGCACCCAAGTTTCTCTCATTGATAGGTACTGCTGGTGTGGTGGATCACATATTCCAACTTTTTGAAGCTGATCATCTATGGCTTCCACAGTTCCACATGTAACATGTTGTATGACAAGTAATAAGATAATGTGTAATGAATATCCAGTTATGATGTGCTCATCTGCTTCATCAAACTACAAGAACAAAAAGATTTTCTGGTTTCCTGAATAACATTTGACACCAAGATCACCTGAGAGATAGAATTACGAGACGCTCGGGCGCATATGAAGAGCTGATTGGGATTGGTTTTCATCAAACATGCAATGAAAGATATGCATGTAATGCAGAAGTTCATGATAATCTTGTTTGCGCGCATTTGAGTTTTGCATGATATATATTTCCACGAATCGGGTGGTAGATCAACGCGTACGGTAAAGGAACGTAATTGTGAAGATGTAGTAAAATTATTTAATTTGCTACAATTGATATTCAATAGCATCTGATTATGTACAATAAACAAACGATGGTGGTTCTGAAATTCTTATGAAAACAATTGGCAGTTTAGTTCTCCGACTACTTTGTTAGAGAAAAACTGTAACAACAATATACACAATTGCTGTTAGTTCATTTACAAAATGGCGAGGAAGGAGGAGAGCCTCCTCTGAGAGCGTCGTCGGAGGCCGATGACCTCCTCCATAGAGATCACTGGCCTCTGTTACCGAGTTTCAAAGAGACCCCTTCAATCGAGCGGAGATCGGCCAACCTCTGATAAGTGATAACCAAGGAAATTCAGCAAGCTAGAGCTACAACTACTGATACTCTACACACGCAAAGCAAAAGCAGAGCATCACAAAGCCTGGAAAAGTCAGGTACTCATCTGACATTACCTGTACAAGCTACAAGCTACAATAAGCAAACCAATATTAACGGTGATAGAAGGAATTCAAACAATTAATTGTTGGTTTCAGTATAGTCTGGTGAAGCTTAGGAAAGGTTGTTAGACGTTAATATAATATTAGTTACAGTTAGTCTACCTGAAATCAGTTGTTCAATTGTGATTGGCTAAGATTTCTAAAATGCATTTAGCGTGTGTAGAAAATGTATTGCATATAATAAAAAGGAACCCTATAATATCTGTGTGAAAAATAAGAAACAAAAACTTCCTTTCATGGAGTTTCTTTCAAAGCTCTTAAACTTTACTTTTCTCTTACTACTTCTGTCATATACCTTGCATTTGTTATAACCTCCTCCAGTTGGACGCAAGAATGAGGCCAGCCGGCCTACTTAGGTCAATGCTCAGAGGGGTGGCACCGCCACCTCCTCCTCCTGGGTCAATCTAGATTCTAGGGTTAATATTTGAATTGTTTAAGAAATTGAAGATTTTTTAGGGGTATTGTTGGTAATAAATTAATTATACGAGGTTAATTTTGAAAGTAATTGTCAATGTGTTAATTATGATTTATTCAATAAATGAAAAGTCTTTTTTTTTTTTTTTGCTTTTTTATATAAGATATTTTTTAACTTAATTTAAGATTTAAGTTACAAAAACAATCGACACATATCATTTAATCTAATTCTTATTTGGCTTAAGATATAAATGGTGAAAAACAAACGACACCTTAGTATTGCAATGGAGATCAGAAGGGTTTTTACGGCTGATGAAACAAACCCCGTGTCCGGGAAACAAATAATAATGCATCGGCGAAGTTAAAAATATCACTTGATATATGAGATAAATTTATTCATTTTCAATAAATAAGTGGTGGTACAGAATTGTAAACATGGTATGTCAGCCTCATTACTCATTTTAGGATGCAGGTACTGATCTACTGTGAGAGGTCTCGCCCCTCCAAACCAGTTAATTAGAAATATATTTTCGACCTCTAATTTGAAGATCTTGAAGTTGTGATCCTTAGGCCATTCTGTTGAGCAACAAAGAAAAACAAACAAAACAAGTCACTAAATGAAGAAACGGATAGCAGGCACTTTGTGAACATCAACTTTTAATATATAAATTTAAGTGTAATTACCCTTCCATCTCTGAATGTTTAGTGAACAAAGCGTTTTGCACGAACTCTGCTTCTTAGAGTTATTGTCAACCAGAACCAACTAGCAAATCATAAGATGAATAATGAATCCAATTTAGTCCAAATAAACATAAAAATGAAAACAAATAGAGTACAGACTGTCAAAAATGTTGTATTGTATTTTTTTTCTTACACACCTTTCCTGTGAGTGTAATTTTGGCACAGGTCGGGTTTTCGTGGTCTTTTTTGCCACAAGTTCCAATAGGATACTCGCTAATGGCTAGCGAAGACCTATGGCCTTTCATTGCATTACGTGCAGTTGGATCAAGATCTGTCAAATAGAAGAACGGGATGCCACCACCTTTGTTAGGTAGTCCATCACTGAATGAAACAACATTCCTGCATGGAAAATTGATAACATTTTTTAAGTTATAAATAGCGAACAAGAGTATGAGAATAGCATAACAAGTTCAGATATCTAGTTTTGCATGCAAGAGGAAAGCAACACATTGCTCTATTGTGAGTTAACTCTATGACAAGGATTTGAATTTTATTTGAAGATGAAAGAAAAACAGTCGGGGAACATAACATCTTGTACTTCTGAGCGTTTTGGATAAAATACTCCCATCTTATATAAATAGGAACAGCTAAATTTCAACAAAAATGGAAAAGAATGCTAAACTAAAAAACTCTAGTAAAAATGGACGAACGATACTCCACACCCCGTATATTCATGACAAATATTGTTAACAAAAGTTAATTTAAGCAAACAGTACAGAAACTAAACCAAACACCAGTTGATCTATTTCTCTCAACCATCTATTAGAAAAATCATAACAGAAAACCATTAGTTATATGATTTTTATATAGCAAAAACTAAATGATTGTCCACTTGACCTATTTTCTGTCATAAACTAAGAGGAAAATGAAGTTTTAATTTCGTGACAAGTACCATACATCTAAGCTTAATAATGAATAACGATGTACATTATTCATATCTGAATTCACACCAAAGCATAAAATCATGAATTTCATGGTTCACTGGGTTTCGAGGTGCCGCACAATTCAAGTCCAAATGATAAAGCGGGAGCATTGGTTCTTGAACTTAAGAGCCTACAGATTAGCCAAAATGAGTACCGAAAAGCTTGTGAAAATCAATCATTCACTTAATTATCTCCTAAAAAGCCATAACATTTCCCTGCTAAAGCCAGTATATACTAAACAATCAAAACATAAGGAGCTTAAAAATGGGGAAGATTTCGTTAATTTGTTGAGAAAAAGTTCGAAATTCAAACAACCTACCCAAATGGTGCTCCTCCCAAATCACTTGATATAGTACTGCAAATTCAAATTACAAAACAAGCTTAGAATTCCACAATATCTCAGGATCTAAACAATCAACATAATCATCAAGAAAGAAGTTAATCTACATTTAATCGGTCACGATATACATTATAGAAGATAAACAACAAGTTCGTAACTCAAAATAAACAATTACATATTTACATACAAGTATACAACCATATTATCACAGCAAAAATTCTGTAATTTGCTTCAAGGATCACCAATAAAGAATCAGAAATTTTCCATTTTGCTCATTAGTTTTTCCAATAACAGTCTAAAAAAAAATCTTTAACCCAATTTAAGACAATCCAATACAGCTGATTAAATTTCACAACCACATATTCAACAATCCAAGATAAACCCTGTATTGGATTCTTCAAATTAACGCAAACAGTAAGTACAAAAAAAATTCAAGATCAAAACTTTGCAATGAAAAGACAAACCATATATTGACAGAGACAGATAGAGTGGGATCAGTAAAGGAGAGAGATTATTACTTTAAGACTCCCCAAAAATTTTGAGAGACCAACCAACGAGCATAAGCAGCAGCATTGTTTAGGTCTGGCTTTGAGACTGCAAACAATCGACCCTGCACAGAATCTTGGATACCCAGAAAGGAAAACAAGACCAAAGACAAAACATAAGCACAGTGAACAAAGCTTTTGGCTTTAAATTCCATCTTATTTTGTTGTTTTTTTTTTTGGGTTTTTAGCAAATATACCCTATTTTAGGGGTTAATAGCAAATCTACCCTAAAAACTATTTTAATTGCAAAACTACCCTGAAATTACCTTGTTACCCTTAACTTAAAAAACTCAATTTCACTGCCCTACCCATCCCAAAGCTTCCTGCCACCCCATCCCGATTTCTGAAAGCCAAATTCACTGCCCACACCATCCCAAAGCCTTCTGCCACACCATCCAGACATCTACATGTCCTGTTCCAACCACCATACCCAACATCGTCGTCCAGTCGCCCATCCCGATAGCCGCCGCCGTCGATTTTTCCTTTTTCGAACAACACTCCCTCTTTGTCACGCCGACTTTGTTGGCTTCGTCGGCGAGTTGCAACGTCAACAGCAACATCAACATCTCGCCGTCTGTCTTCGTCGTCAACAGCACGCCGGCGTCGTCTTTGGCCACCTTCCCATTCTGTTGCTGCCATTCTTCACCGATTTGGGTTCCATTGAAGGTATTTTGAGTGCAACACTGGAAGAACATCCACCAACAAGAACATTTTGAGCTACCCTGCAATATGAGCAAAAACTGTTCTATAATCTATATACAAACCTTGAAAATGAGACAAATATGTCTAATGCAACACAATAACTTAATAAATCTGCTTAAATTGAACTTACTTTATCTGATATAAGTCTCTGATCTTTGATTATTTTTTAGCAACCCCTGGATCCAGTTTTCTTGGTTTTGTTCTTTTGCTTTGATTCCATTTCAATATCACTGCCACTTCTTTTCAAGAATGCTTCGCTTAGCCTATTCTCTGCACCCATAAAAATGAGATAGAAATTTTATCTATTGACTCCTTCTTTATTGTCTGGTTCCAAGTTGCTTGTTATCCTGTCAAGCATATAATCATATTTTCTATGGTTGGCTTCATTGCTTTGTTTGTTTGGAAGATCCAACCCCGAATAGGTGGATCAATTGAGTTGCTCTGTTTGGTTGAGTGAATCGTGAAGTGTTAGGCTTTTCTTTTTACGTATTCAATAACTTTTGTTTGATCGAGTGAGAGATTTTTTGAATTCATGTTTTTCCTTTTGATTTTCCTGCATGCACTTTCCTTGCAACCAAACAGATATAGCACGTGGAAGTCACGAGATGACAAGATTATGAAAATGCAATTCTTGTTTTAGTTTTTGAGTGTATGCGTTTTAATTTTTATGTGTTTAAATATTGATATCTTGTTTGTTTTTTATTCAATTGCGTAAACTAGAATGTTTAGAAGCTTGCTGTAAAATTGCAGCTCTTTTAGATGTTCTTACTGCTGGTAATGAGTAATCTTGTAAAAAAAATTACAGTCGTTTTAGATGTTCTTGCTGCTGTTTTAGATGTTCATGGTATGTAAAGTAGAACTGATATATAATACACATTGAAACCCACTAGTAGTACATTTGCATCTCAAACTCTATATACATTCCATGTTTATCACTGTTTTGTGTTGTATTTGTGTGGTTTAGAGGCTGTTTTGAGTTGTTTTCTGTGTTGATGTTTAATTGCCATCGGGGTTGGCCAAAATTTGGCAGCTTGAATTTCCAATTTCTACTGAAATTGATGATGTATATAAGTATATGATGTTATTTTGTGGTCCTTATTTTGATTTAATGATATTTTTCTTTTTGTTTGCACATCTCCGCAAGTGCATTTTTCAATATTTTTATTTTTTACTTTAGTTAATATATGAATGTTTTATGGAATGTATTTAGGTATATACACATGGGTGGACAGAAATTACTTGAGTCACTTAAGATCAAGGAATGTGATCGTTTTCCATCTCGAGTTTCTGGGTATTGTAATTGGGATAGTATAAGACTTATTAAATCGTGTATCTCACAAAAACAACTCGATATGTTTAAAGAGACGTGTTTCGGTCATTTTTTAAATGTGAGTGATATGGTGTTGTCTGGCCAATTTTGTCACCATATCTTGCTTAGGGAGTGTCATGTCAAGAATGAGGAAGAAAATTCATCTTGTTTGTGGTATCATGTCGGCAACGGGATGATATGGTTCAGCCCAATGGAGTTTTGTTTAGTTACTGGGCTAGCCTTTGGAGAATACTTTGAATCCACCTCGAATCTTTTCAATCGAAAGAATAGTAGACTTTGGCGATCCTACTTCCAAGAAAGTAAAGTCAATGTTAAAATGGTTGTTGATTGGTTTAGAAACCTTATTCCTAATAATAACAATAGTGATGAAGATATGGTGAAGTTGGCTTTAATACTTTTTTTAGAGATGACGTTGGTTGGCAAGGACGATAGGAATGCTATCCTCTATTGGGCATTGGAGTTAGTGGATGATTTAGATGCTTTTAATAATTTTCCGTGGGGGTCATTCATATACGTAAGGACATTTAACTCTCTTTCTAGTTGTCTTGTTGGCCGTGATGATAAGTTCAAGGATAAGTTCAAGGATGGGGTTGATGTTTCAGCGAAACGTAAAGTGGAGAGGTACAACGTTTATGGGTTTTTGACAGCTTTTCAGGTGATGTGTGATATAATTAATGAATTGAATAAAATCTTTTTAGGCAACATGATGTGTGGTTATTGATGAATCTTACTATGTTTTTTATCGTTATCAGGTGTAGGGAATCGAAGCAATACCAAAATGGGCCACAGTTGGATATGATGTTCGGGTGAACAATGTCACCCCCAGAATTTTGAATTGGCGATGCACGGAAACTCCCGCATATGCAGATATTTTTAAAAACATATTTAAGTTTAAAAACGTAAGTAGTTAATATTTTTGCTTATATTAAGATGTATTTTATTTGTTAGTTTTTTTTTCTTGAGTTATAATTATTATTTTTTCTAAAATTTCAGCTTACCATATACAAAGTTCTTGGGCCCTCTGATGATGAATCAAATAAACCGTATTGGACGGGTATGGATCAACTTCAATATGTATCACCTGATATGGACGGCTGTCTCGGTGAGGATGATTTTGATGTTGGTATTGAGGATGATATTGAGGATGATGTTGAAGATGACGTTGATGATGCTAATGAGAATGATAATGAGGGAGATCATCAAACTACAAATTTTTAAAAAAATTGAAGTCGGAGGAAAGAAGAAAGAATTGATTACACTTGAGAAGGTCCATAAAAGATTGGATGATATGCAAGCACATCAAAATGATTTAAAAGATCAGATGACTTCTATGAAGAATTCACTGATGGATGAAATACGAATGGGATTCCTTCGTTTGACGGAGCTTATATGTTTGAACAAGTGGCTGAAAAGGTACATGTCGGTCTAATTTGTAACTTCCTTTTATTTTTTAATTGGTTTTAACGAAATTGATTTATATTTGATGTAGTTAAATGAACATACTATCACCGATCTTAGCGAAGATGACAACATCCAAGACTATCAACCTTCAGTTCCTCGTGATGTTATGTCTCCTGAATTTGTCGTCGTGTCCGAGACAAGCGAAGATGTCAAGCAATTGAAAAGGCCACCAAAGCTTACCATAAAAGTACCTAGAGATCGCAAACGGTCCGCCTTTACTG
Source organism: Dipteronia dyeriana (assembly GCA_032871835.1). Lineage (NCBI taxonomy): Eukaryota > Viridiplantae > Streptophyta > Magnoliopsida > Sapindales > Sapindaceae > Dipteronia > Dipteronia dyeriana. The sequence continues at coordinate 16,226,088 of CM065299.1, read as the reverse complement.
TGAGCCCGTACGTTGATCCCACGTCGAAGAGGCCTAGGAAACCGAAAATGCCAGAATTCGGAAGCGATACTGAAGTGGATGAGGAAATTCTACGTTCAATGCAATCATGGATAAAGGACAACAAGAACACATGGTATGTTAAAGCATGTATTATTATTGTAATCCCCACTCCAAATTTATTAATAAGTTTTTATTATTTAACGTTAACAGCATGAACGTAGGTTTGCTTGAAGCAAAGCCTGCTTGGTTTGAACTGTTGCTATCTCCAAACGGGTGGTTAGAGGGAGATGTAAGTTGTATTTCTTATATTGCAATTCATTACTATATTGTATGCATTTGAGGTAATACAAATATGTTTCATGACAACATATAGAGACATATTGTCGTCTAATGCGGCGACGTGGCTATTTCTATCCTCAGTTATACAACCCGGACATTGTATTATTTGATTACACATTCATGGTATTTAAACACATTTACGACAACAACATTTACTATTTATGCTTTTTTCCATTGACCAAATCTAACCATATTTGACAAGTTTTGTAGATAAAAATTCAAGGAAGGTGGTCAACTTTTTCTAAGGCTAAAAAATAATTCAAGCAGGAAACCTACAAATGGGACAACACAATGATAGACTATGTTATTGGAAAATACCCGGTGAATACTTCGGTACATTGGCGGACAATTCATGGTGTAAGTAATTTGTATATTAACATGTTGTTATTCAACTATTAGTAGATATTCATTTGACTGTTGCTTGATTTTTCAGATTTTATTTCCTGCAAATGTAAATGGAAATCATTGGGTTGGGTAGAGGTTAACTTGAAGGAGCAGGCCATTAAAGTATATGACTCATACTCGGACGCCAATAGTTTTGATGAAATACTAAGGTGGGCAACTTGTCTTAGAAAGATGTTGCCATCTTTGTTGGTGCATGCGATGCCAGATACTTATAACGATCCTACATCATTTGCTGTCGAAAGACCTGAAGAAGGCGGTCCACATCAAGGAAATTAGTATGTCTTTGTGTATGTTTGAATGGTTAAAGTTTATGTGGCAGTTGATGTTTTTTTTGTTAATCATGGTTTTTTATTTGATATAGGTCCAACTGTGGTATTTTTACTCTCAAATTCTTGGAGTACATATGGGCCGGAAAACAATTTGACATAGAAGCGAAAGATGGAGCACCCATTAGAGTTAAAATAGCAACAGAAATATTTCAAAATTCAAAACAAGTGCCTAGTGTAAATGATGCAAACTAATGTGTATAATGCTAAATTTAATATTTGAGACTAGCATTTTGTATATGTTGTGGTGGTGATGTAAGTGAAACGTGCGATATGGTGATGTGAGATATTTTGTGAATATTAGAAGTGTTGTATTTGTAGGGACCATTGAAGTATGGATTTATTGTAAAAATAAACGGTACTCTGCCAAAAGTATGGATTTAAATCCTCGGGACGGGGTGACCCGACTTCGGGTCACCCCGTCCCGAGCTGTTATCAAAGTCTTGGAAAATGCCTCGGGACGGGGTGACCCGACATCGGGTATCCCCGTCCCTAGGATTTAAAGCCTCGGGATGGGACGACCCGATGGGCTACCCGATATCGGGTCGCCCCTTCCCGAAGATTTAAATCGTCGAGACGGGGATACCCGATGTCGGGTCACCCCATCCCGAGGAAGTTTTCAAAGACTTTGAAAAAACCTCGGGACGGGGTGACCCGACATCGGGTCACTCTGCCTCGAGGTATAAAATCCTCGGGACAGGGTGACCTGATGTCGGGTCACCCTGTTCTGAAATCAAACATTAAAAATGTTCGGGACGGGGTGACCCGATCTCGGGTAACCCTGTCCCGAGTATTTAATAGCTCGGGACAGGGTGACTCGACGTCGGGTCACCCCGTCCCGAACTTTCTTTCAACAATGGAAAGCAAAAAAACTTTAAGAGTATTTCAAAAACCTCAAAATAAAGCTTATGAGGTTGAAAACATAATTTTAAAATGCATAACATACCTTTCTATTACTTTAATATAATATATCCAATGATTTAAAAACCTAAAATTGAAAAACAAATATATGAGAAATAAAGTGTTGTAGTGTAGGAAAATTGTTAAATAGTATTTAGTTTATTAGTTAGATAAGTTAGTTGGTAAATGGTTGGTAAAAGTAATAAAAAGGATAATAAATATGGTTAGTGATAAATGAGGGTATTTTGGGAAGAGTATGGTAGTTTTGCAATTGATTTAGATTTTACGGTAGATTTGCTATTAAATCCCTAAAATAGGACATTTTTGCTAAAAACCCTTTTTTTTCTGGTTTCTTCTGCAGTAGTTTACAAGATGAACAGTACAGTGGCTCTGGATTTATAACAGCTTTGTGGATTATCATATTCATATATTATTGGGTTGGTGACTCGGTGCACATAAGGCCATCACCGACATTGGTTTTTTTCCTTTTTCGGAGGCCAACGTCGCACATCAAACCAACACCAGCGCGGGAGCTGCATGCTCGCCAAAGCACCAACACGCGCGTGCTATGCCAAGACAGCAGCGTGTGCACTGTGTGCCAGGCCTCTCCAAAATGTTCTCCTTCTTGGGACTGACAATGGAATATTCTTAAATATTCCAACTCTAAATTTTTTCCCATTTTTAAGACCGAAAAATAGAATATTTGTATGGATAAAACCAAACTAACTTAAATGTATTGATTTCAACCACCTTTCGTGTTTTTAATAAAAGAGTTATAATACATTCAAATATCAACCTTTGAATTAAGAATGAATAGGTAGTTGAGATATTTAAATCAATAAATTAAGTCATAAATTTAAACTGATTTAGTTTGATTATATTTTTATAATATTTCATACCCATAACTTTACTAATCCGACCATTCTCTATTTTACCATCTTTAAATAATAAAATATTATCATTTAACTTTATAAATAATATTTCAAACTTTATGTTATAAAATTGTTCTCTCTAGATTATTTTAGATAATGATTTACTCACTTTAATTACACCTAAACTTTTCTAATCTTTTTTATAAATAATCACATCTAACTATTTTTATATATAATGATTTTGATAAAAAAAAATTAACAAAAATTACCAAATAAAGATGAAAATAAAACAAAATTATAGTGATGAATGAATAAAATACCTAATTGTTTGTGTCTTACCAAAAAGAAAACTTAAGTAAGAAAGGAAAAATGTAATAACTTAAAAATGTGAGAAACAAATATTAATATCTCATTTAAAAGGCTACTCAATGCCGCACGGTGATCTTGGTAACCAAAAATTACAGTTTCAATGAGAACTTAAAGAGACTAATAATTATAGAGAGATTTGGAATTTTGGATTCCATAAATGATACAAATGAAAGTGAATATTGAAGATCTAGAAAAAAAAGAAGAAGAAATTATCGCAAAATAGGGCTTGCAGTTTCCAAATGCAAAGATCATCCGTTAACACTACTCATGATAATTTTAACAGTTTTGGGCAATTTCAGTGTGAGTCGTCGAGTAATTTTAATAGTTTTGGTCGGTTTCCAAATTGCCATGGTTGGAGTGGGAATGGCTTACCATAATTCTAGTATTAACTTTTAAATTTCAATGTGTTATGTATATTTTAGATCCAGGAAATTACATAGAAGAATTTGGAGAAGAGGAAAGAGAATTACACAGAGAGAAATGAGTGAGAATATTCTGATTTAATATATTCGATACCTTTTATTTAATTAGTCCAATTGTATCACTTACATGGCACAATGCATGACTTCGGTGGATTTGGCTGGCATGAATTGTTACATAACACCAATTCATGTGAGCCAAGTTCACCAAAGTCATGCATTGTGCTATGCAAGTGATCGATTGGATTTGGATTACTGGATTACCTATTTTGAATTTGAATTAGCTAGAAGAGGAATAAATTAGGAGTCTTGTTAAAGCTTATCAATTGTTGCACATCTGATGCTTATCTCGTTTTTTATTTAAATGTAATGGGAGTCTTATTTTATAAGGACAATTGTTATGAATCCTATTTAAGGATTCGACTGATTAAATAAAAGGTATCGAATATATTAAACTAAAATATCCTCCCTCATTTCTCTCTACGAAATTCTCTTTCCTCTTCTCCAAATTCTTCTATGTAATTTCCTGGATCGGAAATATACATAACAATAATGATACGAGACAATCCATGTGAGCCAAGTCCACCGAAGTCATGCATTGTGCCATGCAAGTGATCGGTTGGATTTAGATTACTGGATTACCTATTTTGAATTTGAATGAGCTAGAAGAGGAATAATTTAGGAGTCTTGTTAAAGCTTATCAGTTGTTGCACATCTGATGCTTATCTCGTTTTTTATTTAAATGTAATGGGAGTCCTATTTTATAAGGGCAATTGTTATGAATCCTATTTAAGGATTCGACTGATTAAATAAAAGGTATCGAATATATTAACCAAAATATCCTTCCTCATTTCTCTCTGCGTAATTCTCTTTCCTTTTCTTCAAATTCTTTTATGTAATTTTCTGGATCAGAAATACACATAACAATTGGTATCAAAGCCGTTCGGTTCATGGATGCCGAGTTCCGTAACGGAGTTTACAAAACTCTGGCTCGTCATGAGTCTAGTTTCACCAAGATTAATGCAACCCTTCAAAAAATCCACACTGAACTCCAACCTTTATGTATCACCCACAATGAGAATTCATTTTCTCATACCACATCCACCTATCATTCGATATTTTTCGAAGATACGTATATATCGGTGGAGGTTTTTATAGATTTTGATAAACCATCGATATTTGATGAATATGTATTTGAGAAGGTCTCATATGAGAGCAATTCACAATTGTGGATTGTTTTTATGAGACACACATTTCTCACCCTAAAAATTCTTCGGTTTATCTTTTGTTGCAGGATTTGGTGATTCAAGAATTTGTTTCTAGTCATTTGAGAGATCGGATGGACATCATTACAAAAACCGACAAATTTAAAGTCCGTCGAGTGGTCCGCAAGGGCAGCTATTGACCAAAATCAGAAATATTGGTGAAATGGGTGGGAGCCCCATCAGAAGATTCAACTTGGGAGGATCAGAGACTCTTCGTCCGGACTTATCCGAATTTCATCCTTGAGGACAAGGATGCTTTGAGTTGGCAGGAATGATATGTAACAATTCATGTGAGCCAAGTCCACCGAAGTAATGCATTGTGCCATGCAAGTGATTGGTTGGATTTGGATCACTGGATTACCTATTTTGAATTTGAATTAGCTAGAATAGGAATAAATTATGAGTCTTGTTAAAGCTTATATATGATAATTTTAATAGTTTTGGACAATTTCAAGGTGAGTCGTCGAGTAATTTTAATAGTTTTGGTCGGTTTCCAAATTGCCATGGTTGGAATAGGAATGACTTATCGTAATTCTAGTATTAACTTTTAAATTTCAATGTTATTTTTATTGGTTTTATTTTAAATTTTAATGTATTTTTTTGTTATTTTTCTAATGTAATATTTTATTTGAAGTCGTTGTTATTGTTATTTGTTTTACCGAATTATTTAGAGTAAATTATTATGATATATGTTAATTACATATAAAAACGGACCATTTAAAAATATTTGTTTTGAAATAAAAAACCTATTAGTCGATTGACATATACCGTTTAAAACCAATAAAAACAGTGCATTGTCTTTTCTCTTGCATATAATATGTAAAGGGAGTGAGGCAGAATCGCATGATAGATAATATACTAAATTAAGTGGAAATTGTTAAAAATAACCATAATTATTATGAAATTTTTTGTTTTTAACTACATACGAAAATTTATTTGTTAATAGCCATTTTTTTTAAGAAATTACTTGAATGTCCCCATATAAAAACTATCCTTAAACATTTTCTCTCACTTTTCTCTTTTTTTTCTCGCTCTCTCCCCGATCTATCTCATTTCCTCTCTCTCTCCCCGATCTCTCTCTCCCGTCGACGGTGTGTCGGCGAACCGTCGCCGGCCTCTTTTCTCTCTCACCCAACCTCTCTTCTCTCTCCCCGCAGATCTCTCTCTCTCTTCTTTCTCTCTCTCTTTCACTCACCTCTCTTTCTCTCTCATTTCCTTTCTCTCTCACACTTCGTCGACGGCTTGCCGGAGTGCCTTCGTCTGGGCTTCACGACTGTCCAGCAATGCCATCGAGCTCCCCTTCCACCGGAGATTAGATCTGCTGAAAAAAAAGGAAAGAAAACGAAATACTAGAAACCTAGAACATTTCAAGTTTGAACATTTCAATTTAGTCAAGATTTCAAGTTTCAACATTTCAATTTATGCACGATTTCAAGTTTCAAAATTTGAAAACGAAAAACTTAAAACCCAGAACATTTCAAGTTTCAACTTTCAATTTAGTTAAGATTTCAAGTTTCAACATTTCAATTTAATCAAGATTTCAAGTTTCAAAATTTCATTTTTTAAAACAAGATTTCAAGTTTCAAGTTTCAAGTTCTTAGTCGTGATTTCAAGTTTGCTTTCAGTTTTAAAGAAAAAATCAAATCCAGGGAAATTTTTGTAATTTATGAACATACACTGATTTTTTTTAAAAAAAGTGACTATTAACAAATAAAATTTTAAAAGTGGTTACAAACAAAAGTTTAATGTTTTCTATAGCTATTTTTTATTTTCTCTCCTAAATTAATTATCAATTTAGGAAGAGAGAATTGGGATGGTGTGGTGGGCTAGTTGTGTTTTTATATAGATCTCATCATATACACCGCTGAGTGGTGTACCGTTCGACAATTCAGCTGGTGCACTCAAGTTTTTCTTGTCACCTTGAATTGCAGATCAGAAATCTATAAGCAGTTAAAATTAAACTGCCTGTTAACAATGAACCAATAAGTGAAGATATATGGTCTTCGGGTTTGATTTGGTTGAGAGGTCTGTGGTGGTGGCTGTCATTTTATTTATTTTTAAATGTTTTTATATTTCTTTTTCACATGATTAACCTTTTTTTTTTAGAGATCTATATTTAAGACCAGTTTTTTTTTTTTGAAACTTTTTATTTTGATAGGATTCGAGCCACTTGGGAATAGTGTTCTAGTAATCGGCTCAATACAGCTAGGCGAAGGGTTACTGTAGCGAAATAGCCAAAATCAGTCATATTGGTCGATCTCCGACTAATCATTCAAATCGCCGGTTAGTCGGCAAATCGGCTAGGCATCCGTTTAAAAATAAAATAAAATAAATGACACTACAATCTTAGACGACGGCCACAGGCGGCCAAACTGGAAAACCAAAGAACACCAAGGGAGAGAGCACAGCAGCACCATCCATAAACAACCATGGAATCCAGAGCCCAACCAAAACAGAGCACCATAGAAAAACCAATAAAACCGACACTGCCACGATTGCCGAGATCGTCGAGACCTCCGAGATCGTCATTCACTTTTAGTTGTTGAGATCTACTTTCAGTCGCTGAGGTCTTCGAGATCCACTTTCAGTCGTCTCCAGTCTTCACAGTCCGGTAAAAGCAACGTTAGAGCAACGATGAAGATGATTGAGAACAACTGAAAAAGAAAACAAAAGAAGATGATTGAGAAGAGAGAGAGAGAGCTTTGAAGATGAAAAGTTGGAAATGCCAAGAACCAAGAAGATAAGAAGAAGACGTGGAAGTATAGATGTCCATGGTTCGGTTAAACCATTCGAAACCAAACCGAAACCGTCCATAAAAAACCGTAACCGAACCGTAACCGAAACCGACGGTTACGAAACTGGTTAAGAGCTAGTTCGGTTACGGTTTAGTCTTCCCAAAAACTGACCAAAAAACAGGCGGTTTTTTTTTTTTTTAAAAAAAGCCACATCCAAACCGCCCCAAACTGCCCAAAACCGTCCCAAACCATCTTAAACCGCCGGTTACAAAACTGAACCCAAACCGTGTATGACAGTTTCGGATACCCCTCTCCACGGAACCGAAACCGACGGTTTCAAACCGAAACCGAACCGTGGACACCTCTACGTGAAAGTGTTGGAGGAAATAATTGGCTGCGACGTCAGATGTGTGTGCCTCACCAAAATAAGTGTTGAAATGTCCAATTGTATGTGATGATGTGTGTTTCCCACTCACTCCCACCAAAATTACAGACAAAATAGTTTTCCGATTAATCGCCGATTAGTCGGTCTAGACACTAGGCGCTAGGCGACGGATCTCTACCCGACTAGCTCCTAACGACTACTATAACACTGTTTGGAAGTCATTTATCCATGTCCTAAGCTCATCAATCTACTAGTTAAGCAACACCTCGGAGGACAATTAACTATACTATTATTAATGAAAAGAAACATAATCTTATTTGTTTTATTTTAAATAAAATATCAATTTGTATAAAAAAATGATAAATATACTCTTAAACCATTAAGTATTAACGAAAGCTAACCGATGGTAATTATGGATGTTTGTGCTATTTTTGCTAAATAATTATAGGCTTAAATTCAATGCTATTATCCCAATAATTAAAGGGTTTTAATGAAAGCTAATATATCTGGGAGGTTGAAGTTAATAACTAACCTCTTTTTAAAAAACTTGCAAAACTAACTCTTTTATGACTTTTTTACCCTTTTTTATTTACAAATTACATTCCAATAAAAGTGTAGAGTTAAACACTCTAAATCCCTAGAATCCTTTGCAATCGACCAAAATCCTTTTTCTGTTCTAATCGACCAAAACTGACCACAATCCGTATCCTTTCTCAAAATCCCTCTCCTGTTTGAAATCTACCAAAAACTGACAAAATCACTAATCTCTCCTATATGAAATCGACCTAAGATCAGTAAAAGGCGACTTCTGGTTTTATGGCAACATTATCGATGTGATTTAAAGGTTGAAGATGCCGTCTCCGGAAGCTTGACGACGATGACGTCTCCACAAGGTTGAAGACGACGACATCTCCAGCATGCTGAAGACGACGACATCTCCAGCATGCTGAAGACGACGTTGACTTCTCCGAAACGACGATGGCGATTGTGGAAGGTTGAAGACTACGACGACGACGGCGCCGGAAGCTTGAAGACGACGACGACGGTGAAGGTTTTAATCGACGATTGAAGGTAATGGTTGTTTAATTTTGAATTGTTATTTGTGAATGTGGTTGTTGAACCATAATTTTTTTTTATTTTGAAATATCTAGAATCTTTCTTTTGATTTTGTTTTTCATTCTCTTTAGATCTGGGAAGATTATACAACCTTTGAAGAAACCGTTATTATTACTCTTGTTCATATTTACAGATTATACAACAATTGAAATTGAATGCTTGATATATTATTATTTGTCTGTGAAATATCCCATTGAGATTATAAAATTTTGGTTTCTTGTTTAACAATTTGTCAGGATCCACTAGTTTGAAGCCAAGGGTTTTGAAACATTCCTAATCGTTATTATTAGTTTATTATTATTACGATTGTCTAGCGTTGTTTGTAGGGATCCATTCATCTTCATGTCTTGTTATATGCTTAGACCAAGAAAATGTGAAGCTTTGAATATATCTAGATTTATTTTGTTTTACAGAAAATGGTTTTTCTATATTATTCACTTTTTATTCTGCAATATTCTTGAGTTGGTGTACCTTCAAGAGCCAGATTCTGATATTATGGTATTTTAAGATAGATTAGTGATTGTTGCCACTTTTTACTGTTACAAATTCTCTGGAGTCTTTAGAGTTTTGTTTTTACTCAACAGTGATTTCTTTTTCCTATAAAGTTCGGGTCAAATTGTCTTATCAATAGCATAGCAAGTAGCTCATACTTTAGATATTAATGTAACACATCAAGGATCCAAGAAACCGTTGTATACTTTAGATATTACCTTTGAAGAAATAGTTATTATTATTTTTATGGTTTGTGGCTTGACTATATTCGAACCCCATGGATTCCCACTGTTTTTTGCATTTTGATGCTTTGGTAAATACTGAAAGAAGTGTGATTTGGGTTTGAGTTGCTATGGGTTTATTTTTTGTTCTGTTTACGGCCGTAAATATGTTGTCATGAATTGTGTTTTCAACATATGTTGTCATGAATTGAATTGTGTTGTTATGAATTGAATTGCATTGTCATGATGTTGTCGTGAATTGAATTGTGTTTTCATTCTCCATAGAGGCCAGCATATGCAAATTGTGACTATGGAATTTCGGTTTTGTTGAGTTCCTAGTTCGTGTAATGAAATGAAGTTTACTAGCTGGTGTTTTTGGAATTCCTAACTCATTTAGGGATTCCAAATGTTGTTGGGAATTCCCAACTCAATTAGGAATTCCCAACGCATTCCCAACAGCGTTAGGAATTCACAACGTTGTTAGGAATTCGCAACAGCGTTGGGATTTCCTAACGCTGTTGGGAATTCCTAACACTGTTGCGAATTTCTAACTAAGTTAGGGTTTTAATTTTTGATTATCATTATTGAATCGAATATGAAATAAGATGGAAGATTGCTGAAAGTTGTTCAGTAAGATGAATTGTATTTTTTTAATATCGTTTTGTAACATTTCAGGAAAATAGAATGAGAGAAGAAGTTGATTTGTTAGTCAATGTTCCAGAACATTTCAACTTGAATGAATTACACACTTGTATGAACCCTTGGATGGGCAGATTATATTACAACTTGGATGTGCATATTGTATGATTTTTTAATTCAAATAATGTGCATTATTGTAATCTACACATTATTGTATGATTTGTTACAACTGTGCAGAGTTTTATATTTAAATACTGCAACATTTATTTTGTACAAACTATGCAGATTTATTATTGCACTACACAGCATCTATTTTGTACACATCCAAGTAACATAACGTGCAGATTTTGTCTAAAAAGTTGAATTTTGTATAATCTGTGCATATTTTGTCCATAAAATCCATAAATTCCAAAATGTTAACATTACACAAGTCTATTAACATTACACACAAAATGTAATAATGTAATAGTGTATTCATGCAATCCAATGCTGTCAACATTACACAACTTCAAGCAAATGTAGACAAAATTAAAACATCGTGTCTTCCAATATAAAACAATTCCAACAATATTGTGTATTCCAAGTACCTACAAATAAACACACAATATTATTAGATAAAAATGATAGATATATTTTTAAAAATAGTTACTAATTTTACAAAATTAAATAGCAATTTCGCCTCATCTACCACACTTTCGGTGGACAATTTCTTCACCTTGAGATGATCTACGTTTCTTTGGCGGACGTCCGCTAGGTTTACGGCTTTTTGGTGGTAGAACAACAAGACTTTATACATCATCGGGAACAACAAACCGAACTTTATCCATGCAACTCACCTTTCAAATGAATAAGAAATTAATGATTCAATTCCTAAACAAATATTGAATGATTCATGGTACAATGATTTCAAAAAATATTCTAAGTCCAAACTATGTGTAATCTTAACTGCGTTAGGAATTTCCAACACAGTTAGGAATTCCTACAATGTAATTCCTAACTGTGTTGAAAATTCCTAACAGTATTGAGAATTTCCTAATACAGTTGGAAATTACTAACGGTGTTGGGAATTCCCAACTGTGTTAGGAAAACTGGGTTGTACATTTTTTTTTTAAAATGCTACCAATTGCAAAATATTCAATCCAATAATAGAAAATTAATCGCACCAACATCAAATTCACACAACACTCATGCTCTATTACATTCATATAAACTATTTTGACAAAAATAAGCAACCCTAATGCACAAATTAAACTAAAAAAATTATTAAAACAATAAAAAATCTTTAAAGTTATGTATAAAATTAAAATTGATCACACCAACATCAAATTCAACCAAGACCATTCTCAATTATATTGATGAAAACTATTTTAACAAAAATTAGCAATCCTAATGCACAAAGGAAAGTAAATAAGAGATTAAAAAAGAAATAAACTTTAGATTTATGTTTAAACTATAAATTGATCACAACCATATCAAATATAAACTATTTCCATAACAAAAATTACACAAATCCGAGATTCAAGTAAAAAAATTCAAAAAAAAAAAAACTCACCTCAAAGCTTGAATATAAGGAACCCTTGTGGTGGATGGATATTTTGGAGTTCCTCAATGGTGGAGAATGTAAAAGATAACTAAAATACAAAATTAAGGAAGAGAGAAAAAATATTTGGAGAGGAAAATGAGAGAGAAATGAAGATGGGGTGTTGTGGTGGAGGGAGGTGGAAATAAGAGAAAAATAATATGGATAATAGGTATAGAATGGATAGGATAAGTGAAATGAAAAAATGAGTAAGTAAGGGTATAGTAGTATTTACACATCAAAATCGAGTTAGTTTTGCAAGTTTTTTAAAAAGAGGTTAGTTATTAACTTGAACCTCTAAAAAATGTTAGTTTCTAATAAAACACATAATTAAAGCATTTTAGTTTTACTTTAAAATTTAGATGGTCGTGGAGCACTCTGCACACCTAATGGTATCAGAGCCTTCATCCTGTTTTTCAGGAAGTAAGAATCATAGAGACAGACATAAGCTAGAAGAAGAAAGGGACTTCTTAAAACAATGGCAAATAACACTACACCTAGGCTTTTCTATGCTATTTCTATTCGCCAAACCCAAACAAACAAAATTCAGAACCTCGTTGAATATACTCATATTCTAGAATCCGCACAAATTACTGAAACCGCCCTTCCCCTGTTAAACCCCTATACTGTGTTCAAACGAAGCAGATCACTCTCTAGAAGAGTCACCGCCCTCGTCCAACATCGATCTCCTCCGATAAAATAATATGTCCAATCTACTGCTTTGGATAATTGTCTAATTCCTGCCTCAACAACTGAACAATACGTTGACTTGGAGATTGGTCAGCCCCTGATTGACCAATGGATCAAAGAAGGTTACTCTCATCTGCACATCGGAGCCATAAGGATAATCCTTACCCTACATGGTAGGAAATGACTGCCGGTCACGACTATAATTGCTCTTCTCAACACGATTTACAAACAGTACGAGCACACAATCATCGGAACGTGCCTGTCAACTCTTCATGCGGGAAGCATTTCAATCACCTACTATCCCAATTTCAACATCCCACTCAGAGATTTGAATCTCCACAACTGTCTCAAGATTCAACTCCAAATAGTAGGAGCTCCTATGATGCTAAATTCCTATATGGCAACGCTACACCACCAGATTGCCTACATGCTACAAGATCATGCCCTTGATCTTCCCATCCCTGGACACACTAGAGATACCATCTTCATAAAGGCCGAAAGAGAAGATGAAGTTCCCATTATCATCCAGATTTCTAAGCAACTGCCCAGAGAAAAGCTCACAGAAATCATGTCTCTCAAATGGATCACTAACTATGAGAAGGCTTTTCAAAACATCACTCCTGTTGTCACCACAGACACCAAGTTCATCAAATTAGACGATGGTTCCATCCAAACCACTTATGAACAAATTGGCACTTCTGCGACACAAGTGACCAGCACTCCAACTACAGAAACATCACCCAGTGCTCCTCCAATGTTCCAGGTCCTCTTGATCCGACCTGTTACAACTGAGAAAGAAATTCCCATCCACTGCTTCGAACCAGTCGGAACTCCCGTTTACACAGACAAGATCAACAACCATTTTATATGGGACGCTGACCCACAGAGATGTGATGCCGACTGTGAGTGTAGAGCTTGCTACGAACCAGTGAAATCACCTTGTAAACCCATCCGCTCCCGCTGAGATCCTAAGGACCCTCACATGCCATTCATTCAATCTACTGAAGTTTTACCTGACGGATCTCTTAAACAGCCATCCTAGGCTGAACAGGTCCTCAATTGGCATACTCGCAATGCCACTGTCCAGAATAGAGTTCTTCACTCTATCGACCAGAAGATTGACCAAGTCTCACACCATGTTTCCCAACATGATCATCAACTCCAACATCTCGATTCAACATTACGCAACATGTATACAGACTTGCAATCGAGAGTTTCTCGATTAGATGCTGATCTCCACCAGTATATCAACCAAGGATACTTAGGCCCTGAATTCGATAACAAAGAAAGAGAAATCAGACAACTCAAGGACCAGTTAGACCAGATATCTCAGGACCACTTCATCAGCACACCTTACATCCTGAGGCCACACCCTTACTCTCCATCTCTGATCTTCCCAACACAGTAGCCACCTCCTCTTCCCAAGCCCCTTGACCATGCCCAGTTTTTCAAATCAACTGGAGACCTTTTTAGAAAATACCCACCTTTACCTACACATCCCGAATAGCCGTCCTCCAGCAAAATGAAGAAATCATCTCCTAGAAAAAAGAAGGCACCAAGTCCTCACAAACGTTCACCTCTGGACCACCAAAAACATGCCTTTTATACAGCCTCCCATCAATTCTCCTATTCAGGAACCTCAGACAATCTTACAGAACCCACAGAGTCTTCTTACGATTCCCCCTCTTTATGGGAAACGTATTCCCCAGATTCCTCGGGCTCTTCAGATTACTCAGACCCAGATGCAATACCAGATCTACTTAGCTACCAGAGCTGACCCTCAACCATCCACTCAGACAATTGACACATCTGAATCTTTAGATGAAACCTCTGAGGAACCAGCCTCTATGGTCGACGAGCCACCTGACAAAAGGACCAAAGCCCAAACCACTCCTCAAAAACCCATGAGTAGCCCTTGGTTTAATTTTGAAGACCTAGCTCCTTGACAATGGAGGAAAAGAATGTCAGAAATGAGTGCTTGACTCGACCTACAAACTGCAAAACGGAAGAATGACACAGAGTCCATCTTGAGAGAATTCGTCTCCAGATTCACCGGATCCCTCAGAGATTGGTACCAAGCCCTTGGAGAATACAGACAGTTGCAGCTGGTTCGATGTGGATCGGCAACTCTTGTAATGGGAATAGTCTTCCGAGAATTTCTCAGAGATACCTCTCAGTTCTACAAACAGACCAGGCAGGAGTTTTTTGAAATGCGAGTATGTTCTCTGGATAAAAGGGACATAGATTACCACTACAGGCGCATGCCTTTCAGGTACCATGCCCTCTGTGGAATCAATGATGAAACCCTAAGACAGGTGTACTTGAACTCTCTCCCTACAGAACTTCAAGGAGAACTTCAGAGATTAATTGAATTCTCAGGCAAAGGCCTACGAGACATTACTCTAGGAGAAATACACATGTTCACCCACATTGCATTAGACAAACTCTGTGCTACTCAAACAGTCTTTGCTAAGATGATTAGAGAAGGCAAAAAATATGATAGGTACTGTAAATTTCCTCCCACCTACCATCTCAAATGCAACTCCACTGAACACTGCAACTGCAGAACAAACAGGTCCTACAGGAGATGACCTTCCGGAAACCAACCCAGACAAGAAAAGAATTTCTCAAACCCCAGGAGGAATAGGAAGTATAAATATTACAGGAAGAAGACTAGAAGATCATGGAACAAGTCCAACAAGTGCTTTGCCTGCGGACAAGAAGGTCACTACACCAAGCAATGTCCCAATAAAAGAGCAAAGTCTGCCAAGCTTATCCAACAGCTTAGACAGGTTGCTGATGAAATGCTCTCAGATGCAGATATTGAATCCTTTTTCTCAGAACAAGAAGATGTTAACCAGTTGACCTCTTTCATGGTCCAAGATTCAGACAAATCCAGCACTTTCTCGGAACAAACAGGATATACAGACCCTGATTCCCCTTTAGAAGTCTACCAGGCCACCAGTAATGATAGCACAGGTCTACAGGTCAAAATCTAGATTCTGACAACAAAATACTCAAAGCCAGTCCCTGTCATTACCTATTTCGATACTGGAGCACATTTATCCATGATGAATCCCAACGTCTTGCCTTCAGATATCTGGAAAGAAGAAAAAAATGAGTTTCTAACCGCAGATGGATAAATTTTTAATACTTACCTGATCTCCAAGCACAAGGTTGGCATACAGTTTTTCCCTTCGTTCACCCTCTGGACCATGTCATTGGAACACCTCTTCCAGACAAGGATATTCTCATCGGTTAGGACATCTACTGCCAATCCAGAGCCATCAGGATCCTCCCCAACGGAATCCACTACAAGAGGGAATTCAAACCTTTCATCGACATGCCCAAGATTTTTCCCCTTTCGATTATCAATCCTGATTTCCGACAAATTCAAGAAAAGCTCCTACAATTCTGCACCAACAGCCATGCAGACTTCAAACACCCGCACCCGCTGTAGAAGAATTCCGTCCCCCTCTGACCTATCTCTGGCAACTGAAGAATGTGATAAACTCCTCAGACAGGGCCTGATAGACCCACCTTCTCTCCATGGGCTTGCCAAGTTTTTTACGTCGAGAAAAGGTCTGAACAACTCAGAGGAAAGAAGAGACTCGTCATTGACTACAAGCCTTCAACCTCTTCCTCCTCGATGACAAGTTCCCTGTTCCCAGAGCCAATACGTTGTTTTCCCAACTTCTTGGAGCCACTATTTTCTCCAAGTTTGATTTGAAAGGTGCCTTTTGGCAAATTGGTGTCCTTCCTATTGACAGACCCAAAACGACTTTCTGCCTCCCGAATGCCCAGTACCAGTGGACAGTCTTACCTTTTGGTCTAAAAACAACCCTTTCACTTTTCCAAAAGACCATTACCAGGATTTTCGGCCCAATCCTCCACTCAGCCCTGCTATACATCGACGACATCCTACTATTTTCTCTTGACAAAGAATCGCATGCTAAACTCCTATAACTTTTTCACCAGATCATTGACAAGTATGAAATAATGCTATCCAATAAAAAGAGCTCAATTGGTGTTACTGAGATTGAGTTCCTTGGCATGAAGATCAAGGATGGGTCCTATATCCCTGGACCTCATCTGGCAAGACAGCTTCTTGCCTTCTCAGATTCGAACCTTTCACAAAAGCAGATCCAACAATTCTTTGGCATTATCAATTATATCAGAGACTTTATCCCACAAGCGAGCCATTACACTACAAGCTTGTCCAAACTCCTCAAGAAAGATCCCCCTCCGTGGGATACCTCTCACTTCGAGGCAGTGGCCCACTTAAAGAATGTCACCCATAATCCTCTCCCTCTGTATATCCCTTCTACAGGACAGCTCATCCTACAGACAGATGCCAATGACCACTTCTGGAGGGCCGTCCTCTTTGAAGAATCCAATGGAAAATGCCACTACTGTGGCCATGCCATTGGACAGTTCAAGGATGCCCATAAACACTACCATACCATTTATAAAGAATTCATTGTTGTAAAATATGGAATCTCCAAGTTTGATTTCCATCTCAGAACCAAGAACTTTATCATCGAAATGGATAACTCGTCCTTTCCAAAAGTTCTTGAGTTCCACAACAAGCTCCCTCCAAATCCCCAGCTCCTAAGACTCAAGGATTGGTTCTCCATATATGACTTTTCCGTCAAACACATTAAGGGGCACCACAACATCATCCCAGATATGCTGTCAAGACCTCACCCTATCACCCTCATCTCCCGGATGGGCCCAATCCCCTTGATTTACATGATATCCTCCCAAGCCTCATCCTCGGTAGCTCCGCCTGTTGTTCCTCCGCCTCCATTTTTCCCACCAAAATTTATGGCTACCCTTCTACCAGGTCAACTTCCCTCTGTCCAACAGGTCCATGACTTTGCAAAG
Source organism: Dipteronia dyeriana (assembly GCA_032871835.1). Lineage (NCBI taxonomy): Eukaryota > Viridiplantae > Streptophyta > Magnoliopsida > Sapindales > Sapindaceae > Dipteronia > Dipteronia dyeriana. The sequence goes on along the minus strand of CM065299.1, from coordinate 16,208,449 downwards.
TTGTATCTCCCAAGATATCTTGCCCAGATCAACGATCAGGGCTGTCACCACCAGTTAACCAACCCTAGCAAGCCTTTCCTCAACCCTTTTGTATCCCCACCTTTTCACTATTATTCAAACCAAGTGTTATGGTTCCTATGGTGCTTATTGGTCCTCCACCAACATGCCATGGTTTTTCCTCTCCAAGAATTATACGGCTTCGTCTAGAACCTGACCTCTCCCAACCTCCAGACCTTCTTACAGTGGTTCAATCCTCTATCCGTCTGGCGTACCGAGCTTACCGGGCTTATAGGCCAATACCATATTTGGAAAATGGACCCAGAACCGGCCTCCAAGATCTGCTGCATCTGGATTTTTAGCAGACCCTACAGGCACAACCCACTTACTCGGATTCTTTGGACCTCCAATGTCAACTACGAATGGGATACTTTGTATGACTATGAAAGACTGTATCGGATCGGTATCCAGATCCCCCTCCTTAATTTCCTTTGTGACATCAATAATGACAAGACGGACGTCCTTTTCATCCTCCCTGATGTCCCACGAGACCCATTAAGGAGCTGGCATCCTTTCCAGAATTCCTATCTTCTGGATTCTCAAGATTAGACTGACACGTGACCCTGTTCCATCTGTGGGGCCCTTGACTCAGATGACGAATATCACGCCACCTGTAATCTCAGCATTCCGTAGTTATCTCGTCCATCTTATCTGTATAATAATTTATGCTTTTGCCAGCTGCCATGACAACTTCTTGTTACTTTGTTGGCATTTGTTGGCATTTGTAAAATTATTGTTGTATGTCGACCACCACCTCTGGTCTTATCCTTTGTAAGATAGGCTTGTCTACCACTTGATCACTAAGTGCTTCCCTTCCCTATATAAGGAAGCCTTAGCCCCATTGTAAGATCATCAGAAAATCAGAATAAAGCTTGAGTGTTTGTTATCAAATGGCTTTATAAAGTTTCTCTCGTCCTACTCTTCAGACGGTTATATGTCTGAAACTATGATTCTTCAAGATCCTAGTATGCTCTATGCTTGCTTCTCGTGAGGACCCTGCATATCAAAACTGATTTTGGTTTTCTAGTCTGGTATATCGGCTGGAACACTTGGACACATCCGGAACCAGAATGATGTTGGCTAGGATGAACTCAGGTTTAACAACGCCACGTACCGACCAGATTTTGGGTTAAGATCTCCACCCGTCTCTGTTAGTATTTTGTAAGTGAGTACCCTGTTACGGCAAGGTATGACCGGTTTTAGGGAAAACGATACTATGATACTCCCTTTGAGATGGTCGTGGAGCACTCTGCACACCTAATGGTATAAATAAATATTAATAGTTAGTTTTATTAAAAGAAAAATTATATACACTGAGTTTTTTTTCCTTAAAATTTAATAATTGTTATGAATGGATTGAAAATAACAATAATAACATGATAAAATAAACTTAGAATAAAAAAAAGAGAGGTAATATAACCAAGAGAAAAGACAATGTACTGTTTTTAAAAAGGAGTTAAAATTGAAACTAACTATATAATTAGTTGAGTTTTTATTTTTACATAATTATATAATTAGTGTTTTTATTTTTACCCAACATTAATGTTTTGATTGTTTTTAACAAAACATTAATTTTTTAATTAAACACACCGGTCTTTTTCAAATAAACATGCTAGTTTTCATTAATTAAACATACTATAAATTTAATTCCTAATATGTTTAATCCGTGTGTTTAATTTTCAGTGTGTTTAATATGGTGCAAAAGTAAATTTATCTCTTAATGAAAAGTTTTATAAAAACAATGAAAACACTAATTCCGAATAAAAATCGAAACTTCTTTAATTTTTGGGTTAAAAATTGTTATTTCTTCTTTATAAAACTTATTAGTTCATAGAAAAAGAAAAGACATTGGGATTTTATTATCTGTATTCAGGTACTGAGGAATCGGATTTTTGTTGTGCCTTTGTTGGGCTTGTACATTGAGGCTAGAGAAGACTGATGGCCCGTTTGGTGCGCGGGATTGGATTGGACTATTTTATGTGATTGGATTGGATTAAGATGAAACTAGATTAGATTGGATTGGATTAGACTAAATTAATACTATACTATGTTTGGAGAAATGTGAGATTGAATTGAATTAATACCTCGTTTTGTTTGGGTAAGAAATAAGATTGAATTAAATATAATAATTTTTTAAAAACGAAAATCATTATTTTTTTTATAAAATAAATCTATTTTAATTATAATCTCTGTCCACTCATCTCACTTTCTCTCTTCTCTTTCTAGCTCGTTGACTCACTCAATCACTAGACTCCTCTCTCTCTCATTTGTTACCATCTCTTGTTTCTTTCTCTCTATCTATTTCTCTCCTCTCTTCTCTCTTGCGTTTTCACTCCTCTCTTCTTTTCTTTCATTTTCTTTCATTTTCTTGGTCACCAAAAGGCCACAATGGGACTGGGTTTTATGGTGGTCTGGTAGGATGCACCATCTCCGATAAAATAAAAGAGAAAGTGGGTGTTTGGCGGTAGAGAAAATGAAAGAGAAGGTGAAAGAAAAATTGATCCGAACATAGAGTTGGATGACTTGAATCCTTTAGAATTTTTTTCTGGGTTTGATTTATAAGTTTATTTGTTAAATATTTTTGTGATGAGAAAATGGAAGGGTTTGATTGAGATGTTGGTGGGGTTGGTGAAATAATTAAATAGATAGGGTCTACATATAAAATAATCCTGAGATAATTAAAGATGAGGTTGGAGGTCGGTATATTTAATCCCATGATCATAGGACTATTTTGATGTTGAGATTATTAGTCCAATATTTCAGGCCATCACCAAACGTAGGATTATGACTAAATTAGTTCAATCCTAGTCTAAACCCAGGTGCCAAACAGGCCCTGAGTGTGTAGTTGTAGTTGAGTTTGGACAAAGAGAATACAAGCTTGGAAGCAGCAGAGTTTTGTTCCTAGATTTTGTTTACTGAGACTTGCAGCAGAATATGACTTCTTCATATGAGTAACATAGATCAACTAGCTTCTAGTTGTGTTATTGCTTGTATTACCGTGTAGAATTACAAGCATTCATGATGGGAACAAATTTCGATAAGACGAGGTTTATGAATTCAAATCATATTCCATGAACTGAATGTCGTAGGTTCTGAAAGTCCCTAACGTTACGAATTTACCCCGATTTCACATGAGGATTTTGGTCCTACCAACAAAGGCCCTTTTCAATATGGGCTGTGAGGAACAAAAATGATGACCCGACCCGAACCGACCCAACCCGACCCAACAACAAAATATAAAAACACATGAGACCCAAATAAAATGCAATCGGTAAGAGAGCAATGAACATCAGTAAAAACAAGAAACTGCAAAAATTTCGTGAAACTTGAATCAAAATCCTTACCCAAAAAAAAAGTCAAACAGTAGAACCGAAGAAATCGACATCTTTGTCTACTGGATCGTACTCTCATGGTTTTCGCAGAACTACACCGAAAATCCGAAATCAATCTCTCAACTGAAGATTCAACTACCTTCAAAATTCAAGAATAATAGAACCGGAGAAAAAAAAATTGTTATTTTGGAGGAAAAAAATTCAAACGATGGGATTTTTCGCTCTCACCACAGCTGGTGGTGGTTTCATTTTGATCGGTGCTTGGGAATCTATATCGGCATCAGAGGGTCCGACCCAGATTTCAGACCCATCTTCACATCTCAGTAGGTTTAACGATGGTATCACAACAACAAAGATGGGGTCAGTATATGCAAAGCAAGAAACCGAAACACCATGTTTGTCTTCTTCTTCTTTGAATTTTGTAATGATTGCTGTAATTTCATTTATGTTCATAGCCAACTCTTTAGCTTCTGTGTTTAATGCTCTTGATTCGAATGACCGAGTTGGTTCTGCTCTTCAATTGCAAGTTTTGGCTGTTGCTTCTCTGTTTTTGCTCTATTCGGTTCTTGGTTTGTTGATGAGTTTCAATAAATCGATTTCGTTGCCTTCGTTGGTCCTAGATTTGATCGTGCTATTTGGTTTTGTGGAAGAATTTTTGATCTTTTACTTGCAAAGGAAGGACACAAGTGGGATTGAGAATCGGTATTTTGATCTTTTGCTTGTACCCATTTTGATATGTGTGGTTGGGACTATTTTAGAATTTGGGTCAAAGAAATCTGGATCAAATTACGCGAGATTGGCTCGTGGGATTGGATTGATCTTGCAAGGAATGTGGTTTCTGCAAATGGGTTTGTCTTTTTACACAGGTTTGATCACTCATGGCTGCTCGTTACACGAAAAGAGCCGAGGCAATTATACCATAAAGTGTAAAGGACATCCAGAGTATCATAGGGCCAGATCTATTGCTACACTTCAGTTTAATTGCCATCTCTCGTTGCTTGTGATTTTGTGTATGGTTTGGTACTCAATCATGGCTAAAAAGAATGAGTACCGTGGTGGTGACTTCACGCATTATAGGCCGCTTGGAGCAGAAATGCAGCAAATGGAGATGTCGGGTCATTTCACGTTGGATTCTGATGAGGACGAGATTAAAGAAGAGGACAATTTGGCGAAGATGAATGTGGAAGTAGGTGTCAATGGTCATGGTTCTCATGAGGTAAATGGTTCAGCCTAATGCAATGAAGCCATGTAGGTGATTCTTTTACAATTTTATTAATAGAGAATGATATTGTTTACCTTGTATAAACAAGTTGAGATAATGCCTTATGAGATTGTGGACTTTGTGCTTGCTTCAACATGGTTAATTTCTCTGTGTTGATACTGATGTTTTGTACTTATTTACACTAAGTCGTTGAGAAGATGATTATATGCCCCCTTTAAACTCAACTTTAACTCCCTTTTGGGATATTATGGACCTTAGTAGAGGAAACATCGAGAAAAATAGATGATTTAGATGCTTAGCATAGAAATGGGACACATTTTAAGTGGTATACAAGTATGAATTTGACAATTAATTGAGGGAGAATGGACTGTTTAAATATCTGTGGCACTCCTGAATGCCTCATTCAAGTTTAAATAATTTCTTGCTAGCTGAGATTATACTTTTGAATCTTATTATATTATCTTGCATGGATTTTCATGAAGGAATGTACCAATCTTTGTATGCTCCAATTTTTCATCCAAATTTAAGTAGAAAATTGAGTAAGTTTTGTCATAGGGAAGGAAGGACCTTTGTGATTCTAAGATTTTTTACTTTTCAGAAATGCTGGATACTTTATTTGTCATATTTTTTTGAAGTGGTGTCCCCACCATTAGGAAGTTCTATCTGTGTTTATGCCTGTCTCGGTGTCATTGTCTACTGGTGTCCAAGGAGCTGAAGAAATTAATTAGGTTACCCGTGCTCGTAAATCTCTTTTTAATTGGCATTGTCTACTTCACTCAAGATGATGGATTTGCAAAATTGTTGGTTATAAAAGTTGAGGGGTTGCTAGCTGGAAAAAAATCTGTGACCGCATTGCAAAATGCTAATCACGTGATTTTCATGGAAACTTCAAACAGGCTTTTGCATATGAAAATGAATGAAGCACTGATCTATGTTCTCAAGTGAGTATTTTGTGAAGAGCTGTGTTTTTCAGATGTCTGTGTTTGTTCTGGACTTTTTTGTTTCCATGCATTGTCAATTGGTCAAATCATGCTAGTAACGTAAAAAAGAAGTTGAGAGACGATATTTGTAAGACTTTACTATGAAATTGAAAATACTTGAGAGAAATGAAGTGAAACATGTCTTTCTTTTTAAATGTTCATTCCTGCATAATGTTTTGTATGGTTAACTCAGTTCTTCGTATACATAACAAAGGACTGGTTACTAGAACAGGTTGCACAATGCACCCAATTCAGATGGAATGTCTTCGTGAATCTCACCAGGATCCGGCAAACGGCATGTATGACAAAGCATGTCAGTTTCTTATTGTAAACTGAGATGAAATTTGGTTTATGTATTTGTACAAAGCATGCTAGTTTCTTTATCTTTGCCGTCTCGATTATAGAGTGGCACTGATTGTTTTCAGGATTATAAACCGAAATGCCCAATTCTCGGTGCACCCAATGCAGGCATCCATTGTGAGGAATGGCGTGGCGTATATAACTATTTAAGTGCTTTACATTACTACCAAGTATAAGCATCGATGTTTTTACGGTCTTGGTTTTACCAGTTTGAGAAGAAAAGATTTATTTGTTGGTTCTTTTACTTTCTTTTTTTTATGGTTTTTTCGTTGTTTCTTACTATCAAATGAGAAGACAATATCTGGGAAATTGAATTCAGAGTAACTGGGAGCGATTGAATGATACGATATACAATCTTGAAAGCGAAGCATCCATGGTGGTAATTCCTTGAAATGGAAAAGGTAGGACTGCAAAAACATGAAAGAAGTGCAAGACTGACGGACCTGTCATGTGTCTCGAACTTAAACACAAACCCAACAAATTCAAATATAATCATATGATCTTTGTTGTAATTAGACTCCGGTACATATCAGTAATCAATAAATCTAAAAGTTTAATCCGATAAAAAAAGATATAATAGTAATATATAATCACTTTAACAAGTTAAGTAATAAGCACTTCACACCAACAAACTGTTTATAGGAATATCCCACCCTTCGAAAAAAGGAGCATAATTCATAAAAAGGAACCTTAGCAATATAACCTACAATTTGGTCAATAACATAAAAAGTAAACCAAAATCCAAAATTAAAAATCCAAAAAACTTGAAGATCCGCCGAACAATCATGTCAAATAAATTTAATTTCACAAATAGGAGAACCCTTATAGTAATTGAGAATTTGTCTCCGAAGATATTTCTTTTTCTTAGAAGAGGCAAAACTCACTTCAAGCTTCTGCAAGACTTCACTGTTTCTCAGCAAATATTTGACCATATGCAGCTCGTTACATATCCCCCTCATGTCTGTGATCTCAATCACCTTAAGGTGCAATCTCAAACAAGACGGCACGCTCTTTGTTTCAAACCCAACAAAACTATCCAAAGTACATTCAACTCCGTGGTCCTGATGAAGAAAAAAGAATAAATTTTAAATACTAATTTTGTAAACAAAAGATATCAATTAGTTATGTAACGATAAATACTATGGAACTCACCATCTCTAAGATAAGGACTTCCAAATTAGGTGAGATAGCAAGAAAGCGCAACAAAAGTTTCCGGCCAAAGCAAGCCTTGATGCCCAATTCCAGATGGATCAAATTCGAAAAGGTAGGCATGTCATCATTGATAGCCAAGCTTATAAACTGAAACGGAGAAAGTAATTACAATCCAATATAAATCTTTAAAAACAATTAAACGAATGAAGATATATGCATAATCAGAGTAAATGATAAGGAAGTGATATTACTTACTTCCATTGTGTAGGCTGTCAATGATAAAGTCTTCGTACAATTGATTCCGCTCAGGAGTTCCATGGCACGATTGATTTCAAGTTCATCCATTTCACCAATAGTTACTGGCATTGTACGAACATCCAAGGATGCAACATCTAAGAAAGGACTATCATTCACCAAAAAGCTTGATGATGTATAGTCTTTAATGTACAGGTATTTGAGATTACACGATGTAATTTCAAATTTGTGTTTGGAAACATGGTAATCTATACCTAACCATATTCTAAACATTTTTAGAGTTGGCACCTTAATATCAAACATCACCTCATCTTCGTTGTTTAAATTTGACCCATGTATCGATAAATCTTCAAGTACTGGGCAGTTTCTAAACAACTTTTTCATCAAGTTGTCATCTGGACTCCTAATACTCATGAAAATTATTTTCAAACTCGGAAAACACATCACAGAGGACTCAGGAATATCAAATATACAATCACTTAGCATGGTTAACTCCACCAAACTACTGCAAGTTAAAAGGCTTTGCGGCAACCTAACAAGCCATACACCGGCCCTATCAATATCAACTTTCAGATTGAGATTCCGAACGATATCCATGGAACCACATGAGATATTTCATTGTCACTAATCATAGTACAGTCAAGATAAAAATTATGAATATCTTTGGACTGACAAACACTAAGTACACCATCCACAAATTTCTCAAAGTTGTAGTCTCTACCAAATGGATCATCCTCCCCATCATCAAAATAAAAGTTGTAGATCAAAGTCCAGAGATTCCTCCACCTTGATGACAAAACACAAGTTCTAACAGCATCTGTCGTTTGGAGACGCGAAAGGATGTGAATAAGAACATCATCAGGCAACCTGCTGATGATGTCTTTTTTTCCAAGCTTTCCAAGAGCCATGATTCTCCCACAACTGCATGTTATATCATTGGAAAAAAAACCATTGTAACAATTTTCTCATTGTCATTCTATCAAAAATCTTGCATGCATAAAAAATGAAATATGTTTTCTTTTCAAACTATTATTCACAGGAACTAAGATTGATACACAAATTTCACCGAAATCAAGAAAGTAAATATCGATACTATTTCCAGATAATATGAGATTGATCTGATGGTAAACCCCTCACAACTGCACTAGGAGGTTGCGGGGTTCGAGTCCTCTCTTTACTAAAAAAAACCTAAATTTATATAATAGTATAGTACTAAAAAAATCAATTCTATTTCCAAATCATCAAATTTTCCATATTTTGATGATACAGTGATACAAAATATTGTTGATCTGACAATATTTTAAAGATAATTAACAACATTTTAGATATGTCAAATGCATTTTCAAACTTGAACAGAAATTTTCACTGAAATTGATATTCACTTCCTTAACTAAAACACAAACAAGAGAAATCTGAGCATACCCTGATGAAAATATTTGAGCGTACCTGCAAAATTGCAAACCTTGAGTGTTGATTGACAAAATTCACTTGATCATCAAATACTATTCTTCTATCTTTTTACAGAATGATAGAGAATAAGAGAGCAAATGGTCTGTTTTTTATAGGGTACTTGGACTTTGGTATATGACTTTGATATGGGGGGTAAAGTGATATTTATGGTACGGTATATTAGGTCGATACGATACTTCATGTATATGATGTTGATACGGGGTTGGTACAGTCATATTTATGATATATGATATCGATACGATATTTTATATATACGACGTTGATACGGATAATGGTTAAGGTATATGGCGTCGATACGCTGTTTTATGACGTATGATGTCAATATGAAGCCGGTGATGTTTTTTTTATCCTGAGAGTGAACCCGACGAAACACTGAGATGTTCCAGGTTTGGGAAGCAGGAGAAGTTGAATTTGTCAAGCTCCCTTTTTGTGCCATTGTTATGCAAAGTTATCCGAGTGACGCTTCCTGCTTTATTGCAAATTACACCAATCCACTTGCAATGATCTGAAGTAGTATTATTATAGTTGGCTGTGCTGCTGTTACTCCACCAACCACTTTGAAGTAGAGCTCCCTTTTCTAATTTTCTTGGTGATGATATCCCGGATACTGCTACCGTGGACATAGCAAGGATAGCCAATACCATCAGAATTCTGGCAGCGGCAAGCAAGGAGACCATGTTTACGGTGTTTTGGGTAATTAATTTTTGCCAAGTGCAGCATGTTTTTTATATCAAGCTAGCTCAACTCGACTTAAAAGTTATGTGGAAAACAAATTTGTTCAGTAGCGTGTAAATTGGACCATCTTCGATGGAAATATATGAAATTTCAAGTTGTTAGCTGTAACGAAATTTCGTCATTGGAAAAACAATGCATACGATTCCATCATTTTCAGTACAGAACAAAGTGTCGGTCAGACTCTGGTTAATGGTGACAAACAACCACAAATTAGACTTAGCAAGACACCAAGTCAAGATTTTGGACATTATCAAAGAGAAAGAATCTGATTAACGGTTTTCAAGCTTCGTGGACCAACCTGTCTGAAAAGTTCATTATTGCCTGCTAGAAAGCAATCTCCACCCCGAAGCTCACGGGTCAAGGTCTTTCAACCTTCCTCTAATTGAGTATCCAGATACGTCTACGTTGCGTACTAAGCACTCAACTTCTACTATCAAATCAATGTTTATCCAGATACGTCTACATAACGTATTAAGCACTCAACTTCTACTATCAAATCAATGTTTACAACAATGAAATACTATTCTAAAACCCTATAATTACAAAAGCATATATAATAAGAGACGATACGTCCACATATCAAAATATCACGAATTCAGACTTCACAACCCAATATTATATCGGAGCTATAAAGAAATTGATCATCTCCAAGTATACGTCAACAAAATATCACTTTGATTAATAGGACTTGACAAAATATATAGAAATTTACGTGGCTTAAAAACCCTTAAAATCTGCAATTGTTTAGTCTCATTTGTTACGTCATGGGAAGATTTATAATCCATCTTCAAGATACTTGTAAGAAATAGTTTTTTTTTTCTCTCGATTCGGTTTACGTTATTAATAAATAAGGATTGAACGTATTCAGCAAATTGAACCCCTAATGTTTCCTTGCAAAGTTGAATCACAATAAAGGGTAAGCATATATCAACAGTACAAGAAAACATATTCAGCTTCCTTAAAAGCGGATATTGTCACAAGAATGTTAAATATCTTTTTCATATTTTACTCTCAATGTTAATCTAGTTATAAACCTTTTACATCTACATTAATGAGATTGTTTATTCAAATCATGTCTTTCTATCTCAATTCTCATATTTGTAATAGTTAAAAAAAAAAAAAGATAACTAATAATCTTATATGAAGACTATGCTCATAAAAGGTACATTAGCAATTTAATCCACAATTTGGTCCGCAACATAAAATGTTAACCGCAAACCAAAATCTAAAAAACCTGAAACCAAAAACCAAAAACCAAAAACTTGAAGATCCGCCCAACAAACATGTCAAATAAATTTAATTTCACAAGTATATAGGAGAACCCCTGTAGTAACTGAGAATTTGTCTCCGGAGATATTTCTTTTTCATAGAAGAAGCTAAATTCACTTCAAGCTTCTCCAAGACTTCACTGTTTTTCAGCAAATACTTGATCACTTCCAGCTCGCCACACATCCCCCTCATGTCTGTGATCTCAATCACTTTAAGGTGTAATCTTAAACAAGACGGCACACTCTTTGATTCAAACCGAAGAAAACCTGCAAAGCACATTCTACTACGTGGTTCTGAAGAAGAAACAAAATAAATTACTACTTTCATAAACAAATTATATCAATAACTCATGTATTTCCAAGGTAAGGGATTCCAGATTAGGCGAGCTAGCTAGAAAGTGCGGCAAAAGTTTCCAGCAATGCTAGCCTTGATGCCCAATTCTAGATCGATCAAATTCGAAAAGGTAGGCATGTTATCTTTGATATGTTGTGGGTGTATCGGCTTATGGAATATGCACAATCAAACACACAAACAAAAGAAAAATAAAAGGCACGTAAAACGTAAGCTTATGTCTACGGAACCTGCACTCAACTTCCACTATGAAATAGGTGTTTACAATAGTAAAGCGATCTCTCTCCTTACGGCTCTCAATATTCTTATTTTTTTTCCCCTCTATGCAGAACACATTATACACAAGAATTACATAAGTATTTATAATAAGCTCTAGCCTAAAGCTAATAGGAATCCTTTCCTAAATAAAACAATAAAACACTCCTAATTAGAATAGATAACCAATCATAATCATAATAGGATTCAGGCTTCACACCCCAACATGATATCCAAACTTAAAAACTGAAATGCAGATAGTAATCACAATACAATATAAGTCTTAGAAAAACAATTAAAAGAATGATGGTATAAGGATAATCAGAGTAAATGATAATGAAGTGATATTACTTACCTCCATTGTATAGGCTGTCAACGATAGACTCTTTGTGCAATTGATTCCTCTCAGGAGTTCCGTGGCACGATTGACTTCAAGTTCATCCATTTCATCAATAGCTCCCGGCATTTCATGAACAGCCAAGGATGCAACATCTAGGAAAGGACTATCATTCACCAAAAAGTTTGATGATGTATACATGCATTTTCAAAATTTGAAAAGAAATTTTCACTGAAATTGATATTCACTTAATTCCTTAACTATAACACAAACAAGAGAAATCTGAGCATACCCTGTTGAGAATATTTGAGCGTACCTGCAAAATTGCAAACCTTGAGTGTTGATTGACAAAATTCACCTGATCATCAAATACTATTCTTCTATCGTTTTACAGAATGATAGAGAATAAGAGAGCAAATGGTCTGTTTTATATAGGGTACTTGGACTTTGGTATATGACCTAGATATAGGGTTGGTAAAGTGATATTTACGGTACGGTATATGTGGTCGATACAATATTTAACGTATACGAAGTTGATACGGGGTTGGTATAGTGATATTTATAGTATATGATATCAATACAGGGTTGGTATAACAATATTTATGGTATATGACGTCGATACTATATTTTATATATATGACATCAATATGGATGATACTTCAAGTATATGGTATCGATACGTTATTTTTTGGCATATAATGTCAATATGAAGTTGGTGGTATTCAGTGGTGGACCTAGAAATTTGAACGTGAAATAATAATTATATAAAAAAATAAAAATTTAAAATCATTATAAAATGAGTTATATATATATATATATATATATATATATATATATATAATTTTAATGGTATAATGAATTTTAAATTTAAAAAAATATATAGAACAGTTATTTAAGATGAACTAATTAATCTTACATTGAAAAGAAATGAAAACAAAAAAACACAATATTAAAAAATTAATATTAACAAGAAAAACAATATTAACAATGAAAAATTATAATATTTATTCTTAAAAAAATAAAATATAGTTTTATAAAAAAAAATGTTTTGTATTTATAATGAATTCACTTTAAATTTATACAAAATAATTGATTATTAAATATTACTACAAACGTTTTTGAATTTTTTATTCTTCTAATTATTGATTCTAAATTAATTAAAAAATAAAATAAAGAAATATATAAATGGTAAAATAAAATAAAACATAATTAGATTAACTATTTTAATACAATAAATTAAAATTTGATATTTTAAGTTTTATTGATCGGATATGTGAGGTATGTCAAACTAAAATATTAAAAATAAGAAAAAATTCAAAATAATTATAGATAATTTTTTATATAATAAAATTACATTAAGTAAACAACAAATTAATAGTAGTTAAGAATTTAAAAATAAAGGGAAAAATAAAATGGATTATTTTATTGTAGAAGAAGATGGAAATTTGAAAAAGGAATCGGAAAAGAGCATAAAATAAAATAGATATTAAAAGAAACATTTGTTTTACTTGTAGTGAGAAAACCATCGACTCTTATGGGTTAAATGAATAAACTATATCAGTTTTGCTGAATAATTTTACGTGTCTAAATATATTATTTATTATATATATAAAAATAAACATAGAATATTTTTTTAAATTTTAAAATGAGGCATAGGCCCCGCCTGGTCTATATATAGGTCCACCTGTGGTGGTATTTATATTATACGACATCAGTATGATATTTTATTATATATGACCGATAGGTTTAAGTCATGTCCAACTCTGATAAATCTTTAAATTGTAAGGTTAAAAAAATGTTTTAAAATATGATCCGGGGGATAATGACAAAATTTCGTTTCTGTTTCTAATTTCATATTTATACGTTATATTTCTGATGTCACCACTCACCAGAGCAGAGGCTTAGAAGTTTTATATTCAACCTTAAAACATACGTATATTTCATTTTCACAAACAATCTTAAAACACATCAAACTGATCAAAGACATTTTTATTTCACATACAGCTGAATCTTGTTTATATCATTTGTACTATATTGCTTCCAATAAAGAAAAAAACAATTTATTTTTCTAAAAATCTTGAATGTCCAATTCATGTCATCTGGAATTTCTACCCCTCTTGTTTCCAAGTTTGAGAGAGGGGGACGCAAGTTTGCAACTCAAACCCACTACCTGAATATTGTAAGTGTACGAGGCAAACCACCGGACCAATTTAAAGTATTATTTGGTTTTGGTTAATTAATGCAGCCTTTCCGCACTCTTCAGTCAGGAAACATACAAGACTCTGAAACATGATCGAAAAGAGAGAAAACAGAAAACATTACTTATCTTCTTCACGTATCAAAAATATGGTTACAAGAACGTTTGGATATCTCCAGACATTGTAGGCCTGCTTGGAACAGAAATGCAGCAAATGGAGATTTCGGGTTATTTCACCGTTAAATTTTATAATCATATTTTTTTACGTGTTTATAAGAATGTGTGTATATATCGATGGATTGCCTTAAGACTCAAAAGACTAGTTTAATGGGTTACGAAATCCACTAGTATATATACCATTCTCTTATTATATGTGTTTTCAATGTGGAATTCATTCCATATTCTTGAGTTCATATGTGGGTTATCTAATATGCACGTTGGATTTCGCCAAAGACGAGATTAGAGAAGAGGACAATTTGGCGAAGCTGAATGTGGAAGTAGTTGTCAATGGTCATGGTTCTCATAAGTGAGGTAGATGGTTCAGTCTAATGCCTGAAGCCTTGTAGGTACGTGATTCTTTTACGATTTTATTAATAGAGAATGATATCCATCGTTTACCTTGTATAAAAAAGTTGAGATAATGCCATTGCTGTTTTGTTTTGATTTGCTTCCAATTTTACGAGTTAAACAATCTTTGGCGAAGTTATGAGATTGTGGACTTTATGCTTGCTTCAACACGATTAATTTCTGTGTTGATACTAATGTTTCGTACTTATTTACGCTAAGTCATGTGAGAAGATGATTATATGCACCCTTTGAACTCAATTTTTAACTCCCTTTCGGGATAGTTGGACCTACATAAAGGAAACATGGAGAAGAATAGATAAATTAGATGCTTAGCATAGAAATGTGACACATTTTAAGTGTTGTAAAAATACGAATTTGACGATGAATTGAGAGAGAACGGACTTATTAAATATCCGTGGCACTCTTGAATGCCTCGTAACGAGTGATGAGACACAGTGAAGGAAGGAACCTTTGTGATTCTAAGATTCTTTACTTTTCAGAAATGTTTGATGCTTTATCTATCATACATTGTTGAAGCAGAAATGCGAAATTTGCAAGACTTTACTAAGAAATTGAAAATACTTGAGAGAGATGAAGTGAAACAGATGTTTTTCTTTTTCAATGTTCATTCCTGCCTAAGGTTTTATATGGTTAACTCTGTTCTTCAAATACATAACAAAGGATCACCATGTATGACAAAGCAAATGCATCCGTGGTTAATTATCAGAACCACCAACCAAAAACATTTCATGTTTCTGAAGTCGTGTCATGGTAATTTCATGAATAGGTTTTAGAACCATTTTCCTTCGGGAAACAATTTCTTGAGACACACGTTTCATTGTAGGGCGAAACTTTGGTTCAGAGTGCAAACATGCCAATGCTATGCTTGAAGCAAGAGCAATATCTTGCACGACAGTATGATCTATTGGAGGCGAGAGGCGCGAGTCTAATACATCAATTAGCCTTATATTTTGGTAAGATGACGAAGACAATGATGAAAGGAGTTCTTGCGGATGCTTCCCCATTAATACTTCCAGTGCTACCACCCCAAAACTATAAACATCACATTTCTTTGTCACAGCCATAGTGTAGGCAAGTTCTAAATATAAGAAGAAGAAAAAAACCATCAAGTGATATGTCATTGATTATATCAGTTACATAGTGATAAGAATGGCAAAGTAGTTTACCTGGAGCAATATATCCACAAGTTCCTGCTACTATGGTTCTATTAGATGAGTCGAAATGTAAGAGCCTAGCTGTGCCAAAATCAGCGACAAATGCCTCCGATTCTGAGTTTAGTAGGATATTGTTGCATGATATGTCACGATGAACAATTGATGGTGTGCAGTTATGATGCAAGTAAGTTAAAGCATGAGCTATATCCTTGATGATGTTCACCCTCTTAGTCCAATGCATTTCAATAGCTTCATCATCGTTGTGTAGACAATAATACAAGCTTCCCCTCTCCATGTACTCATATACCAAGAACATGCATTGCTTGTGTAAACAAAATCCATAAAGCTTCACGATGTTCCGATGTCTTATTTCGGATAGTATACGTACCTCATTTTGGAAACTCTCGGTGAAAGTTGGCTCCTCACTTTCAGAATGATGAAGCTTCTTCAAAGCAACTACTTTACCACTAGGAAGTTGTGCTTTATAAACGCTGCCATAACCTCCCGTTCCAATACAATATCTTATGTCGAAATCTTCCGTTGCTTCAATTATGTCCTCATATGCGAGTTTGCCATCATAATTCCATATGGAGAACATATCTCCCGTCTTTGCTGTGGCTGCCATTGTCTTTGTGATTGTTGATCTGAATTCAGATTTTTTATTATTGTATATACAGAGATATAGGACTGAAGTGATACTGATGGTGTAGAGAAGAAAAGTGATAACTGCTCCAACAGTAACAACGGCAGTGGGTGCGTATTCATCGTGGTCAAAGACTGTAGGAGGTGTAGCAGGAAGATCATGAGTAATGCAAGGAGGGAAACCACCAAACTCACTGCACAAACCTTGGTTGCCAATAAATGCTTGTAATGAGTATCTATTTACAAGATTCTCTGAAACTTCACCCCCCAAATAATTGTATGACAAATTGATGAAAGACATCCAGCTCATGCTATCAAGAAAATATGGAATGCTACCAGAGAGGTTGTTGTAGGAGACATCCAAGTATGTTAAGACTGTCATTTTTCCAAGTTCGAAAGGTATTGACCCATTAATGAAGTTATACCTTAAATCCAGAACATTTAACCCCAAAAGTTTACCAATCTCTAACGGAATGTTTCCTCTTAAACTATTGTTATTCAATTTCAATTTCACTAAATGAGAGCAATTCTTGATCCCGGTAGAAATGGGACCGCTAAGTTTGTTATTGGAGAGCTCGAGATGTTCAAGGTTGAAGAGTGCTCCAATTGTGATTGGTATTTGGCCGGAGAGCTGGTTAGATGAAAGAATTAGATAACAAAGTTTTGTTAGCTTGGTGAGCTCATGTGGAATGGTACCTTGTATGTTGTTCCTTGACAGATCCAGTGACACCAAATTCTTCAGGTTTCCAAGTTCTTCCGGGATAATGCCTGTCATGTAATTAAAGAAAAAAAAAACAGAAAAGTTTAATATTCCTTGGTTGGTTTGAGGACGTTAGAGTGCTTAAATACTATTATTGAACACTTTCCTATCAGCTTAAGTTTTTTGGTCTGACGGTTGTCCCAGGAGTCCTGGGTTCAAGTCCCCCGATATACATTTGTTTATATATATGTTCTGTAATCTGCATCTGTATTTGGGATTGGCCCACGTGCTGGCACGTGAGGATGTAAAGGTATTTCCTAAGCAGAAGATAGCTATTGAAATTGCAAACTCACCTGAAAGATTATTTCCAGAGAGGTCAAGGTGATTGAGTTTAGAAAGAGCAGCAATAGTTGATGGAATGTATCCTAGAGTGAACCCGACGAAACACTGAGATGTTCCAGGTTTGGGAAGCAGGAGAAGTTGAATTTGTCAAGCTCCCTTTTTGTGTCATTGTTATGCAAAGTTATCTGAGTGACGCTTCCTGCTTTACTGCAATTTACACCAATCCACTTGCAATAATCTGAAGTAGTACTATTGTAGTTGGCTGTGCTGCTGTTACTCCACCAACCGCTTTGAAGTAGAGCTCCCTTTTCAAATTTTCTTGGTGATGATATTTCGGATACTGCTACCGTGGACATAGAAAGGGTAGCCAGAATTCTGGCAGCGGCAAGCAAGGAGACCATGTTTACAGTGTTTTGGGTAATTAATTTTGCCAAGTGCAGCATGGTTTTTATATCAAGCTAGCTCAACTCGACTTATAAGTTAAGTGGAAAACAAATTTGTTATCAGTAACGTGTAAATTGGACCATCTTCGATGGAAATATATGAAATTTCAAGTTGTTAGCTGTAAAGAAATTTCGTCATTGGAAAACAATGCATAAGATTCCATCATCTTCAGTACCGAACAAAGTGTCAGTCAGACTCTGGTTAATGGTGACAAACAACCACAAATTAGACTTAACTAGACAACAAGTCAAGATTTTGGAAGAGCCTGTCTGAAAAGTTCATTATTGACTGCTAGAAAGCCATCTCCACCCCGAAGCTCAAGGGTCAAGGTCTTTCAACTTTCCTCTAATTGACCACATATCTACGTAGCGTACTAAGCAAACAACTTCTACTATCAAATCAATGTTTACAATAATGAAGTACTATTATAAAACCCTATAATTACAAGAGTATATATAATAAAATACGATGCGTCAACATATCACAATATTACGAATTCAGGCTTCACAATCCAACATTATATTGAAGCTATAAAGAAATTGATCATCTCCAAGTATACATCAAACAATATCACTTTGATTAATAGGACTTGACAAAATATACAGAAATTTGTGTGGCTTAAAAACCCTAAAAATCTGCAAATGTTTCAGTCTCATTTGTTGTGTTATGAGAAGATTTATAATCTGTCTTCAAGATGTTTGTAAGAAATAGTTTTTTTTTTCTCTCGATTATGTTTACGTTATTAATAAATAAGGTTCAAACGTATTCAGCAAATCGAACCCCTAATGTATCCTTTCAAAGTTGAATACACAACAAAGGGTAAGCATATATCAACAGTACAAGAAAACATATTCAGCATCCTTAAAAGCAGAATATGGTCACAAGGATGTTAAATATCTTTTTCATATTTTACTCTCAATGAAGTTCATTGATGTTAATCTAGTGATAAACTTTTTATACCTACATTTATAAGATTGTGCATTCAAATCATGTCTCTCTATCTCAATTCTCATATTTGTAATAGTTATAAAATAATCATATGTGAAGACTATGCTCATAAAAGGTACATTAGCAATTTAATCCACAATTTGGTCCACAACATAAAATGTTAATCAAAAACCAAAATCTAAAAAACTTGAAACCAGAAACCAAAAACTTGAAGATCCGCCCAACAAACATGTCAAATAAATTTAATTTCACAAGTAGGAGAACCCCTGTAGTAATTGAGAATTTGTCTCCGGAGATATTTCTTTTTCATAGAAGAAGCTAAATTCACTTCAAGCTTCTCCAAGACTTCACTGTTTTTCAGCAAATACTTGATCACTTCCAGCTCGCCACACATCCCCCTCATGTCTGTGATCTCAATCACCTTAAGGTGTGATCTTAAACAAGATGGCACGCTCTTTGATTCAAACCGAAGAAAAACTTGTAAAGCACATTCTTTGCCGTGGTTCTGATGAAGAAACAAGAATAAATTACTAGTTTCAAAAGCAAAAGATATCAATTTGTCATGTAACGTTATATACTATTCAACTCACCATTTCCAAGGTAAGGGATTCCAGATTAGGCGAGCTAGCTAGAAAGTGCGGCAAAAGTTTCCAGCCAAAGCTAGCCTTGATGCCCAATTCCAGATCTATCAAATTCGGAAAGGTAGGCATGTTATCTTTGATAGCCAAGCTTAAAAACTGAAATGCAGATAGTAATCACAATCCAATATAAGCATTAGAAAAACAATTAAAAGAATGATGATATAAGGATAATCAGAGTAAATGATAATGAAGTGATATTACTAACCTCCAATGTGTAGGCTGTCAACGATAGACTCTTTGTGCAATTGATTCCTCTCAGGAGTTCCATGGCACGATTGACTTCAAGTTCATCCATTTCATCAATAGCTCCCGGCATTTCATGAACATCCAAGGTTGCAACATCTAAGAAAGGACTATCATTCACTACAAAGTTTGATGATGTATAGTCTTTGATGTGGAGACATTCGAGATCACGAGCTGTAATTACGAATTTGTGTTTCGAAACATAGTAATCCATACCTAACCATATTCTAAACATTTTTAGAGTTGGCACATTAATATCAAACGTCAACTCATCTTTGTTTTTTAAATTTGACCCATGTAAAGATATATCTTCGAGTACAGGGCAGTTTCTAAACAACTTTTTCATCAAGTTACCATCTGGACTGCTAATACGCATAAAAAATATTTTCAGACTCGGAAAACACACCACAGAGGACTCAGGAATATCAAGTATACAATCACTTAGCATGGTTAACTCCACCAAACTACTGCAAGTTAAAAGGCTTTGCGGCAACCTAACAAGCCATACACCGACCCTATCAATATCAACTTTGAGATTGAGATTCCGAACATTGTGTTCTACCGCAAACGATATCCATGGAACCACATGAGATATTTCATTGTCATTAATCATAGTACAGTCGAGATAAAAATTATGAATATCTTTGGACTGACAAACACTGAGTACACCATCCACAAATTTCTCAAAGTTGGGGTCTCTACCAAATGGATCATCCTCACCATCATCAAAATAAAAGTTGTAGATCAAAGTCCAGAGATTCCTCCACCTTGATGACAAAACACAAGTTCTAACAGCATCTTTCGTTTGGAGACGCGAAAGGATGTGACTAAGAACATCATCAGATAACCTGCTGATGATGTCTTTTTTTCCAAGCTTTCCAAGAGCCATATATGATTCTCTCACAACTGCATGTTATATCATTGAACAAAAAAACATTGTGACAATTTTCTCATGGTCATTCTATCAAAAATCTTGCATGCATTAAAAAAAGAGTTTGGCCAAACCGATTTAAATTTATGATTTAAAATTTTAACTTCAACATCTCAACCACCTATTTGCTTTTAATTCGAGAGTTATAAATACATTTAAATATTAATCATTGGATTAATAATATATGAGTTAGTTAAGATGTTGAAGTCGAAATTTTAAATTGGTTTAATTTAACCTTTAAAAATGATTTTGTTTTAACTATTATTCACAGAAACTAGGATTGATCCACAAATTTCAGCAAAATCAAAGAAGTAAATATCAATATCATTTCTAATATATTATCAAATTTTCCATATTTTCAAAATACAAAATAGTTTTGATCTGACAATATTTTAAAGATATTAACAACATTTCAGATATTTCCATATTCATTTTTCAAAATTTGAAATACAAAATAGTTTTGATCTGACAATATTTTAAAGTTATTAACAACATTTCAGGTATTTCCTTATTCATTTTCAAAACTTGAACAGATATTTTCACTAAATTGATATCAACTTCCTTAACTTAAAACACAAACAAGAGAAAACAGAGCATACCCAGATGAGAATATTTGAGCGTACCTGCAAAAATGCAAACCTTGAGTGTTGATTGACAAAATTCACCTGATCATCAAATACCATTCTTCTATCTTTTTACTGAATGATAGAGAAGAAGAGAGCAAATGGTCTGTTTTATATATGGTAGTTGGACTTTGGTAAATGATGTCGATACGGGGTTGGTACGATGTTTACGGTATATAACATCGATATGATATTTTATGTATATGACAGTCGATACGGGGTTGGTACGATATTTATAGTATATAACGTAGATGCTATATTTTTATATATTTGACAGTCAATTTAGGGTTGATACAATAATATTTATAGTATCTGATATGGGTATGATATTTTATGTATTTGACATACTATATATTTTATGTACGACGGTCAGGTTATAGTATAATGATATTTACGGTATATGATGTGTATATGATAGTTTATGTATTTGATGTCTAAACGGAATTAGTACAATGATATTTATAGTATATGACATCGATACGAAATTGGTATATCAATGCGTTGTATGTGTACCACCGATTACGAAGAAACTTTGATAAATGTATATAGTTTGATTTAAAGTATATATATCTAATAGTCAACATTCACTGTACTGATAAAGTTATATCAGTACGTAATGATTTGATATATATATATATATATATATATATATATAGAAAAATACTTTATGGTATATGACTATATGCAGTCGGTACAAAGTTGGTGTGGTGATCGTCTAGATGTAGCTTCTATGCCTCTCACACTCTTGACTTGTTTTATACTATGCATTATATTGTATTAGCTAAATACAAAGGGGAGAGAAACAATAATAATAACAATTATGATAATAAAGTTTAATAATTATAATAGTAATAATAAACTTTTATAATAATAATAATAATAATAATAATAATAATAATATACATTTAATAATAATATTGATAATAAAGTTTAAATAATATAATTTTATTTTGATAATAAATTTAAAATTAAAAGTAAATTAGATAAATATTATGTAAATTAAATTAAATAAAAATAAAAATAAAATATTGTTCTAATAGTATAAATCTAAACATTATATAAGTTAAATAAAATATTACAAACAATTGTCATGATATTTGTTACATGAATGATAATTTATATAATAAAAATATTAATTATATATTAATTATTATTTTTAAAAATATAATACAATAAATATATACTTTATTATATATATTTTTTATTCTGAAAATATATTAATTTTATTAGTTAACAAAGTATGTGGAAACAAAGCCATATACAAACATAAGATTGTATAAGAATAATAAAGTCCAATACAATACTATCTAATACATTCAATCCAATACAATCTGGTATAATATAATATGACGTGTCAACATGTTCAAACTTCAAATTGTAATAGTTAAAAAAATATTTAAAAATATGATTTGGGGGCCAATGAAAACATTTTCGATTCTGTTTCTGATTTCCTATTTATACATTATATTTCGTATGTCACCAATCACTCGAGGAGAGGCTTAGAAGTTTTATATTCAACCTGGAATGCAAAACAAATAGACAATATACATCTTTGTTGCACGGGATCCCAGTTCAATCCCATGTTTGTGGTCTACACGGGGATTGGAGTTCAATCCCGTGTAGATAACAATTCAATCCAATTCAATCCCATAAAAATAGTCCACTGACCAATAGTACAAGAAAACATACTACACGAACTCAAACGAACTAGCTGAATATTATAGGTGTAATGGGAAACCAGGGAAATCACTGAACGATCCTTAAGTGTTATTCTGTTTTGGTTAATTAAAGCAGCTTTCTGCCCCCTCCAAGCAAGAAACATACAAGAGCTGGAATTTAGAAACACAATGTTTGGAATAACAGAAAATAATACTTACCTTCTTCTCGTACAAAAAATATGGTCACAAGACTATTTGGATTCTATTTTAATAACCGCAAAAATAGTGTCTTCACAAAATTATCAGATGTCACTGAAAAGTGTCCATCAAAAAGCTACATTGTTGATCTAAAAGAAAG
The DNA here is from genome assembly GCA_032871835.1 of Dipteronia dyeriana. NCBI lineage: Eukaryota > Viridiplantae > Streptophyta > Magnoliopsida > Sapindales > Sapindaceae > Dipteronia > Dipteronia dyeriana. The sequence continues at coordinate 16,185,205 of CM065299.1, read as the reverse complement.
AGAAGAAGTATGTAAATCAGAAAACAAAAACTATGAAGATCTGCCGAGCAACATGTTATAGAAATTTAATTTCACAATCCACAGAACCCCTCGGATACATTAGAATTTGTCTCTGAAGATTTTCCTTTGACTCGGCATTTGCAATGTCCACAGAAAACTCCTTCAAGACTTCACTATTTTTCAACATATAGCTGACCACTTCCAGCTCGTCTTCAACTCCCGTCATGTTTCTGATCTCAATCGTCTTCACGTGTAATCTCAAACAAGATGGCACATTCTCCGATTCAAATTGAACAAAATCCTCCGGACTATATTCTTGATTGTAGTCCTAACAAAGAATGAAGAACAAAATTTAATTTTAAAAACGAAATGTTGAAATCTAACAATTAGTTAAATATGTTGATTATGGACAACCAACCATCTTCAAGATAAGGACTTCTAGATTACTCGAGCTATTAAGAAAGTGTGGTAAAAGTTTCCAGCCAAAGCAAGCCTCGATGCACAATTCCAAATGGATCAAATTCGGAAAAGCAGGCATATTATCATCAAAACCTAAGTTTAGAGACTGCAATGAAGGTAATAATAATAATAATCAAACATAAACTTTGCAGCTAAATAATGAAGCAATACAGAACTTTATGAAAGCAACATATATATTCATAAACAAAGTAAATGATAAAGAAGCAATATTACATTCATTGTGCCGGAGGTCAATGATAGAATCTTCGTATAGTTGACTCCATTTAGCAGTTTCATTACTCGATTAGCTTCATCATGGGAGACTTCAAACTCATCTAATAGCGAATAATATTCAACCAACGAACTATCTACTCCAACGTCTAGGGATACTTGATTTAAGAGAGGTCTTTCATTCACTACAAAGCTTGCCAATAAATAATCTTGAATGTCGAGGTATTCGAGTTTACTAGCTGTAACTACAAATTTGTACTCAGAGACCCCTTCAAAAATACAATAATCCATGGACAGACATATAGTTAACCTTTTCAAAGTTGGCACCATAATATCAAACGTCGAAACATCTGCATTGCTAACCAAATCCCCATGTATGGACAAATCTTCAAGTGCAGGACAACTACGAAACAACTTTAGCATTAGGTCATCAGCTGGATTTGTAATACTAATATAAAGTAGTTTAAGACTAGGAAAACACGCCAGGGAATCAGGAATATCGAAAACAAAATCACTTAGTATGCGTAACTCCACAAGTGTATTGCAAGTCAAAATGCTTTGTGGCAACCTAACAACCCACCATCCAATCTCATCAATATCAACTCTAATATTAAGTTTGTGCACTTTGCGTTCTACTGCAAAGCATAACCATGGAATGACATGAGATAATTCATCCACATCAACAACACTACAATTGAGATGAAAATCTTGAATATCTTTGCATTGACAAAGACTGAGTACTCTGTCCACAAAATTCTCAAAGTTACGAGACCCACAATGTTTATCATCGAAATGAAGATTGTAAACGAACGTCCAGAGATTCTTCCATCTTGACGACAAAACAGAGGTTTTAACAGCATCTTTGGTTTCGAGACGTGAGAGGATTTGAACAAGAATATCATCTGGCAATCTGTTGATGATGTCTCTTCCTCTGATACATTCTCCAAGCCTTTCGAAATCCATGATCGGTTCACAACTGCATGTTATTTTAGAGACTGAAAACATTCATAAACCATTCTCATAGACATTCTTTCAAACATCTTACATACATAATCAAAGCTATCGATTTCCAAATATAATATCTTACATAAAAAAAAAATCCTAAAACCAACAAATTCATGCGTCCACAACATCCTAAAAATCTCAAATTTGAACAGCACTTGGAGGAGCATTCCTTCAACAGTAAAATAAAATGTCAACACACAAAGACTACAAAACCCCAATCACAGAAAACAGAGCATACCCAGAACAGAATGTTAGAGCGTACCCACGAAAGGCCAAACCCAGATGAGAGTATAAAGCGTTGATTCACATACAAGGGTCAATACTCTCAATTTCTCTAAATTCGTATATCGGTGAACAATACAATTTATTACTTCACTCTATGGTGGTTTTTTTTTTTTCAAAAGTGGTGGTTGTATACTTCTATGCCAACTGCAAGGAAGGAAATATCGAAAATTTCACTGATATATTGGAATATTTTTGAAATTAAATTTTGAGTGTTTGTGGTTCTAATTTGCTTCAAAAGGCTATTTTATAATATATATTTTTAATCCATAATACTTAAAAAAAATTAAAAATTAAAAATTAACATTACTATTTTTGAAATAAAAGAAAAATTAAACTCTATAAAATCTTTTTTATATATATTTAATTTACTTAGTTGCAGCTTATTCGAACCGCTGAATTAAACTCGACCATTTAACCGCCGAGCTAAATCCATGTGGTAAATTTGGGTAGTATTAATAAATGCAATTAATAAATGTTGTGATTTACTGTAATAAAAAGAAGGGAAAGTATCATTTTCCCTCCTAATGTTTATTCAATTGTTAAGATGAGGACAGAGTTTCATCATATTAACCGTTTTACCTCCTAAAATCAAAGAAATATTAAAAGACCTTCTGTCACCTTTACTGTCCAATTTGGACGTTGACAGTTAAATGAAAAGAGTATTAACTTCATTTTGCCCTCCAAAATGTTATTTTATCCATTTTAATTTTTTTTTACAATGGATTTGGTGGAAAATTCAGATTCAAACCCAAACCCAGATCTGTCAGTCAAAAAAAAAAAAAAAAAAAAAACAGATCAAACACATTTATTAACTTAACAACTCATGCATATCTCAAACATCAAAAAAATCAAACTCAAATCTGAAGAAAAAAAAAATCAAACCAAAAAACACAGACACCATCATCAACAACATCAGACACCATCATCAACAACATCAAACAACCATTATCATCACCAAACCCTTACAATCAAATTCCAGCCACCAACACCCAATCTATTACGTGGAGATCCAGATTCACAATCTTTCTCTCAACCACCATCGCCAACTCCAAACCACCCCCACCATCGTCAACCCAAACACCACCGCAAACCCAGTAATCGAACCACATAACCACCACCAAATCCATAACATCTCTATGGGAGCCTCCCTTTTTATCAGCAGCGATCACCAAACATCCATCACCGTTTTCGGGTTCAATTGAGTGCTGACCGGAGCAGATCGAGAGAACGAATATGCGGTAGCCGGAGCAGATCGAGCACTGAACTGGGTTCGATCCAGAATCTAGTTCAACCCGATGTGAAGAGAAAGAGTGAGACCGAAAGAAAGAGAAAGAATTGGGAAGAAAGGGAAAGAAGGAAGATGCGTCGGCCAGAAGGAGATCGATCGTCGATTTCCTCGATTGGAAAGGGATCGGCGAAAGAAAAAGAAAGTGGTGGCCAGGGTTTGGTCTTTGAGGTGTGGTGTTGGCTAGAGTTTGAGTTGAGAAGGATTAGGTTAGGGTTTGGGTGTGTTGGAGAGGGTGGCGGTCTGGTGGAGAAGATGATAATTTGTTGGGGAAAATTTGTGAGGGATTATTATTATTATTATTAATTGTTTTTTATTTTATTTTTTGCATTTTTTTTAATATATTTTTTCTTTAATAAATATTTTGAGGGTAAAATAGTAATTAAATGGAGCAATAGGGTATATAATACATTTTATGGATGGAAAATGTAACAGAAGGGGCATATAATACATTCTTTCTATTTGTGGGGGGAGACCGACCAATATAATGAAACATAGTCCTCGTCTTAACAATTGGACAAACGTCAGGGGGGAAAATGATATTTTCCCTAAAAAGAAACTAGAAATACACAGATAGAGACAAAACAATTAATGTAATTATTGGGCTTCCTGATACAGTAAAACCGTGACATTAACTATTTTGTTAGTTGGTAGTTATAAAAAATTAAATATTTTCTTTCTTTTTTTTAGAGATACTACATACACTCCTTCTAGGGATCGAAAAATTAATGGCACTTTTTTAGGGGGTTGTTATGCAAATATCACCATATTAATAATATATGTTTAAAATGCACCAATTAATGTGTGGAGACCAAAATACCCTGTTGTCATTTTGAACATCCGAGAGAAAAAGTTGAGAGAGAAAAAAAATGAACATACTTTAAACCGATCGGAAGTGAGTCGACGGTTTCGATATCGACGGCGAAGTAACCGAAAGTTGGAGAATAGTGGCATTTTGAGAGTTCAACAGAATATTTAAAATCGATTGAGGTAAGTTGAGCTAGATTTGGTATCGTTTTGGATGTAAATAAGGTGTTGTGTTGAAGGAAATGGTAGATTATGTTTGATTTGTCGATCTGAGAATGATTGTGGGTTATGTTAGGGTTTGAAATGAGGTTGAATAGTTGTTGAGGAATATGAATTTTCTGGGTTTCCGAGACTTTTTTATATAGATTCGATCTTTTTGTTTATGAGTCTGATTTTTTTTAAAAGCATGTCGAGCTTATTTTTTTTAAAATGTAGTTTAGTTTATTCGAGCTTTTGAATTTGTAACCTGAGCTTTTTGAATCGAAGACCGAACTTTTATTGTATACGTTCGAGATTTTTTTATTCAAATTTGAGTTTTTTTGTATATTGCGATCTTTATTTTCAAAGCTCCAAGTTTTTATAAAATTTCCGAGCTTTATTTTTAAAGATCCGAGACTTTGTATTAAACCCCTGAGCTTTTTTTTCATAAAGTTGAGTTTTTTTTTAGTCAAGCTTTTTAAGGTATTAAAATGCTTTGAGCTTGTTTACAAAAGGGCCGAGCTTTTTTATAAAAGCTCCTAGTTTTTTTTATTAAAGCTTCGAGCTTTTTTATTAAAGTCTCGAGCTATTTTTTCATAGAGTCAAGTTTTTTTTTATAGAGTTGAGCTTTTTTGTTATAGAGTAAAACTTTTTTTTTATGTGTCCGAGACTTTTTTGTTATTTATGAGGCTTTTGCAGTATACTTACGTAATTTTTTTTGTGAATTTTCAGATAAAAAATCGCTTGAAGGAATAGCTTAAAACTCCGGAGGAAGAGTGGTACGAGGGAAAACTCACTCGCCACCACCATTTTAACGCCCTTTACCATTTAGACAACGCACTCAACCGGGTCCCTACAGAATTTGTTGTTGAAGACCGTTGTCGGTTCATGACGTCATGTTTGGGGCATTTCATAATGATACATCGGCATGTGAAGTTTTAGGGTGGTGTTATCTATCCGCAGCTTTTACGGGAGGTGCATCATAACGGCTAGTCATATGAGATGCGGACTAAGTTAGGGAATCATGAGGTGAGGTGAGGTTCTCGAAGATAGAATTCTACCAGATCACTGGATTACAATTCGGAGAAGTACCGGACACGACCCGGTATGCTAGCGTGGATAATGGCATACATCAGCGGTACTTTGCTGGTATGGATGAGATTTCATTCGAGAAGCTGAGAGTTGTTCTGAGCCTTAGCGAGTTTCAGCAGGCATACGATAGTGTGAAGCTCTGCCTCCTCTATATGTTGAACTGGATACTTATAGGGTTTGACGAGAGAGTGAAGATTCCAGTTTGGTAGATACAACTGGTGGAGGATCCCGATGCTTTCAACGCGTTCACGTTGGGTGCCCACTTGTATAGTCATTCCATATTTTCATTCAAGCATGGGCTTGACGGGCAACGGGAGCGGTTCGAGAGGCACTAGCAGGTAAAAGGCGTTGATGTACACATGCTGGAGACCTACAACATTTACGGTCTATCTTACGCCCTATTGGTATGAATTTTCAATTACAACATTTACATTATATATCGTGTAATAAATTAAGGATTCTTATCGTACTTATTTTTTATGCAGATATTTGTTTTCAAGGTGATCCCCGAGCTTGGAAAACCAGTTTAGGACCCGAAGGGCTTTCGAGTTGTCTCCCCATATTTTGAAGTGGGAGTTAAACAAATAACCAAGAGGGGATAAGTTGTCTAAGATATTCACAGTGAGAGTAAGTATCTTAATTGTTAATGTTAATAGTTGTTACAATTACAACAGTCTAACAACTGTTTCAGATGTTTACGAGGACTAAACTGTTGCCCATAGAAGCTGAGAGGGGTGAACCGTATTATGTGGGCATAGAAGAGGCCATGCCGGATCCAGTAAGTGTCAGACCCAATTATACAGAGGGTTCGGATCCAGAGTATGGTGGTGGGAGTCCACAGATGCATTCGGAGCTAGAGTTAGGTAGTGGCAGACACCGGAGGAGTGCGAGGTATGTTAAATTTGTTGTTCAGCATGAATTTGTTTCAAACATATGTACATGTGCAACCACTGGTATTTTTTTAAGGACCGTCTGGAACATAGAATCCAAGATTTAGAGGCTTCCGTCGCTGCTTTACGAGATGATCTCTAGAGAAGTGATACAGAACGTAACAGAAAGCATAACGAGTTGATAGACTTCCTCCAGGAGCGGTGGGGTTCGAACATCACAGTCACACAAGGATGGTCTACCGTCCCATGATCGAGACTCCAGACCCAAAGATAGAGGTGGGCGTCGTAGCCATGTCGAGGGGATAAATCTTGGCAACGTACCTCAGATGCAGGTTACCAGACCTGAGACACAGAGTACTGGGACTAGAGTTACAGGATGAGAGCAAGAGACCTCGTCCGATCGATCACGTTGTCAGACAGTTTCCTCCACTGGAGTTGTGTCCGCGGTTCGATCGTGTGGCACCCTTCCTCCTAGAGACACTTCTGATGATCCCGTCGGACCCCTCCTCTTAGGGATAGCTCCATTAGATCGCTTCGGACCCCTTCTCTCAGGGACACATCTGAACCATCCCACCAGACCCCTCCAAAAGACCCCACTGTCTCATCCTAACGGACCTCCCCCCTAGAGACCCTTCCGGTCCATTCTATCGCACTCATTGTATCCCCTAGGCTCGCAAGCGAGGGTGGTAGTTTTTAAGCCCATACACAGACCCCTATCAGCCAAAGAGGCCAAGAACAGTGTCGGCATCATCAGACCATGCATTCACTTGGACTGGTTTAGTAGATGTTGGGCAGCTGGAGGCCTACAAAGCATACAAGAGGAACACCATGAGGGAATTGTAAGTATCCGACTTTTTAGTTAATTGAATCACCTACATAAATTTGTTTAATTGTTTTGATGTTTTGAAAAAATAAATGCAAGTGATATTTGATATAATGGAGCCAGTATTAGCGATTTGGTTCCACCGCTTCCAACAATACTACATGGAGTTGTTTGACACGGTACATACCTAACTTCAACTTTGTTTAGCTTTCTTTACAATAGAATTCTAACGTTGTTTTATATTTATTTTCCAGCATATGGACGTATACCTGATCATCTTACGGAAGCGTCAGCGTGCATACTCCACTGTGTACAATCAGAGGATGAACGTTCTGGGTACTCAGTTCTTTGTTAGTGTTTTGTCTTGTACTGTTTCATATTAACGTTTGCTATTTTTAGTGATCTTAACTTCGGTGTAATTTTTATCTGTACAACCATTGTTGAAGTGTCAGTGGGGTAGAATCATGCATCGTGATGCTGACGGGGAAGTGACGACTTTAGGGTGGAAATTTTTACAGTACAGGTGGTCCGTTGAGGACCTTATGACGTACGTGGATTACTCCCGGCAGGAAACCGACCATGGCACGAGGTTGAAGTGGTAAGTGTTATAACATTAAGGGATAAATATATTTCATAGTAAATGTGTTAAACAATCTAATTTTATCATGTGTGTGTGTGTGTGTGTGTGTGTGTGTGTGTGTGTTATACAGGTTCTTATTTCGTGTAACATTAGCCGCCATCATTGGTTTCTGACTAGCGTGGACCTCACTGCCGGAAGGATACACCTCCTAGACCCATACAAACAGTCAGTCCCTTTACATATCAGGAAATGTCAGGTCACACCATTGAGAATGTTACTGCCTTCAATGTTGCATCAGTACGGGTTTCACGAAGCTAGAAAACCGGTGAGTCGAAGTTCGAGAGGCAGAATAGGCCCTTTGGGGTGAGTCTGGTGTCGGCATCAGTTGTGCCGTAACATGATAGAATGTATGAATGATCGAACATCAAATTAACTTCCTGTATAATTTATTAACATTCTAACGGTTGTTCATCTAGTGTTTTGTAGCGATAACTGTGGTGCTCATACGTTGAGATTGATCGAGTACGTATTGGCAGACAAGGTCGAATACGATTGGACAAAAGATGATATGGCCACCAACCGGGAGAAGATGGTTGTGGAGGTTTTTTGTAACTCCAAGCCATAATTTCGGTTGAAGTTAGTGTACATAATATATTTAGTAATGAAATTAATAATTTAATTCATTATTTTAATTATTTAAATCTGTTAACGTTGAACAACAACACATTGCATACGTCTCACAGTAAGAAAACTTTAAACTAAAAAGCCCACTTAAAATGAAAATGAAAATGACATACAAGTCATACAATTACAACTAATGAAAATGATATCCATCTAAACTCGTCCATTCATATTACGGTAGAGTTATTCTCAGGACACGTATGTTTATTGTGTCCAACTGAATGACAGATGTTACACTTGCACCGGTATTCCTGAGGAACAACTCTGCTCGGACCATCATTATTCAAAGGTGAGTTAGAACACCTCCTCATATTATGACCTGATTGTCCACATCTTCTACATGATTGAGTGGTTGTCCTCTCCGAATACGAGGCATGTCGCCCCCCCCCCCCCCCCCCCCCCCCCCTTAACGAGCGTCATACTTGTCTCCTTGACAATGGATTCAATACCACCCTCTGACCGATGTCGGATAACACTACCCACGAAGAAGGATGGCCAATAGGCATAATAGGAACCGAGTATACATCAATACGTGTCAGTCTCTTATAATAGTTTGCACACAAAGATGTGAAATCTAAGTTTCGCACCCTACTACAACATAAAAGTTAGATATAAAATCCATTTACAATAACATAAAACGTGAAATCCACGTAATGTACCTTGCTGCTGCAAGTGCGTGTAAACATGGGAACATGTCCATTTAAAATTTGCTGCACGTTCAAGTCTTTCGAGCTAAGTCAATAGTCAACTGCTTCCCGAATCGTTTGACGGAGAATATGTTACAGTCAACTGGATTGACGGTCATATAACCACACTTGTAAACATGTTTGAGGGTCACAAGATGTGCTATGTCGGTTAACTGATGACGTATGGACTATGCATCTCGATGAAGATCATGAAACCACCTCTGTAGAATATTTCTAGTGAAACCTGCCAGTGTCAACATAGGCAATTGCCGTACAAATTTTAGGCATGAGTTTATACATTCAATAACATTTGTTGTCATTACCTTGTACCTTCTTTCCGGACAGTGTACACAGGATTACTTTTGAGGACCGACAACATTGACATAATCATATGCATTATAGTACAGTTTACGTAACTCTTCCATGTTGTAGTTATATTTCAACTCAGTGTACAGTCTAGTTGCTTTATCCATTATGACTGCTACATCCTTTCTGTGAAATCGCTTCTTGACATTTTCATTAAAAATACCAACAACATATCGTATGGGTTGCATTGAGAAAAACTTTAGAAATCTCAGCTTCAATGCTTGCATGACGATCAGAAATGAAAATCAGATCATCAATACGACCTTGGGCGCCATCCAAAAATCACTCACACGAAAGGTTGTTTTCTGATTCGATGTACCCCAAAGCAATTGGATACACTTGTTCGTTCCCATCTTGTACAGTCACAACAAACATTGTACCCCCGAATCTTTCCTTTAAATAGGTACTATCTACTGCAATAACTGGACGCAAACACCCCCTAAATCCTCTGAGTGAGGCACTCAACGACATGAAAAAATAGATAAATTTACTATCTTCGTTGCGCTTTAAGTCAGTGATTGTGCCGAGATTTTATTGCTATAACACATAACCGAATGATGGCAGTAGTTGGAAAGTTTCCTCATGTGTTCCATAGGTTAGTGACAACACATATTGCAGGGCTTGATGTGCTTTAATGTACATGATTTGGATGTCATACATTGTTTTCATGTCGGTAATTATGTCATTCGGACGCATTAATAGATCATCTTGTTGTTGAAGTCTAGGTGCAACGACTTCTCCAAATATGATTGCATTAGCTTATCGGTGGCGGTGGTGAATCTTCTCCAACGGACAAATGTGTTCGTTGACAAAACTTCTTACTTGGAAGTATGTCCCTTCATCTCTCCTCACCGCTCGTAACTTCCATGTATAGTTATCCATTAAACAAACCAGATGTAACATTGCCTTATTGGACCTTTTCACCTTCCACTCGAAGCTCTGCCGCATTGCAAAATGTCCAACTAGTCTCTTCAAATCCTTTTTAATAGGAAAAAAATTACCATTTATATATCATACTTGTAGGTTCATCTTCTACCAAGTAAGGTTCATCTTCTTCCAAGTTCCTGCTTCCACGAATATCAAACGAGTATGATTCTGCTTCTAGAATAACCTACGTTGTGGTATAATCAGAATCATATGGAGTTACATTAAGCCTGACCTCGGAGATCCCAGCTATATCTGGTGCACTGGAACTAAATCTGTGTACACGTCTTTCACGTCTTCCCATTTGGACAGGTTCTTCATCTTTCTCATTGTTCGCTATATTATCTGCCGGATAAAAAATTACCTCATTATCCACCTCTTGAATCGGCCCAAGATTCGGTTCAGTGTTCTGCTCATTGTATATCTCATTGCATTGATGGTTATACTGCTCATCATTCATCTCAATTTGACAACCAAAGACATCGTCGAATTGAGGTCCGACTATATCAGCATGGTCGACTACTTCCGGTGGGACACCATACATATTTTCCCGACCTTTGATCCCACTTCTTTCTATGAACAACTGGTTGCTTCCACTAAACGATCGAAATTATTGGGTGTTTTCACTATGAGGGATATCTTCACCTATCACATCTACTGCTACCCTATCAATTAGACTAACACATACTTAAGGGATCAACCTATCTTCCCCTAGCATAAACTGAACATCATCGTCGTTTCTTATAAATGTACAACATGTAGTCCCAAGAACGATTGATATGGACTGTAGATCAACATTGTATTTGTTCACATCATACTTCATAACAGTTTGCACAATTGACAACAGTTCTTTGTAAGTAATACTCTTTGACACATACATTCATTGGTTATCGGAACCTAAAAACCTCTGACTTTCGTCGGGTAACTGCTCTCATCAACCGTTGTAAGTTATGAATATTCTCACCATATTCACTCTCCTATCAAAGTCATCATCACAAACCATTATTAAGAAAATCTAAATTAAAATGTAAATAACAACTAAAAAAATCGAGCTTTTTTTGCAAATACCTGAGCTTTTTCCCCAACCACTTGAGCTTTTTTTAATACTGTTCGAGCTTTTTTAAAAGTTCCCGAGCTTTATTGTCAACTCCCCGAGCTTTTTTAAACCAGGTTCGAGCTTTTTTTTCACAAAAATACTTGGATTCTTTTTAAAAAAAGCTCGCCAATAGTCATAAATATTAAAAAATCTCAAACAACGTAAAAAAAGCTCAAATAAATACAAAAAATCTTGGACTATTACAAAAAAATCTCGAACATATTCTGGAGACTACATGGCTAAACTAGTCACAAATGTATGAAAAAAATAAAAAAGATCAGAAAGAACTGTCACATGTAGAATCAAAAGAGACAATTTTTTTTTTTGACAGAGAGATGAGTTGTAGATCGTTATCAGACAGTTTTTTTGGTGAGAGAAGACAACTTTTTGTTTTCAAAGACTTGACGGAAGCATAAAGATAAATTTTAAGGGAAATTTGGAAAGTTCACTATAATAGTTGTGTTTTAAACATAAGTTAGTAAACTTGTGACATCATTGCAATACAACAACAAAAATATGACTTTCCTCACCATTTCCACCTCTCTCAATTCATTCTCTCTTTTTATGTTGACACATATCAACTTTTTACTTTTTGACATAAAAATTGGGGCATAATGATTAATGAATGTATTGTTTTTTCAATTCGGACCTATCAATCTCTTTCCAAATTGCCCTTTTTTTTTTTACAAAATATAATTTGTAATATCTTTCATTTAATTATTTCCAAAAATCATTTTGACTTAAAAAAAAAAGAACAATTTCTGATTTTTTTACCACAAATTTAACTCTCTCTTTTTTTACTCCTAAATATCATTTATACTCCTTTAATATATATATATATATATAGTAAGTCTCTCATAGGGAATCAATTATTTTAATTTCGGTAATAATCACCATGAAATCGTATTGATTTGAATGAATTTTGATTTGAATTTTTTTTGTGAAAGACAAATTCATTGAAATCTATCTATGAATAAAATTTGAATTTTTTTCATGTAATAAAACTATTTATCCCAATTTTTTCAAATATGAATGCATCGGAAAAATGGGTGAAATATAGGAAAATTCAAAAAAAATAGTTATAATGCTTGAAAAAAATTCAAATTTTATTCGTAGGTAGATATCAATGAATTTATCATTCACAAAAAAAAAATCAAATCAACGTGATTTCATGGTGATCCTTACCGAAATTAAAATAAGAGAACCCTTATGAGAGACTCACTCTATAATATATATATAATTTTTATATATTGTTGACGGTGATTTTTGGATCGTTGAAAAGTCGATCATGCATCCAACAAACTATTATAGTCAACGATGTTGTGAGGAAAATAGAAAAAAGCAAAGCATGCAAACACAAGTTTATGTGGTAAAACCTAAAACCAGGGAAACATCCGCAGTTGCCGGCGAAGAAGAGAAGAAGAAATCACTTTGATGAAGCTGTTACACACTATCTTCCTTTCTCTTTTGGCGTATCTTTATCTCTTTCTGTGTATATCTCTTTTACAATGAAATTATGAGTCTATTTATATGTGTATAGAACTCTAATCCTCGTTATACAAGTAAGAAAAAGTGGTGGTGTTTAATCAGGATTTGTTACTTATTGAAGCCGTCTTCTTTCCTATTTCAGAAATCTTGTGCATCGAATTAGAATCTTCGTAGGATTCTAGTTGAGTAGTCCATTTAAGATTTATTTCTTGATTGGTGTACGATTTTCTAGAAGAGCTGAGATATTGTTTGATCTAGACTCTCTGATATGTAGGAGGAAATAGTAATATTTTCTTATCGGAATGTGGTTCTAGATTTCTTGTTTGAGTAAGATCATTCTTCTTTGTATTTGAATCGTAGTTGTCTTTAATGTCTCTCACGCGTTGTCTAACTGACCAATTATCTAATCCCGATTAGACCTCACGATCGGATGGTCTATACCCGACCAAGTTTTCTCTACCTGATCGATTAGTTTTCCCGACCATCATGGATAATCTTAACTGATCCATGAGATCATCCATTAATTACCTTTGGTTGACCTTTCCCGACTGACTTTTGTATCGTGGCATATCTAATCACCGTGTTTTCAGGTGATCATGTTGACTTGTCATACTATCAAAAAAATCCCTATTATATATATATATATATATATATATATATATATATATATATGTATATATATGTATATATTAAAAGAGTATAAATGATGTTTTGGAGTAATTTTTTTTCCAAAATCATTGACTTTTTTATTTTAAAAAAATCAAAATGATTTTTGAAAAAGATTAGAGGAGAGATAACATTCAAATTATATTCACTACAATGAAAGGGTGTCGATATTGATACTCAAAAAACTTATTAATACACTCATATTTTATTAAAAAAATTAATTATAAAAATATCTCAATAGAAAATTCCCAATAAGAACAAACTACTTTAATTAAAAATAAACCAAATACTATATACATTCATTAATTACACTTATATCTTCAACTATATTTCTTTATTAAAAAAACTTAACTTAACTAAAAAACTAATGATAAACCCTATTTTTTTTTATTAACCCTAATTAAACTCTATTTTATTTTAAGTTTCAAACTTTCTCATTATCACATTATTATCATATTATATTTGTCTTTTTTTTTTATGTACAGATTGAACTCTATCAATAAATATTTTTTTTTTACGATTGCTATAAATATCAATAAGTTTTTTTGTAAGATAGTTGTAGATATCAGTAAAAATTGTTTTTTTACAGATAATTGTATAAATAAGAGAATTTCATATTGAAAATCTCTTAACCCATATACGGTTCCACATATTCCGTTTTATAAGGCTCTTACATTCGAGAATAATAATTTAAGAGTGTTTATAAATAATATGCATTAAAATGATTATATTTATTTCAACGAGGATACTATTGGTATTAGGATGGGTGTATATATCAATATTTATTTTTAAAATTTTAGATATAATTGTATTTATAAAAACGAGTGTCAATATCCGCACCCAAAAAAGAAATAGTAGTTTGGGAAGCGAATATTTGGTTTGAGCAGTAAATAAGTTGAAAAAACAATTAATTTATAATGGCTTCAATTTTTATGGTAAAAAGCAAGAAGTTAACATGTCAATGTAAGAAGAGAGAGTGGGTTGAGACTTGACTACTTGAGAGAGTGAGTTGGGAAAGTGTATGCATCCCTCTGTTTTTTTTTTTTTGCAATTTATAGAAAGTTTGATTTCTGTTATCTTTAGAATAAAATTTAATGTCTAGTTATCGACGAAAAAATAAAATATATCCATTTCTCCTTTAAGAAAAGTAATACGGAATTAAAAACATCATGTGGTTTTTCCAAAACAGGAACCTCTTGTCATTTGAACATGACAATATTTTCTCCAAGCAATAATAGCCAAATGCTATAGTCTCAAGAATGTCAAATATGTATATCATGTCACGACAGAAAATTGAGCTTTTCACAATAAAATTTCTATTCTTTTTTTTTTCACTGAAGATTGTGCTCACAGAAGCTTCCATTTTGTTTTTTTTTTTTTTTTTTTCTGTTGAGGGTATGAATTTACTAACTTGATTAATACCAGAAAGGAGACCAAAAACATGAACTTGAATTGAGGGTCACAATTTTACAGGCAGTGGATGGAACCCCATGAGTATTTGTATGTAGAGAGCTTTCTTTCACTTTAGAAATTAATCTTAAAAAACAAGATGTCACCCTCTTTGATTTAAATTGAAAAAAATCTTCTAAAACAATTTCAGTGGTCCGAATAAAGACAGAAGAATCAAACATCGACGCCGGAAAAATGTGTAGGCCTCTGACACTCGTATAAATAAAATTGTGGATTCAAGTCATGTCAGTTTTCACAAAATCACCTACCTCAGCTTTCATTGAAAAGTGCCCTTCAAAAAAGCTACATTGTTGATCTAAAGGAAAGAGAAGAAGTATGTAATTCAGAAAAAAAAGACTAAGATCTCCATAGCAACATGTTAAAGAAATTTAAGTATACAGGCCACAGACTCTGGAGAATTTCCTTTAACTCGTCGTTTGCAATGTCCGCGGAAAACTCCTCCAAGACTTAACTATTTTTCAACACAGAGCTGACCACTTCCAGCTCGTCATCATCTCCCATTATGTTTTCTGATCTCGATCTGTCTTCACATGTAATCTCAACAAGATGGCACACTCTCCGATTCAAATCAAACAAATTCCTCCGGACAATATTCTTGATTGCAAAGTCCTAACAAAGAACGAAGAACAGAATCTAATTTCAGAAACGAAATCAATCAATTAGTTAAATAAGTTGATTACGAATGACTCACCATTTTTAAGATTACTTGAGCTATTTAGAAAGTGTGGTAAAGTTTCCAACCAAAGCGAGCCTCAATGCACAATTACGGACGGATCAAATTCGGAAAAGTAGGCATATTATCATCGAAACCTAAGTTTAGAAACTGTAATGAACATAATAATAATAATCAAACATAAAACTTATAGCTAAATAATGACAGAATATTATGAAAGCGACAAATATATAAACAATGATAAGGAAGCAATATTACAGTCATTGTGGGGGAGGCCAAAGATAGATTCTTCGTACTCCTCTTCTTCGTACTCCTCTTAGGAGTTTCATATTACTCAATGGAAAATACCTGGGTCAGTACCCAATGTGATGAATCCTATGTTTTTATTATTGGAAAAATCCACCATCAACTCTGTATATTTAATATCAAACACCGTAAATGGTTTTTTCCATCAATTAAAATATAAGGTCAGTAACCAAGTATTGTCCTTACTCAATTAGCTTCATCTTGGGAAGACTTGAAACTGATAATTAAATACTCCAACTTCCAAGTATACTTCATTTAAGAGAGGTCTTCCATTTACAACAAAGCTTGTAAGAGTGTGTTTGGCAGACGGAACGGGACGGGATAAAAAACCAAAAAAATTGTCACACCCAAATAGCTCAGCCAGACTTGTCCATGTATGGGACAAGTATTAAAAAGACGTTTTTATCCTTAATTGTTCTAAATATTACAAAAATATCCAACATAAAAAGAAGCCCTAATTCATCGCTCTCTCATTCTTAGATGTGAATCATGTGATTCATCTCTCTCCTTAGACGCATCACATCCCTCTCTCTCATATCGTTGATGCCACCGCTGCCGCTCCAACTAGTGGCCTTGATGCCGCTGCTGCTCCAATTGTTGAGGAGAAAAAGGAAGAAACTGAGATTTTTTTTTATTAGGTTGAGGTTTTGGTGAAAAAAGAATTCCAATCAGTTGAGGTGTAGATTGAAATTAGAAAAAGAAGAAAAAAAGAAAGACAAAAGTAGAAGTCCTAGGGGATCTTGGTGACATTTTGAGGAGAAATGAAAAATATTACGATTTCCAATTTTTTCAATTTTTTTTGCTGTGTAAAATGTTTCAATTGACTTTCAATTTTTTGCTTTGAATTTTTTTCTTGAGAAATTTCTTTTTTGGGAGATATGGGTTCCAGATATTCAAATATATATATATATATTTATTTATTTTTCATTATTTTTCTGTTTTTTGTAAATCCATTAAATTCCAAATAATTATGTGTAAAATCCAACCAATGACATACAAACATATTTTTCAATTACAATATTATAAAAATATTTATTTAATAAAATCAAATAAATACTAATACTCAATATCCCATATGTCATTAATATGTAGTAACAAACATTTGACAATATAAGAAGGACATTCTAGTCATTTGAACCTCTTGTCATGTCATGTCTCAGTCATACTTAACATATATCAATACAATTAACAGTATTGTCCCAGTTATTTCAAACACAATACGTCATGTCATATCCCGTCCCGTCTCGTTCTGTCATGTCTCATCCAGATGCCAAACGCACCCTAAGAAATAACCTCCAATGTTGAGGTATTTGTGATCACTAGCTGTACCTACGAATTTGTAATTGGAAACCCCTTCAATGTATAGCCTTATATTTAGGGTTTTTTTTTCACTATTAAGATTTATTGTCTTATATATCTTAAATTAAGATAAATCAATTTGTTTTTATTTCCAATTTATATCTTATTTTAAGTTATATGTCTTTTAGAAAAAGTAAAAAAAATTAAAAAAAGTGTTACAGTAGAGTTTTTTTTAGTAAACTTTTACAAATATCCTATAACAATTCATACATTTATAATTTTATCAACTCATAATAAAACAATAAAAATCAATTTTATAAAAATTTCTAATTTTGAAGAAACCCTGCCACAATCTAATCACATTTTACATTTGTAACAAGTCATGTAAAATGAAAAAACAAACATATCATTAGGGATGGTCAATGGGGAAATGGGGGCGGATGTAGGTCCCCCCATCCCCAACCCCATTTTCCAAACCCTCCCCCATCCCCCCCATTTCCCAATTTGGGGGAAATGGGGTTTGGGGTAATTTTGGGGGGAGGTCCCCCCATCCCCATCCCCATTTCCTCATTTCCCCTATTTTTCCCCGTTTCCCCAAAGCCCCCCATTCCCCCATTTTTCCTATATCAGTAAAAATTATATATTAAAGAAACACATAAATTCACAATCCAATAAATTAAAATACAAAATAACATCTCATACAAACTGAAATGAAAGCTAAGTTGTTTAATATGTATATATAGTTAGTAAAATATGTTAATAAATTATATGGAGCTTGTTTGGTGTGTAATTTAACAGTAAAATCAATATATATATATATATATATATATATATATATATATATATATATATATATATATATATATAGTTAGATTGTTTGGTGTGTAATTTAAGTTATAGTTTATAAATATGTATATATAGTTAGTAAAATAAAAATATTGAAAATATAATAAAATTATATATTAATATATTTTTTATATAATATTATAATATTTGGGGGAAATGGGGAAATGGGGATGGGGGCACCTAACCCCAACCCCATTTCAAGGAATTTGTGGAGGAAATGAGGATGGGGACGGATCCCCCCATCCCCAACCCCATTTAAATTTGGGGTTAAAAGTCAACCCCATCCCCCCACCCCCCACCCCCCACCCCCCAATTTTCCCATTTCCCCATTTTCTCCCAAAAAAATTCCTCCAAATGGGGATGGGGGAGCGGGGGTTTGGAGCCCCAGGGTAAAATGACCATCTCTATATATCATTATATCTTAATTTATAAGATTTATCCATATATCTAACGATTTAAAATCATATAAGACTTTAGATAAAAAAAAAATAAACAGTACCTTAACGTTTTCAAAATTGGCACCATAATTTCCCACAGGACAACTAAAAACTTTTGCATACATAAACAAAGCTAACAATTTCCAAATGCAATCTCTTACGCACAGCAAAAAAAAAAAGAAAAAGAAAAAATCCCCAAACCAACAAATTCATGCTTCAACAACATCCTAAAATTAAAATTAAACTTAAAACATACATGAAATCCACAAATTGCTCAAATTCTATACCAAAAACAAATTCTATACATAAAAATTCTCAAATTTAAACAACACTCGGAGGAGCATTCGTGAATGAAGTTCTGTTTACTTTCAAAAAAAAAAAAAGTAACCTGTAATTGCATACACAAAATTAAAATAGAGAGAGTAAAAACTACCTTCTAAAGCTACTTCAGGCATTAAATGAGTGACTACATTATAAGGGATTAGAGTAAGGCTCAGTTTGACATTGTTGTACTGTGGGGATGAGTGTTTTTGAAATTGCTGTGGTGGAATTGCTTTTGGAATTGTTGTGGGAAGAATCAGCCGAGTGTTTGATAAATTGATTTTCAAAAGTGCTGTGAGAACTAATAGCAATTTCAATGTGTTTGGTAAACTGAAATAAAAAGTGTTGTGAGTGTAAAATTACTAAAAGGATATAGACATCTAAATGGTACTAATGCACTATACTTTACATTTTTCTTGTTTATTTGTGTTTAGTGTTAAGTGTTATATAATTATGGTACTTTATTGAATTAATTAGCCCCATTTTTTATTCTATTTTATTTAATTAATTAACCTCATTTATTTATTTATTTATTTTATTCTACTTTATTTTTTTATTTCATTTTTATTATACTTTATTGAATTAATTATCCCAATTTTTTATACAGTTATGACAACATTTTTTTTTACAGAAATATAAATCCAATTTTTTTTGTTAAATTTCGTTAAAGGCAAGGACAAAGTTGGAAAGTTTGTAAAATTTCATTTAATATCACTGTAACACGTTTTCTAAAAGGAGAAGCCAAAATCCAAAAACATGTATTTGTAGCTTCTCAAAAACTTAGTTGGGAGAAGCTAAAAGTGACCAAAAGCACTTCTCCGCGATTTTACCAAACACTCTGTCTTAGGTCCATAATCACTTTTGGCCCCAAAAACAGTTGGGGAAGCAATGCCAAACTGAGCCTAAATAAATGGAAGCTTTTGAAGTTCTCAAGTTTTTTTTTTTTTTTGAAATCGTAGGTTCATTATTAATTAAGTACATGAACTAATTACAACAACCTCCCCTGAGGTTTATTCCATCACATACGAAAATAACTTTATCGTTAATTGATACGCACCTCCCCTGTTGTCAGTCAATGGCCGTCAGACTTAACATTTGACCTTATCAGACTATGTAAAAGTCCAAAATAACCCTAAGTATGTCTATTTACTTTTATAACCCTAGAAAAAGATAAAAACTAATTTTAAAAAAACAAACAAATTTGGAAGCTTTTTTTAAAAAAAAAAAGAAAGAAAAGATGGATCTCAACCATCCATCACATAAATGGATGGTGGACTGGTGGAGATTCATTCATTTAAACAAAAAAGAAAAAGAAATATTTTTTTTTAAAAAATAATATTATAAATAATTAAAAAAACAAAACAAATAAATTAAAATTAAAATTAAAATATATAAATTCATTCATTTAAACAAAAAAGAAAAAAATATTTAAAAAAAATTAATATTACAAATAATTAAAAAAAAACAAATTAAATTTAAAATTAAAATATATAATTCCATTCATTTAAACAAAGAAGAAAACTAAATATTTTTTTTTAAAAAAACTAATAATACAAATTATTAAAAAAAAAACAAAACAAAACAAATTAAAGTTAAAATATATAAAAAACTAAATCTTTCTCTCTCACTCACTCAATCATCATCATTCTCACACACCAAACACCATATCCCTCTTTCTCGATCTCTCTCCTCTTCTTTCTCGGTATCTCTCTGACCTCCATGAAATCCCAGAAGCTACTTGAATCCATCTCCCGTTGGCCGCTACGAAACTAGCGAACCCTAGTCGCCCCTCCATCACCAATTCAAACCCCACCAACCCTACAAACCCTCGATAATGTTGATGGAGATTTCTGGGAGGTTTCTGGGTTCGATTTTGAGTCGGTGGTGGGCTTCTGCATTTGATAACAATAAAAAAATGATTCTATGTTCTGGGTTTGATTCGATTTTGTATTTCGATTCAATTTGTATTTCGATTTTGGTTTGGTGTTGATAAGATTTCAGGTTTCATTTAAGTCTTGGGTGTTCCGGCCATGGAGATCCAGAGAGGATTTCTGGGCTTTTGGGTGTTTCATTTTGGTTTGATGTTGATGAATTTGTTTTTGATTGAATCTGGGTTTGAGATAGAGAGAGGGATTCGATGATGAATGAGAGAGATATTTGTTGTTGTTCTTGATTTGATTTTAGGATTTTTATTTGGGTTGGATTGGAGGGAGATCAAAAGAGAAATTTGTTGTTGATGTTGATGAAGATAAAAAAAAACGAAAGAGAAATCTAGTGGTGGTGAAGAGAGAGGGTTCAATCTGGTTTGTTGATGATGATGGTTGAAGAAAGTTCGATATGGGTTGTTGATGATGATGGATATGGGATGATGATGAAGATGGTGATGGTGATGGTTGATATGGTGTAACGGTGGTGGGAACCCAGAACAGGTTAAAGATGATTTCTAATATTGGTTCGAATTTAATTTTTAATTTTTATTTTTTTTAATTTAGAGATTTTTTTATACATTTGTTTTTTTTCTATGTTATAAAAGCAAGTAAGTGGTATTTTGGACTTTTACATGGTCGGATAAGGTCAAAGGTTAAGTCTGACAGTCATTGACTGACGATAGGGGATGTGAGTGTCAATTAACGATAAAGTTGTTTCCGTATGTAGCAGAACAAACCTCAGGGGGAGGTTGGTGTAATTAGTTCTAAGCATATGCATTATTATAATTGAGGCTTTTTAGAAATTGTAACTTCATTATTAATCGGATAATACTTTGTGCCGACCGGTCAGCACCAAAAATATTGATCTAGTGCTTTAAGTGGGGGGTAAAAACCAACATCAACCCTGAGAATTTAGGGTCAGTTTGGTATGTTTGTTAATTGTATTTTTAAAACTACTGTATAGCTCAAAAGCAGTATATATATATATATATATTTGGTAATTTTATTGTAAAAGTGTTGAAATTAGTTTCAATGATTAAAATGTACATATTTTAGGACCCTATTTCATTTTTTTCATCAATTACATATATTAAATCAATATGTAAGTAAAATATTTAAATTGGAAAAAAAAAATTCCATAAGAACAATAAAAATATCTTTAAAAGATTTTATAAATCAAATCAAAATTTAAATAAAATATTTAATTTTGAGATAAAATAAAGTATATAAATTATTTTAACTTGATTTCATAAGAATATTAATGATATTTTAAAATATGCATTAAATGCTGAAATAGATTATTCCATAATCACTTACAAAAAATAACTCATCACTTACTTCTCAAAATCACTATCAAAACTTGTCAGATTATCAATTAATCACTTTTGCAAGTTTTACCGAACATCATTTTATGTCAAAGTTATAAAATAATCTGATTTTTACTTTTCAAAAATAATATCAAGCTGACCCTTAATATCAAGCACCATAAAAGCAAATAGCAGCCAATCAAAACACTTGATCAATATTTTAGATACTGACCGGTCAACACCTAAATATTATCCTTATTAATTTTTTGCATGCATTTTTTAAGGATAATTAGTAAGTAGTTCAATGTATATATAAAGTGACCTTTCACTTTACTTAAATATATGAATCATTAATTCATTGTTAATTAATTAGTAAATTTGATTATCTATTAATGTAGTGTTTTTGAATTTATCAAATCGTTTAATATGATTAATCAATGAATAAGAAAAATGTCAAGAGACAAATATTTAATAATATTATTAAAAATATAAATAAATGGACATACTGTATGTACTTAAAAAATATTGGTGCTGCGTTATATAGTGAGTTGATATAACTTGAATTGAAGTTCACAATTTTACAAGCAGTGGATGGAACCCCATGAGCTAGAATTTGTATATGGACATCTTTCTATCACTCTGGAAATCATCTTGGAATGAAACTTCAAACAAGATGTCAACCTCTTTTATTCAGATCGAACAAAAACGTAAAGAAACATATATCTATGAATTTGTAGCCACATTTCGGTAACATTTCAGGTGAAACTGCAAAACTCGATACGAACAGATTATTTATTTGAAAATCAAAAACACATATATACTTGTGGGCAGTAATTGTTCCCAATCGGTGCTTTTATAAATTAATTGACATATACATGCAATGAAAATGAAATCCCTTCAAAAATAAGCAAACCCCATCATGCAATAATTCAATATTGTGCCTGGTTGGATGGTTTCTGTTGTGAAACCAAACAAAAATTTGATTGTTTGATAGACAAAGCTTGAATTTTGAAGTTGTTAGATCCATTCAAGTACTGTAAACCAAATGAAAAGGTGAAAAGAGATGGTATATTTTCCATTCATTCGTAAATCTCTCAAAAATCAAACCTAGGGAAACTGAAGGAGATTCAATACACAAACCTGAGTGTAAAAGACGAATTTGTCCAAGAAAACAGGAATCATTGAACTAATAGAATTATAGAAATTTAATTTCACAAGCAGCAGAACCCCTAGGATACATAAGAATTTCTGTCCGGAGATTTTCTTTTGACTCGGCTTCAGCTGAAGTATGGGCGTTAAACTCCTTCAAGACTTCACAATTTCTCAACATATAGCTAACAACTTCCAGCTCGTCTTCTTCCCACATCATGTTTTTGATCTCTATAACATGTAACCTCAAACAAGACGGAACATTGTCTGATTCAAAATAAACAGAATCCTCCAGAATGTATTCTCTAAGAAGGTAGTCCTAGTGAAGAAACGAGAATCAGAAATTGTATTGAGAAATAAAATTATCAATTAGTAAAATATGTTATTAATGACTTAACAATTCTAAGATAAGGACTTCAAGATTAGTTGAGCTCTTTAGAAAATACGGTAGAAGTTTCCAGCCAAAGCGAGCCTCGATGCTCAATTCCAAACGAATCAAATTTGGAAAGGTAGGCATATCATCATCAAAAGCCCAGCCTAGAGCCTTCCAGATAACAATGACAGTCAAATATAAATCTTGAAAGAAGAAAAAAACTAAGCAAGGATGCAATATAGAATATTTCGAAAGCAAAATACATATTCATAATAAAAATAAATCGTTAGGAAGCGAAATTACATCCATTGTGCAGGAAGCCAGCGACAGAATCTTCGTAAGGTTGATTCCTCTCAATAGCTCCATTACACGATTAGCTTCATCTCTTGTTACTTCAAACTCATCATCATCAATTACCAAACTATACACTCCAACATTCAGGTTTACTTCTGTTAACGGGAAATTTGCTCAAGATGAGAAATTCCAACTAACACACTCGAGACCACTACCACGGAGGTGGTGACAGGGGGTCAGTACCTTTGATACCTGACCTGCTTAGATTGAAACGAATGTTTAAATGACCCTAGCAAATGAGAGCTTTATTATAGAAGACTTGTGATACAAAGGAATCTCTCATATATACTCATGATCTCTCTAGTACATAGGAAGGTGGTAACTCCGTGCTTGTCGAATAATGGATACCACGTCGGCCGTGTTCTAATCACAGAATTTAGGCCCGATGTAATTCTTTATTTTTTCTCTTTTTTTCTCTTTTTCGTTGTTTTTTCTTTTTTTCCCCCTCCGTAGGAATGTTTAGGCATATTTATATATGGTCGAATCACTTTGAACGGATGTATCTCCCGCCTTGATTCTCTGAACCTACTCCCTCCTTATCGGGCGAGATCTTTTATTTGAAAGTCGTTGACTTCGAGTAAATAACAGATTTGTCGTTGGTGGAGATAAGTTTGTTTCCTCTTTGGAAGCAAACTCTTGTCTTACACGTATGCAGAATTAATGTTGGCTATTACGTAGATATGATCATATGTGTACTCACGGCATGATTCTTCATGGAGGTCACCGAGTTAGCTGCTCGTTGTCTCCTAGAGCGAGGTAAATCCATGTTTTGGTTCTGTTCTCAGAAGCTTGGGATGGACTTTCCTCGACCCTTTGGAGCTTGAGGCGTTCCTGTAGACATTTCTGGGTGGTCACATGGATCTGATCCACTTAGAGACCCTCTTTCTCCTCGTATTGTGGAGGGGGTAACGGGTTCCTGGAGAGGTTGGTGGGCTTCAAGTTTAGGCTACGAGTTAAGTTTGACCTCTGAGAGCCTTAACCTGGAGGGAGCTTGCTTTACTTGTCGGGTTTCACTTCGAGTGTTTCTTGAGCTCGGCGATCCTTCCTTGCTTCCTTGGGGTGGTTTTAGAGCCCGGCCCTAGGTACTGAGGTTCCTAGGTAGGTGGTCTCAAGAAGCCCGGACTCTAGTGTTCGCGTGGGGGCCCGACCTAGTCGTGTCTAGCTTCATCCCTGGTAGTTCCGAACCCCGGCGATCCTTCCTTACTTCTGCGAGGTAATTTTATGGTCTGTCTGGGGTCTCATGAATGTCGAATTTGGGTTTTGACTCGAAGACGAGCTGGAAGTTGTTAGCTATATGTTGAGAAATTGTGAAGTCTTGAAGGAGTTTAACGCCCATACTTCAGCTGAAGCCGAGTCAAAAGAAAATCTCCGGACAGAAATTCTTATGTATCCTAGGGGTTCTGCTGCTTGTGAAATTAAATTTCTATAATTCTATTAGTTCAATGATTCCTGTTTTCTTGGACAAATTCGTCTTTTACACTCAGGTTTGTGTGTGAGTGTCAATTAACGATAAAGTTGTTTCCGTATGTAGCAGAACAAACCTCAGGGGGAGGTTGGTGTAATTAGTTCTAAGCATATGCATTATTATAATTGAGGCTTTTTAGAAATTGTAACTTCATTATTAATCGGATAATACTTTGTGCCGACCGGTCAGCACCAAAAATATTGATCTAGTGCTTTAAGTGGGGGGTAAAAACCAACATCAACCCTGAGAATTTAGGGTCAGTTTGGTATGTTTGTTAATTGTATTTTTAAAACTACTGTATAGCTCAAAAGCAGTATATATATATATATATATTTGGTAATTTTATTGTAAAAGTGTTGAAATTAGTTTCAATGATTAAAATGTACATATTTTAGGACCCTATTTCATTTTTTTCATCAATTACATATATTAAATCAATATGTAAGTAAAATATTTAAATTGGAAAAAAAAAATTCCATAAGAACAATAAAAATATCTTTAAAAGATTTTATAAATCAAATCAAAATTTAAATAAAATATTTAATTTTGAGATAAAATAAAGTATATAAATTATTTTAACTTGATTTCATAAGAATATTAATGATATTTTAAAATATGCATTAAATGCTGAAATAGATTATTCCATAATCACTTACAAAAAATAACTCATCACTTACTTCTCAAAATCACTATCAAAACTTGTCAGATTATCAATTAATCACTTTTGCAAGTTTTACCGAACATCATTTTATGTCAAAGTTATAAAATAATCTGATTTTTACTTTTCAAAAATAATATCAAGCTGACCCTTAATATCAAGCACCATAAAAGCAAATAGCAGCCAATCAAAACACTTGATCAATATTTTAGATA
Organism: Dipteronia dyeriana; assembly: GCA_032871835.1. NCBI lineage: Eukaryota > Viridiplantae > Streptophyta > Magnoliopsida > Sapindales > Sapindaceae > Dipteronia > Dipteronia dyeriana. The sequence goes on along the minus strand of CM065299.1, from coordinate 16,158,842 downwards.
CTGACCGGTCAACACCTAAATATTATCCTTATTAATTTTTTGCATGCATTTTTTAAGGATAATTAGTAAGTAGTTCAATGTATATATAAAGTGACCTTTCACTTTACTTAAATATATGAATCATTAATTCATTGTTAATTAATTAGTAAATTTGATTATCTATTAATGTAGTGTTTTTGAATTTATCAAATCGTTTAATATGATTAATCAATGAATAAGAAAAATGTCAAGAGACAAATATTTAATAATATTATTAAAAATATAAATAAATGGACATACTGTATGTACTTAAAAAATATTGGTGCTGCGTTATATAGTGAGTTGATATAACTTGAATTGAAGTTCACAATTTTACAAGCAGTGGATGGAACCCCATGAGCTAGAATTTGTATATGGACATCTTTCTATCACTCTGGAAATCATCTTGGAATGAAACTTCAAACAAGATGTCAACCTCTTTTATTCAGATCGAACAAAAACGTAAAGAAACATATATCTATGAATTTGTAGCCACATTTCGGTAACATTTCAGGTGAAACTGCAAAACTCGATACGAACAGATTATTTATTTGAAAATCAAAAACACATATATACTTGTGGGCAGTAATTGTTCCCAATCGGTGCTTTTATAAATTAATTGACATATACATGCAATGAAAATGAAATCCCTTCAAAAATAAGCAAACCCCATCATGCAATAATTCAATATTGTGCCTGGTTGGATGGTTTCTGTTGTGAAACCAAACAAAAATTTGATTGTTTGATAGACAAAGCTTGAATTTTGAAGTTGTTAGATCCATTCAAGTACTGTAAACCAAATGAAAAGGTGAAAAGAGATGGTATATTTTCCATTCATTCGTAAATCTCTCAAAAATCAAACCTAGGGAAACTGAAGGAGATTCAATACACAAACCTGAGTGTAAAAGACGAATTTGTCCAAGAAAACAGGAATCATTGAACTAATAGAATTATAGAAATTTAATTTCACAAGCAGCAGAACCCCTAGGATACATAAGAATTTCTGTCCGGAGATTTTCTTTTGACTCGGCTTCAGCTGAAGTATGGGCGTTAAACTCCTTCAAGACTTCACAATTTCTCAACATATAGCTAACAACTTCCAGCTCGTCTTCTTCCCACATCATGTTTTTGATCTCTATAACATGTAACCTCAAACAAGACGGAACATTGTCTGATTCAAAATAAACAGAATCCTCCAGAATGTATTCTCTAAGAAGGTAGTCCTAGTGAAGAAACGAGAATCAGAAATTGTATTGAGAAATAAAATTATCAATTAGTAAAATATGTTATTAATGACTTAACAATTCTAAGATAAGGACTTCAAGATTAGTTGAGCTCTTTAGAAAATACGGTAGAAGTTTCCAGCCAAAGCGAGCCTCGATGCTCAATTCCAAACGAATCAAATTTGGAAAGGTAGGCATATCATCATCAAAAGCCCAGCCTAGAGCCTTCCAGATAACAATGACAGTCAAATATAAATCTTGAAAGAAGAAAAAAACTAAGCAAGGATGCAATATAGAATATTTCGAAAGCAAAATACATATTCATAATAAAAATAAATCGTTAGGAAGCGAAATTACATCCATTGTGCAGGAAGCCAGCGACAGAATCTTCGTAAGGTTGATTCCTCTCAATAGCTCCATTACACGATTAGCTTCATCTCTTGTTACTTCAAACTCATCATCATCAATTACCAAACTATACACTCCAACATTCAGGTTTACTTCTGTTAACGGGAAATTTGCTCAAGATGAGAAATTCCAACTAACACACTCGAGACCACTACCACGGAGGTGGTGACAGGGGGTCAGTACCTTTGATACCTGACCTGCTTAGATTGAAACGAATGTTTAAATGACCCTAGCAAATGAGAGCTTTATTATAGAAGACTTGTGATACAAAGGAATCTCTCATATATACTCATGATCTCTCTAGTACATAGGAAGGTGGTAACTCCGTGCTTGTCGAATAATGGATACCACGTCGGCCGTGTTCTAATCACAGAATTTAGGCCCGATGTAATTCTTTATTTTTTCTCTTTTTTTCTCTTTTTCGTTGTTTTTTCTTTTTTTCCCCCTCCGTAGGAATGTTTAGGCATATTTATATATGGTCGAATCACTTTGAACGGATGTATCTCCCGCCTTGATTCTCTGAACCTACTCCCTCCTTATCGGGCGAGATCTTTTATTTGAAAGTCGTTGACTTCGAGTAAATAACAGATTTGTCGTTGGTGGAGATAAGTTTGTTTCCTCTTTGGAAGCAAACTCTTGTCTTACACGTATGCAGAATTAATGTTGGCTATTACGTAGATATGATCATATGTGTACTCACGGCATGATTCTTCATGGAGGTCACCGAGTTAGCTGCTCGTTGTCTCCTAGAGCGAGGTAAATCCATGTTTTGGTTCTGTTCTCAGAAGCTTGGGATGGACTTTCCTCGACCCTTTGGAGCTTGAGGCGTTCCTGTAGACATTTCTGGGTGGTCACATGGATCTGATCCACTTAGAGACCCTCTTTCTCCTCGTATTGTGGAGGGGGGTAACGGGTTCCTGGAGAGGTTGGTGGGCTTCAAGTTTAGGCTACGAGTTAAGTTTGACCTCTGAGAGCCTTAACCTGGAGGGAGCTTGCTTTACTTGTCGGGTTTCACTTCGAGTGTTTCTTGAGCTCGGCGATCCTTCCTTGCTTCCTTGGGGTGGTTTTAGAGCCCGGCCCTAGGTACTGAGGTTCCTAGGTAGGTGGTCTCAAGAAGCCCGGACTCTAGTGTTCGCGTGGGGGCCCGACCTAGTCGTGTCTAGCTTCATCCCTGGTAGTTCCGAACCCCGGCGATCCTTCCTTACTTCTGCGAGGTAATTTTATGGTCTGTCTGGGGTCTCATGAATGTCGAATTTGGGTTTTGACTCAGACTAGGAGAGTGGAAAATTTCTCTTTGACCCCCTAGCCAAATTTTACTATTAACAACTTCATTAAGCAAAGGTCTTTCATTTACCACAAAACTTGTTAATGAACCATCTAGAATGCAAAGGTATTCAAGATTACAGGCTGTGATCACATATTTGAGCTTAGAAAGACCTTCAAAGTCCGAAAATCCACATCATTCCTTATATTTAACCTTTTTAGAGTTGGCACACGGATATCAAACATCAACAAATTATTAAAGTCAAAATATAATGTATGAATAGACAAATCTTCTAGTACAGGACAACTAGAAAACAACTTCTGCATTACGCTGACATCTGGATACACAATGGTAATATGAAGGATTTTAAGACTTGAGAAACACATTGAATCGGGAATATCAAGAAAGAAATCATTATCAAGTCTTAACTTCACAAGTGTTTTGCAAGTTAAAATGCTTTGCGACAACTCAAAAAGCCATCAATGCCAAGCCTCTACAATATTAACTTTAATTGTAAAATTGCGAACTATCAACTGCAAAGCATATCCATGAACTAACATGAAATAATTCACTATCTTCGATATCACTACAGTCTAAACGAAAATTTTGAATATCTTTGGATTGGCAACAACTCAGAACGTTGTCCACAAAATTCACAAAGTCTTTAGTTTCAAAAACATTGAAAGAAAGATTGTAACTCAAAGTCCAAAGATTCCTCCATCTTGTTGACAAGATACATGTTTTAACAGCATCTTTAGTTTCTAAAAGTGAGAGGATGTGGATAAGAATGTCATCTGGCAATTTGCTAATGATGTCTTCTCCTCTATTCAAATCTTCATGCCTTTTGAGATCCATGATTCTCTCTCAATATCACGACTGACAGCAAGTTATTTATGACATTAAAAATTAAACGCAAGCATTCTTTAATCAGCCAAAATAAGGCAGACTAACAGTACTCATTAAGTTTGGTTTCCAAAAGTTCAATAATTTGTAACCCAATCAATCATATACATCCTTTCAGTGAGCTTGAAAATCTTCAATATTAACTCAGATCTACATGCATGCTATCAAGAGCAACAAAAGAGAAAAAGCAGACAAGCTCAACATGTGATATTCATATCATTTCTGGATTCTCTCATTAAATCAAACACAGGGTAGCATCTCGAATAGAGAAATGACAGATGCTACAAGTTTTATATGAATATGGATGATTTTTTCCAAATTCAAGAAACGTTTCTCACAGAGAATTCATTAAAAACATCTTGAGCGTAAAATAAACTCTCAAGCATCGAAGTTGCTTCCATACAGTTTGAAACTAAAGGGGAAAAAAACACATATGTTAATCTGCCTCAGCACACTCTGGCACATGAACAGACAAATTGTGACATGCAAATTTTGATGGCTATGATTCATGAACACATCCTCTCATACACAAAGTTGAGATTTTGATTAATACATAATGTGAATCAAATACAAATACAAACACATAAATAATAAACATAAAGGAAATCTAAGAGAAGAATCTACTTTTGACATGGATAGAAACCCGCATAGGCATATCTCTCTTATGGTCATTCAATCAAACAACTTACACGCATAAACAAAAATGCTCACGTACCCAATACTATCCCTTGAATAAAAACCCTAAAATCTCACAAAACCCACTATTTTAATTTAATTCCTTGAACACAATAAAATAAATGGACACAAAAGGCAAACAAGTTAAAGAATATCTACCATAGCCAGAGGAGAATATTGGTGCATACCCACAAAATCCCATATCCTGTAGATGCTCAAAAATCATGTCTTGCAGGTTTTTAAAGCGCGAACATATCTTGAACTTTGGGCCGGAATTAATCGAAGAAGAATAAGAAGAGTAAAGCCAGTGGGGTGTTTTCATCCTCTATAGTTTGATATTTAATTTTAGCTCCATTTCTTCCTCTCTTTTTTTAATTTTTTTATTATCAAGAAAGTATATATTTGAAATTTCCTTGAATTTTTTGAATTTTTTGGATATTAATATAAAAAAAATATCTTTAAATTATCAAATTTTTGGTGATAATATTTTCGTAGAATTGGATTCTTGGTAGTTCATAGAAACCAATGAATTTGACTAAGTTGTTATTTACAACAATTTTGTTGGGATAAACATCACAAAAGACTCTTCTATTTTCTCAGTATGTTTACTTATTTATGTGACAATTTGAGAAATAAAAAAATAAGAGTCCTTCTAAAAAACTCTTCAATTCAAAATAGATTTACATTATTTTAATAAAAACATTCAATTCCTCTCTCCTTACCAACATTTCTAATTATTTTTAGGTGAATATAAAAATCATTTGAATAACCTTCCAAATTATTAATATACTATTATTAAATACTCAATATTAATCTCATTTTAAAGATCTATATGAGATCTTTCTAATGATATAATTTTTATGAGGATAAAAATTATAAATTAAAACTTATTATATATTAATTAAATTTAATTAAAAAGATAAAAAACATATGGATATTAAATATTAATGATAATGTGATAAAAAATAATATAATAATAATTGAAGAGAGAAGTTGATTTTCAATATTGAAGAGAGAGAAGGAAAATCTTATTTGAAGAATCTCATTTGAAGAGTTTGTTGAAGCTAAATATGCTCATATGATTTGTTTGACTCCAATAAATATCTTATTTGAAGACTTTTTCAGGGATGCTCTAACTAAGGATGGCAATTTGACCTGCACCCGCGGGCACCTGTCTGAACCCGACCCAATAGGGTCGGGTGTGGATGATGATTTTACGACCCGTGGACCCGCGAACCCGTTTCATGAAAAGTCCGGTCGGTTCGTGGGCGGGTGCAGGTTGAAAAACAAACCCGCGAGTTGAACCCGCGAACCCGTATAAATAAATATTTGTATATAAATATATGTAGTTATTTGAATTATTTTTTATCATTTTATTTTTATGGTTATTATTATTTTGTAATGTATCAAGTAGTGAATTAGAAATGGAAATTTAATTCAATTGAGTATCAAATAGGTGATTACATGTGGAAATTTACAAATAACAAATCGTGGGTTCGCGGGTTCGTGGGTTGCAGGTTTGTGGATATCCCGCACCCGCTTACTTACACGGGTTCGAGGGCGGGCGTGGGTGAGAAAAATTTTCCCGGGCGAGGGTTTGGATTTTACAAAACCCACCCGAACCCGACCCGCTGTCATCCCTAGCTCTAACTATCAAAAGCAATTATTTATTTATTATTTATTTTTTAAAACTTTGAATTTTATAAACTTTTGAAGTAAAATCTACAGTGTAATTTTCTCCACAGATATTGAAAGCAACATTTACTTCGTTAATTGTGGTGATAACAACAATATACATAATTTGTATTTCAATTTTAGGCTGCAAATTAGGTTAAATTTCATTTTAGTTTTTTTTTATAAAAAAAAAATCAAAGATTTATTAGAGATAAAAATAATTCTTCAGAGGGAAGTTTTGGAACATCTATGCACTATGACATCTACCCCTCAAGTGTTATTTAATTATGTAAACAATTACAAAGTTACAATTATTTCAGCATTGATGGAGGGGGTGCATGCGCGGCTGAAACCCGCAAAGAAACATATCTTCTTTTTATCTTATCATACTGTCATACAATCTTAAAACACGAAGAAGATTTCCAGAGCAACATGTTAAAGAAATTTCATTACACAAGCCCCAGAACCCCTCGAATACCTAAGAATTTGTCTCCAAAGATTTTCCTTTGACTCGGCGTTTGCAACATATAGCTGACAACTTCCAGCTCATCTTCAAATCCCTTAATGTTTTTGATCTCAGTCATCTTCACATGTTGAACCAATTCCTCCGGACTATATTTTTTATTGTAGTCCTAACAAACAATGAGAACAAAATTTAATTTCAACAAAATCAATCAAGTAATTAAATATGTTGATTACGAACGACTCACCATCTTTAAGAAAAAGACTTCTAAATCACTCGAGCTATTTAAAAAGTGTGGCAAAAGTTTCCAACCGAAGCGAGCCTCAATGCACATTTTCAGGCGGATCAAATTTGGAAAAGTAGGCATATTATTAGGGATGGGTACGGTTCGGTTCGGTTCGGTTCGATTCGATTCGGTTTTACGTCTAATAGAACTTTGTCTTAATACGATTCACCCAGAAACCAAGCCTAATTTTATTAGTTTGTGCAGATCAATCGTTTGTTTGTTTTCACAAAAAACATGTACAAATGAATCAAGAAACATGTACAAAACCATTGTTGATGTCGATTTCTGGATGTATGAGAAATAGCCAATAAGGATTGGATTTCAGCTGTGATTTCAAAGAGAAAGAGAAGGAGAAAGTAATCGGACGCAAGTTTTTTACGTGGTAAAACTCTGATGACCGGAGAAACGTTCACGGGTGGTTGAATGATCAACCAAGCCAAAATCCACTATGAAATAATAAAAATACAATTCTCGATCTCTCTTTCTTCTCTCTGTATTTTTCTATGATTGTTGTATATCTTTCTTGATGAGATTATGAGTCTATTTATATGTTTATAGAACCCTAATCTGCTGTGTACAAGTAATATGAGATCTTTGTATTTAATTATGATTATTTACTTGCTTGAAGCTGATTGTCTTCTTTCCTGTTTCGGAGTCTTGTATTGAGATCGAATGAGACTCTATTAATGTAGTCCAATTAGGACTTATTTCCTTATAAGAGCGTAGTATTTTTGAAGAAATAAAATTGTTGCCTGATTGGAAACATTTCCTGCTCGATATCCTGTTCTCATTGGGATTCCTTTTTTATATGGATATCTTCGTGTATTTTAATGACTTGATCCGTGTGAACTATGCACTGGGCTTTTTATTCAGTTTCTTTCATGTTTGTCCCGAGTAAAGACAATACCCGCTGGTCCCGAGTGACGTCATTTGATCCCGAGTAGAAATGTCATTTAAACAGCCCCGAGTGTCATTAACTGATCCCGAGTAATATATGACGTCGATTGACCATGGGCAAGTTCTGTTCAACATCTGCTTACTCGGGTTTTCTCTTCTTCGGTGATGTCTTGTAGGATACTTTCTGAATGCCTATTCGGATGTCCACCTGACAATTTATCCTCTTTGTTGATGACGTGTACGTACGATAAAATTTACATATGACAATACCCCCTTAAAATATTTTTGCTAAACAGGGTTTTGTTTCGGGCAAAAGTATTTTAATTAGTTTTTCAAAATCTCTTCAATGCCCGAGTAAATGTCTTGTCATAATGGCGTGTCTTAATGGTGACCCTGTAAATTCGATTTGCCTCCCCACGTGAGATCTTTAATGACAACGATATTTTGGAGTTCTGATGGCAAAAGCCAGTTCTTTTTTTGACACGTGTCCCTTGCCTCTTCGTTTTTCGATATCATTTATGAGAAACGACTTACGCGTTTCCCCGTGCACCGCCTATGTCATCAAACCTCATCATCGTTTTTTTCCTGCCTTGAGATCCTAGGGTTTTGTGCTTCATCTCTTTAAATTCTTCACTGAGAGACAACGTTGGTTCATTCTAAAAAAAAATTAGCAGAAAAAATTTCTCAAACCCAGATTTCTTTGCGCATAAAATCGCCACCTCTTCGTAGAAGATTTTGGACCAGTTCTTTATTCAAGGTTAGTTTCAATGGATCCGTCTTTTTGTCATTGAATTTTTAATTTTGCTCTTGATGCATTAGATCTTGGTGATTTTAAGTTGGTTTCCTGCATTCGAAGATTACTGGGGGAAATCCTTACTGATGAACCTCCATTTTTAGAAGTCGATGTTTCTAGGCTTCACCCTGACATCACTTTTAGTCCTATATCCAGTTCTGATTCTTCATCTAGTTCTGATTCTTCATCTAGTTCTGATTCTTCATCTAGTTCTGATTCTGATGTTTCTAATCACATGGCACCTCTACGAAGGATGGGGAAACATCAAAGCAGAAGTGAAGTCCACAAGCACAACTTGGGCAACATTCAGATCAGGTAGCAGACTGTTGATGAGAACGATGTCGAAGTGACATTCAGAATATCTCGTCTTTCTTTCTCTGCTACTCGTCCGAGTGGGTTTGACACCGAGCCAAAAATTGTTCGGGGCAGATGAGATAGAAAATTATCGTGCCCGATTCGATCTGCCCAATTTGGTCATTATGATTCCAACGAGTGATAGAGCTGTGTGGAATCCTCCCCCAGGTATGGTGGTGATCTATTGATCCATGCTCTGCTGCGACGTCACTCTCCCTTTCAACCATTCATTACCTGGTTTCTGGCTGAAGCAGGGATAGTTTCGACCCAACTGGCCCCGAACAGCTACAAAATCTTGATGTGCATGTGGCACATATATAGCCGGATGAACTTGTCGCCGCCCTCCCTGAGTGAAATCAGGCATTTCTTTAAGCTGAGGCAGTCTGGCAAGACAGGAACCTATTTCCTCATGTCTAATCCGCCAGACTGTTGGGTCCCTAAGGGGACAAAGGTGAATCGGGGAGCTGATATCTCTGATGACCCTAAAAATAGGGATTTCGTATGGGGATTCCCTACATCCAACAAGTTCTGGAAGAACAGTTGATTTTTCACAGGACGGAGTCTCGGGCTTGATGTCACCGTTACAATTGGGGATACTCGGGCGGTGTTGAAAGTCCCCTGTTTCTTCTGTTCCCCCGAGATATGGAACAAGAAGAAAATTGATTACAGCTATACTGAGCTGACTAGACTTGCTCGGACATCAGTTCGCACTTTGAAAAAGATGAGCAAGACTTATCTCTTTACTGAGTCGAAGATATAGAGTTCGGCTTCTTTAAACAGATTTCAGGCTACCGCAGACGATGTAAGTGATCTTTGTGGCCCTTTTTCTATTATTATTTTTGCTTTTATATTCAAACATGATTTTCCCTTTTTAAGTGTACGACAAGGATATCGTCTGCGACCTCCAAGCTCTCCAAGTGAAGTCTATTCTTCAGGCGAGTCGAAAAGAAGCTTCTCGCTAGAGTAATGACGGCATTGCCCCGCCTGAGTCTGACAAGAAAAATGATGTTGCTGAGGAGCAAATCCCCGAATACGTCTCCGAGGACACTGTTTAGCCAACCGCTGGGGAGACTAGCGGTCCGAGTGGCCCGACAGATACTCATATGCCCGATGATAGGGAGAGACAGAGTGAGGGTCTTGGTGAAGGACCTGTTGTGCGGTCAGATATCGGTGACGGAGGTAACACCTCCGCGAGCCAAGCACCTTCAGGTTCTGACTTTTTTGAGTCCTTCTGTTATGATGCTCAGGAAGATCCCGCAGCTGATCTCAGCTTCCACCGTTCTCGGGGTGAGAAGCAGAAGGCAGTCAGCTCTCCAACTTACCCTCTCAAAGTCCCTTGTGTGGTCTCATTCATCGACTCCAGCGATGAAGATACTGTGGCTGAGATTCCCCCGAGCATTGATGTTGGAGAATCAGTGGATGTGGAGAATCCAGAGTTTAACAGGGGTTTCCCTCCCCCCGAGATTGAAGATCAAGGGGTTGAACCCTCGGGGGTTCCTTTATATCCTTCTCCCCTAGATATGCTGTGGGAGATGTCATCCCGTCGGGCTTTAATCGGGGAAGACCGCTGGAGTTGTTTTCGGAATGGCTCCTTGTCAGACCGTCTTCAGAACGTCTTTAACGGTGCATCTTATGTAAGTTATCCTTTAACTTCTTCAATTGTTGTTTGTTTGCTAGATTTTTAATTTGAACTTTTGTAGATGGTGGCTAAGTTTGCTGAGCTGGTTCAGACGCAACAACATCAAGCTGATAAAATAAAGTGACTCGAGGCTCAGTTGAAGGAAAGTGAGGATAGTCGTGCTCGGGTTGAAACGGCTTATCAACAAGAGGTTGGTTCTGCCTAAGTTTTTGTCGACCACTGTCTGGCGAAGCAGATGGAGGCAGATGAGAGGGCTTCTTCGGCAGAAGAGAAGGCTACATCACTTCAAAACTTATTGTCTTCTGCCCAAGAATCAATGCTTAAGGTCGAGCAGGAGAACAGAAGATCGAGGACTTGGAACGCCAAGCTCTAATAGTCGAATCCCAATCTAAAGAGGCTAGGCTGGAACTTGAAGTCCAATGGGTTGATCATTTTAAAAAATCCCTTGCCTACGATGCCCTTCTCCTTCGGAAGTTTCTGCGAGGGCTAGTTTTAGCTGGCGAGTTCTTCAAAGTTAAGAATAGGGCGACTGAGAATGCCCGAACCAACTGGGAGCTATCAATCAAACATCATGTGGATAAGTCCTTGGAATCTCTTCGGACTCAAATGAAGAAGTGGAGAGCTTACTGTCGTATCCGAGGCAAAGAGCCTCATCCCATGCATTTGGAGGTTCCATCTGAGCACTCCCTCTCGACTTTTTATGACAGTCAAGAGTCGGTCGTGAAGGGTGTGGTGCCTGATGTCGGGCCGATCCCAAGAGAAGATTACTGCCAATGAATGGATGATTCGACCGACACAATTGCTTGGCCTTCTAATGAGAGTCTGCTCTGTGAATATGAGATGGTGTCTGACCCGAGTATCAGCAAGAGTTCCAAATCCTCACAATCCTGATTTTTGTAGATAGGATTTTTTGTAGACTAACAATTCTTTGTAAAGAATTTTTTGTAATAATTCTTTTGTAAAAGAACTTTTGAAAGATCAATAAAATTCCGAATAGCTTCTGAACCGAGTGATTTTTAATCTAATTCCATTGCTCATGAAATTTCTTCTTTGACTCTTGTTGCTGAGTATACTATTAAACCAACTATTTCTGTTCGGATAACTTAACCGAGTATCTTATTTAACCGGTTTCATTCCCTGAATAATTTTTAACGTAAAGCATCATATTAAATTGGTTGTTGCAATCTTTATGCCAAGTATGGCTCACTCTGATGTTCGGGTAACATCACCGAGTATCTTATTAAACCGGTTGTCACCCGAATAATTTTAATGCCAAGTATCTTATTAAACTGGCTAGTATTATTAACCGAGTCATCTTAAAACAGACAAGTAGGTTTATACTTGTGTTTCATACACGGTTGCTACCCGAACATTACATCAAGGCTCACCTTGATCATATGTTCGAGTCCTTACGTATTACCAAGGACGTCTCCCCAGTTTTTATATGTAAGGGTTTGTCGAATCGTTAAGCTTTTTGAATCGCTTAACACAGCTACGCATTTGACCGGAATTTTTCCCGATAGCATCCCGAGCTGGTGCATCGGGTTTTTCTTTTTGCTAAGGTCAATTGACCTTGCTCGGCTGGCATGCTCCTTCGAGTTTCTCCGCCTATTCGGGAATCAATGGTCCCGAGTATTCTATTTGCATGTTCTTATTATCATGCTTGTCTTCCATATGCTCTTATTATCATATGCTTTCTTTCGGAAATCCCGAGTTTGATGCTTTATCTTTCGGAAATCCCAAGTTTGATTTTCATTCATAACTGTAAAATCAACAAAGTTTTAAATTCCACAGCTAATATAAAACCTAACTAAAATTGTTCTCACTAGAAAAAAGAACAAAAAATGATTTTAAGGTTAGAAAATCTTCAGATATTGGGCATTGCATGGTCGGGGTAAAACCCCTCCATTGGGTCGTGCAATCCAATATGTTCCATGGCCAACTATTCCTTCAACTTTGTACGGGCCTTCCCATTTGTCAGCCAAGGAACCTGCAGCTTTATTTTTTGTGTTCAAGGACACCTTACTGAGTACCAGGTCTCCTAGCCTAAATTTCCTGACCCGAACATGAGAGTTGTAGTGGCGAGCTACTCTTTGTTGATATGCCATATTTCGTATTCGGGATTTCTCCCTTTTCTTTTTTAGCTCATCTAGACTTTGTAATAGCATATCAACATTCTGTTCTTTATCATATAGCCTGACCCGGGGTGACACATATGACGTTTCTATATGGATAACAGCTTCTGTTCCAAACGCTAATGTGAATGGAGTCTCTCTGGTTGACGTTCTTGTTGTTGTCCGATATGCCTATAATACCTCGGGAAGCTTTTCAACTCAGCTTCCTTTCTTGGCATCTAGATTTGCTTTGATTGTGTGCTTGATGATTTTGTTCACTGCTTTGACATACCCATTTGTTTAAGGGTGGGCAGGTGTGGCATAGTAATTGGCAATCTGGTACTCTTTACACAGTTGTCTGAATTTTAAGTTATTGAACTGGGTGCCGTTGTCAGTGATTATAGTGTTTGGGACTCCAAACCTATAAAGTATGTTCTTTTTCATGAAATCTATGGTGTTTGCTTCTGTGATATGCACCAATGTTTCAGCTTCTGCCCACTTCATGAAATAGTCAACGGCTACTATGGCATATTTCGCTCCACCCCTGTTTCAGCTGGCATTGGGCCGATTAAATCCAAACCCCACATGGAAAATGGCCATGTGGGATTTCTGAGCTGCTCAGGGGGTTGTCGGATGTCATTAGCAATCCTTTGGCATGTATTGCAACTCTCCGAACATTGTTGTGCATCTGAGAACAGAGTATGCCAATAATAGCCTTGCCTGAGTACCTTGTGTGCCAAACTTTTACCCCCCGTGTGGTTTTCTTAAAATCCTCCATGGATTTCCTATAATATACGATATGCATCCTCCTCTGACACGTATCTTTGGAGTTTTCAGGAATACCCCATTCTGTATAGTTCTCTTCCAACCAATGTGTACCTTGCTGATCTATACCTGATACGTTTTGCTTGTAGGGATCTTCCGCGAGCATGCCTTCTTCCAGGAACCTTTTTAGCTGAGTCATCCAACCATCTAGGAGTGTTCGAATTTCTAAAATTTCTAAGTTTCTCGGTTCAGCTGTGCTCGGTTTGAGGAGATGCGCAATCGGAATAGTCTTTGGCCTGATTGTTGTTGTTGCTGACGCTAGTTTGGACAATGCGTATGCCTTTTCATTTTCCTCCTGGGGATCTGGACAATCTTATATTCTTCGAATTTCTAGAGGAGTTGCTTTGCAATGTCACGGTAGGCTATCATGCATTCATCCTTGACTTGATACTCGTCCATGACTTGGTTGACAACTACCTGTGAATAGCTGAATATCTTGACTTCATCTGCCCCGAGAGCTATACAGACACTGAGTCTAGCTAGTAGGGCCTCGTACTCGGCTTGATTGTTGGTTGCTTTGAAATCAAACCTCATGGCACATTCGACATCATCTCCTTCTATGGTGCATACTATGATCCCTGCCCCGCTGCCATGAGTGTTTGAAGAGCCACCAACATACAATTTCCATGGGAAATTTTTTTCCAACATCTTTTTTTCTTCAAGGTTTGGATCTGTGAACTCTGCTATAAAATTTACCACTGCTTTCCCTTTTAGGGATTTTCTAGGGACGTAGTGGATATTGAATTCACTTAGCTCGATAGCCCATTTGGTCAGTCTTCCTGAAATCTCTGGCTTCTGTAGAATTTGCTTTAATGGGCAGTCAGTGAGTACCTGGATTGTATGAGCCTAAAAATATGGTCTTAGCTTCCTTGCTGCTGAAACCAATACTAGGGTCATTTTCTCTGCCTGTGAATACCTGGTCTCGGCTGGTAGAAGTGCCTTGCTGATATAGTATGCTGGCTTCTGTACTCCATCTTCTGTTCTAACGATGACTGAGCTGGCTGCTAGTTCTGTAATTTATAAGTACAGATGGAGTGACTCTCCCATCTGAGGTTTTGAAAGGATGGGAGTCTGCTCTAGGTATTCTTTAATTTTTAAGAATGCCTGCTCGCACTCTTCATTCCATTCGAGTCATTTCCCTTTTTTAATTAATTTGAAAAAGGGTGTGCATCTGTCCATGGCCTTTGAGATGAATCTACCCAAGGAAGCTAAGCATCCTGTTAGACGCTGTACTTCTTTGAGTGTCCTTGGTGAAGTCATTTTCTACAGGGCCTGGATCTTCTCGGGGTTGACTTCGATTTATCTTTAGTGAACTTGAAAACCCAGGAATCTTCCCGAAGGAACCCTGAATAAACACTTGTTCGGATTTAGCTTCATTTGGTATCTCCTCAAGACATCAAATGTCTCTCGCAGGTCTGAAAGATGCTTATCTGTCGTGATGCTTATCTGTCATGATGCTCTTGGTCAACATGTCATCAATGTATACTTCCATGTTTCTTCCTATTTGTCGTGCGAAGATTCTGTTGACTAGCATTTGATATGTTGCCCCTGCATTTTTTAACCCAAAGGGCATTAATGTGTAACAGTACAAACCCTGATCAGTGGTAAATACTGTTTTTTCTTCGTCATCATTGCTCATCCGGATTTGGTTATATCCCGAATAGGCGTCTATGAAACTGAGCAGCTCATGGCCTGATGTAGCGTCCACCAACTGATCTATCCTCGGGAGTGGAAAACTGTCTTTTGGGCATGCCTTGTTTAAATCTGTGAAATTTACAGACATCCTCCACTGAGCATTCTTCTTTTGGACGAGGACTATATTAGCTAACCATTGAGGGTAATTGACCTCTCTAATCGATCCTACAGCGAGTAGCTTCTCTACTTCCTGTTTGATTGCCTGACTTCTCTCGAGATTGAATGATCTTCTCTTTTGTATAACCGGTTTTACATTCGGATCTACTGTGAGGTGGTGAGATATTATTTGGGCATTTATCCCAACCTTGTCTTCATGACTCCAAGCGAACACATCCCTGTATTATTTAAGTAGATCAATGAGGCTTTGTTTGACTTTTCCTTCCAGGTTGGCCACGATCTTGATCTTTTTATCTGGTTCATCTTCTTTCAAGATGATTTCTTCGACCGGTTCAGTTTTGGATTCATTCGGTTCTTCCCATGGATCGAATTCGAATGATAGTGGCTCTTTGTTTTGACTCGGTTGTGTTATAGTGCAAACCTGCTCATCATTCTTGTCTTTGTATACTGACAGGTTAGCTTTTCGGGTCATCTCTTGGGATCCATTGACTACTCTAACCCCCTGTTCGGTCGAAAACTTGATCATTAAGGCAAATGTGGCATTTACGGTCTTAGTTTTATTTAAAAATGGTCGACCCAATAACGTGTTATACGGCCAGTTGTCCAAGTCTACTATCACGAAGTCGAGCAATACAGTTCTCTGACAAGGTGCCACTCCGATCTTTACGGGGAGCTTTACCGTACCGAGTGATCTGACCTCAATTCCCCTTAATCCTCTTGTTGGAGTGTGGAAAGGCTGTAGGTCCTTTCGGTCTAACCTGAGTTGATCATAGACGGCTACATTGAGAATGTATGTCGAACTTCCGTTATCTATCAGGATTCTCCTGACTTCCCGGTGACCAATCCGGGCACTTATGACCAAGGCATCATTTGGCCGAACATCAACCCCATATGAATCTGCTTCTGTGAATGTTATTGGGTCCCATCCTTCCTATACCCTTTTCGGGTTTGGCTTGACTGAGTTTACGTCAAAGTTATTTATTGCTTCTGCTGCTTCTCTGATTTTCTGTGTTCGCTCTCGGTTACTTCTCCCAGTTGATGGTCCTCCAAAGATTGTATGTATTATTTGATTGGCCTCTGGACTGTCCCTTTGATTTCGACCAGAGCTGTGATCGGCCCTGATATCTTTCTTTGTTTCTGATTTCTCATCCCTTTTTAAGATTACATCCTGTAAATGTCCTTCCCGAATGAGGATTTCTATGTAATCTCTGAGCTGGTAACACTTGGAAGTCTCATGACCGGTTTTCTTATAGAATCTACAGTATTTTATGGTATCTCGTCGGGCAAACTGAGACTGTCGTCGTGGCTCTTGTACCATATTCTTTTTTTCCAGAATGGTCAGGATTTCCTCCTACTTTTTCCGAAGAGGGGTGTAGTTGGTGTATCTGCCTCTGTATTTTTCCGTGGTCTGTTCGGTATTACGCTCATTTTCCCCGTCCTTGCTCTTTTTTGTTTCCTTTCTATTTTCCCTTTTGGTTCTGCACTTTGGACTCAGCGTCCTTCTCGGGGTTTTCCTCCATGCATGTAGCATCCTCCAGTGGCTAACTCTTCTTCTTCGGCTAGTGCATATCCTCATATCATATCCATCATATCTGCATATCTGGTCTTCTTAGGTCAAAAGACAACCGTCCATTCTGTAGGTTATTGATAAATGCAGCAATTATCGCTTCATCGTTTGCACTATCGATTTCTGAAACCGCTTGGCCGAATCTCCCTAGGTATTTCTTCAGCGACTCATTTTTCCCTAGTTTTATTTGAGAAAGGTAAGCCACTGATTTTTTTCTGTGGACATTGCTCATAAATTGCCTTGAAAAACTCCTGCTCAGTTCACTGAAACTTCCGATGCTTACTGAGGGCAATCTCGCAAACCATCTTGAGCCCATGTCTCCTAGAATTTGTGGAAAGTTGAGGCATAGTAAGGGATCACTATGGGCATAATGGGCCATAACACTTTTATAGCGTCTCACATGTTCCTTTGGGTCTGTATCCTTCTTGAAATGTTCTATGTGTGGCATCCTGAATCTTTCTAGGAATGAAGTCCGCAGGATGTTCCTAGTAAATGGGCTGTCAGAATCCTCGTCAGATAAATCATTGTACCCATAACGTCTGACCAGTGCGTTCATCTGACACCTATTGTTCTCGACTTCTAGAGTTAGGCTCTGGATTACGACGTCCTTGTTTTCCACCGGACTTCCCTGATGGTTGAACCGCTGGGTGATTGTCATTCCTCTTTCAAGCTCTTCACTTTGATGCCAGGTTTCATGTATGATTCCTTGATGACGCTTGCGATGATGTCGATCGCTATCTTCTGATGACGATCAATCCCTGTGCCGGTCATGTTTCCGGTGTCTAGCACGGGCTGTCTGATCCTGGTTCTGCTTCTGCTTCTTGCGTGGTCGTTCCTCTTCAGGTGTTTCATGTCCAGCCTGATTGATTGGAATAGAGTTCCTTCCGACTTCTGGTGCATATAGTTCTGGCCCAACCACAACCGAACGAAGCCTCACAGGTGGGAGGTTAGAAGTTTGTGCCTCTGCAGCCAGTAGATCAACTCCTTCCTTTGCTGCGTCTGCCACCAATTGTTGCAACGCTTCTCAGAAGCGTTGTGTCAGGTCTCCACTAGTAGGAGGAACTTGTTGGATCCCCGCCAAGAATATAGGTTGGTTCTCTGTGGTTGCAACGAGATCTCGCGAGCTGCTGCCAACATGAAAGTTATCTGGAGATTTTTGGACATTCCCAAAACTGCTCCTGCTTCCTGCCATTTCTTTTAATTAAATCGAAGGTGCACTCCCCTCCTTCTAGCGCCAATTGTTGACATCGATTTCTGGATGTGTGAGAAATAGCCAACAAGGATTGGATTTCAGTTGTGATTTCAAATAGAAAGAAAAGGAGAAAGTAATAGGACGCAAGTTTTTTACGTGGTAAAACTCCGATGACCTGAGAAACGTCCACGGGTTGAATGATCAGACAAGCCAAAATCCACTATGAAATAATAAAAATACAATTCTCGATCTCTCTTTCCTCTCTCTGTATTTTTCTATGATTGTTGTATATCTTTCTTGGCGAGATTATGAGTCTATTTATATGTTTATAGAACTCTAATCTGCTTTGTACAAGTAATATGAGATCTTTATATTTAATTATGATTATTTACTTGCTTGAAGCTGATTGTCTTCTTTCCTGTTTCGGAGTCTTGTATTGAGATCGAATGGGACTCTAGTAATGTAGTCCAATTAGGACTTATTTCCTTATAATAGCGTAGTCTTTTTGAAGAAATAAAGTTGTTGCCTGATTGGGAACCTTTCCTGCTCGATATTTTGTTCTCATTGGGATTCCTTTTTGATATGAATATCTTCGTGTATTTAATGACCTAATCCGTGTGAGCTAAGCGCTGGGCTTTTTATTCAGTTTTCTTCATATTTGTCCCGAGTAAGGACAATACCCTCTGGTCCCGAGTAACGTCATTTGATCCCGAGTAGAAATGTCATTTAACCAGTCCCGAGTGTCATTAATTGATCCCGAGTAGTATATGATGTCGATTGACCTTGAGTAGGTTTTGTTCAACATCTGCTTACTCGGGTTTTCTCTTCTTCGGTGATGTCTTGTAGGATATTTTCTGAATGCCTATTCGGATGTCCACCTGGCAATTTATTCTCTTTGTTGATGACGTGTATGTATGATAAAATTCACATATGACAAAAGTAAATGATAAGGAAGGAATGTGACATTAATTGTTGTTAAAGGGATTTTTTCTGTAACATGATATGTCAACAAAGATAGCGGATAACCCGGAATACATGACAGACCATGTCATCAGATAAGAAAAACAATCCCTAGTAATTAGCGAGCGGTCGGGTGAACCGATCGGGTAAAATAAACACGGTCAAAAAAGTCAACCGGTAAATATTTGTCCAAGTCAAAGTTAATGTTACTGGACGAGGTGGTCAAACTAAACCGATCAACCAAGATAGGTCTAAACCCGATCGGGGAAAGAGGACCCGGTCAGGTTAGGAAATGGTCAACCAAGAGATTCTCTGTCAAGATAGTAACACAAGTTCAACTACGACTCGAATACGAAGAAGAAGAATCTTACACGAGCAAGGAATCTAGAACAACATTCCGATAAGGAAATATTATTATTTCCTCCTACATAACAGAGAGTCCAGATCAAGCAATAAATCTACTCTTCTAGAAGATTGCACACCAATCAGGAAATAAGTCCTAAATGGATTACTCGACTAGAATCCTACGAAGAATATAATTCAATGCACAAGATCTCTGAAACAGGAAAGAAGTTAAATACGACTTCATCAAGTAACAAGTCCTAATTAAACACCACCACATTTCCTTACTTGTGAAGTAAGGATTAGGGTTCTATGCACATATAAATAGACTCATAATCTCATTGTGTAAAGGGGGTCATCCACCTATGAAGAGATCTAGATATTGAGGGTTCTAAGGATCAATCGATCTATCTATCTATCTATCTATCTATCTATGTATACGACAAAACCATAGCAACATTAAGAGAGAATGAGAGATTGAGTGTGTAATCATTTTATTCATAGTGAATTTCTTCTCGTCGTCGCCGGTAACCGTGGATGTTTCCCCGCCTTGGGGTTTTACCACATAAAATATGTGTTATGCTTGATTTATATTTTATTTTCTACTTTTCTATATAATCATTCAAAAATACGAGTAAATCGTATCACATCCACGTGGAGAAAGAGGCTTTGATTATTCAACCATAGACTGGTTAAAGTTTCAATCTATTTCCGTGTTAATGTTTGGCGGTTGACTTTTCAACAATCCAAAAATCACCGTCAACAACTGGCGCTTGAAGGAGGGGGGGTTAGGCTCAACTTCGAGGAACTCTCATGAACAGACTACATAAAGAATTTCGATGTGGGTCCTACATCTAAAACACCCTAGCAAACGACAATTGGAAACGCTAGGGGTGGATCATAAGCAGTACCCCTAGTAGGAGGCACGGTCGTGATAAAATACAGAGGTAGGATATCGAAAGAGAAGTTCTCACAAATCTTTAAGGTGCCCATAATTTGTTCGGGGAATTGCTTTTCCATTTTGACAACTTACAATACAAAAATCGTCATAAGTTGCGGAACTTCTGACCTTCAAGCACTAAAGTGAATATAACTCCCTCTACAGAACTCAGAATAACAAACCGTAAAAACCACTTGAAACTAGGACTCTAGAACTTTACAAGCATATATGGTATTTGTAACCTAGTTCGGTTTGTGCAACTTTTGGTGGCTTCCGCAACACTGAAGCAAGCAACTCGGGGAGGATTTCCTGATCTGACCATCGATCACTAAAGCAGTCATATCTTTCCCCATATAACTTGGATTTCCAAACTGCAAGAACCGCTGGAAACTAGATATACAAGGCTTTCCAAGAATATATGGTTTATAGCCTCGTTTAATCCGAGCAATTTTTGGTGGCTCCCACAATATTGAAGAAAATAAATTACGTACACATTTACTAAAAAAATTCAAGTAAATCATAATTTACCAACAAAATATATTAAAATTAACCACTACACTTTAAATTCATAATATACTAACAAAAAATATTAAAATTAACTACTACATTTAAAATTCATAATTTACTAACAAATATATTAAAAATCACTAATACAAATTAAATTGATAAATTTAATAACAAAAAATTATAAAATTCACTAATACAAATTAAATTGATAAATTTACTAACAAAAAAATTTAAAATTCAGTAATACAAATTGTTAATAGCCATTTTTGGCAAAGGGTCTAAGAGAAATTTTTTTTATCTGGTTAGAGCTTGAGAACACCTCTATGTACTACATAGGCACCAGGCGCGGTGGTATACCTCGCAGTACCGGGTCCAGCACGATCCAGGTACGTCGACATTATGGTAGGAGCTAGATAAAGCTCCCGCCCTTCTGCGAACTGCCCAGCTAGCACCAAGTTACTTTAACACTGTCTCGTTAACCCGCCGAGGTACATATCCTACCATTCTAGTAGAAAGGAAGATGCCTGTAAAGCTCCAGTAAGATCAATAAAGCACATCGCTACTGGGGAGGTACCTCAAGGCACCTTGCAATCTCCATTGATCAAACATAACCAAATTGATACCTTAGAGTACCCCCGGTAACATATTAGTACCCCGAGGTACCCTGTCGCGTCACCAGGTCGACGCTCTGAGGTGCTACACCACCAACATATGACATCAGATTATTTGTCAAACACTGTGGGTGAACTCCATGTGTACACCATAATAATTGAAGAGTTTAAAAGGGAAACAAACACCATTTCCTGCTAAGATATTATTCACATATTCTCCAGGGTCAATCGCATTAAATAGAAAATCCTGCCAAACGGGGAAAGAGGGTCAATCCGTAGACCTCTTACTTGTTCTCCAAGAGAAAACCCTAGACTTCATGTATAAATAGGAGGAGAATCTCAACAAAAAAAAGGGGGCGATAAAAAAGGCCTGAAAAGCCATCACCATTGTGAGTTATCCACTTATCGACAGAGACGAGTCCGCCATCTCTATTCATCTGAGCGAAAGATAGAGAAAGTGATAGAGTGTCCCATTTCGTTGTGTTAGAGGTTGTATCTGATCTATTGATAAATAAAAGAACGTTGCTCAGTTTACCATTTCATCTGTCTTCATCTTCTTATTAAACTTACACGTGCACCCGGTACCGAAGGTACATAACCCCGACCACGATCCACCAGGGTAGCGGTCCTGAGGGTGTTAACTGAAATTCCTCACCTTGAGTGAATTTTCGGCTAACACATTTAGGCATCGTCTGCACCTGTTTGAGTGAGGTAGGGGATTCTAGGTCCAATATAGCTCGGATTTTCTCCGGGTTGGCCTCTATACCCCTCTCATGGACCATGAACCTAAGGAACTTACCCGTAGTTACCCCTATTGCACACTTGGTAGGGTTCAATCGCATTTGGTTTTTTCTTAAAAACTGGAAAGCTTACGAAGGTGGTCCCGATGCTCCTACGAAGTTGGGACAGAATTCATAGAAAGTTCTAGAAATTGATTGCTGGCCAGTCGGCTGCAATCCTTGGATCCTTATCACCGATAGGGCATCTGGACAAACTAGGGGAGGGGCTAGCATCATCCTATTAGATCCGGTGAAATTCCCTAGAAAGAGTGTGTCTATACACCTAGAGGAGGGTGAATAGGTTTTAATCAAGTCAATTACAAAGTTTTCTTGATTAGTCAATATTCAAAATTCACCCAATAAAACAAACATACAACATCAAGTGTAAAGTGCAGAAATATAAACAACACAAGATGTATACGTGGAAACCCTCCAAATGGGAAAAACCACGGGATGTTAAGTGTGCCACACTCGATCGCAGAAATACACTATATGAGTAAAAAGTTACACCCTCAAGTAATACTCGGACTCTCACTCTCGACAACCTCAGGCTATGGCCACTACCACTCACTACTCTTGGTTCAATCCCTAGTGATATCTCCTGATCCACTACTCTTGGCGTGAGCACCTTCTACTCTACCCCTCAGGCCATTTACAGTGGATACCCGACCAATTGCTTGCCAACCCATACTTGGTTGCAAGGCTTCTCTTACTTGTGCAACTTCACACCGAAGCCACAATACTTTGACTCAATGAAGAGTATATGGTCTAAGTGTATATATGACACTATGCTCAAATGCAATTATGTGTAAGACCACAAAATGCTTAACTAGATGTAGATAATGCAATTAAACATCCTAGTTATCGAACAATGTCTACATACCAATACCAATGACTCAATTAGATGTGTAGATAAAATCTAACAACCTAATTGTCAATAAAAGTCCAACCAACACAAGTTGTCACAACAAATAACCAAGGGAAATTTTACAATCAATAAATGCAATCAATGAGGCATAAACAATAATGTATAAATGCAATGCATAAAGACTTAACTAGATATAATTATGCAACATTACATCCTAGTTATCAAACAAAGTCATTTCAACATATGTTGTCATTAAGCATAGCTTGGTCATTAATGCAATCATCAAAATGCAATTAATAAGACCTAATTAGCTAGAGGGAAAATATGTCCTAAATGCAAGCTATCAACAAATAAACCCAATCATGTTATAACTCATCAATAAATGCATTCAACATAAGATTTTAATAAACCATATGCATAAAAACGAATTCTTGAACGATAAGAACAATAAATGAAGATGAGATGTTTGTTCTTACTTACCAAGTTAAGACTGATGAAGACCCATGTGTGATTAATACAATGGATGCATGGGTTTTAGGTTCGGAGAGTTAAGGAACCACTCTTGGAGCTTCTCTCTCAAATAAAATACTTTCTCACACTAAAAAATGGTTTGGAAGCTCTAAAAACGGGTGAGGAAGAATATGGCATATAATTATGAGCCATAGAATAAAACTACATCGTTTTGAAAAATGCCCAAAATTTACTCAGTGTGCTGGTGAGATGCGCTGGTCAACAAGTGCCACACCAGTGCACACCTACTGTCCAAGGGCGCTGGTGAGGCCCGCTTGTGGACTGGCGCATCCGCGATAGCCAATATCCTAAGATTCGAGCGACCTAAAACATGACCAAACAACATCAAAACATTTCATATAATATACCGTTGGAAAGGTATGGAAGTCTACTTTCTACTCCAATTTACAAAACATGATTTGAATGCCTGTAGAAAAGGATATGGTCATTTTAGTGACCAAAGATCAGAAACAGACAACAAAGATGCCCTATTTTTGTGGTCACTTTGGAGATTTCAAAATAAATCCAAACGGTCATGAAATATTACGAATAATATACCGTTGAAAAGGTATGGGTGTCTAGTTTGTACAAAAAATTTCAAAACTCATTTTGAATCATTTTATAAAAAGATATAGTCACAAGACCAAACAATGGTCAGTTTTGAAAAATATTTAAATCATTGAAATACACTCTTTTGAAACTAGACACCTCATTACATATAACCAAACCAAGAGAAGAATGAGACCTTCTCATATGGTCACTCAACGTGCTAAAACAAGCACACCATCGTGTAAGGGTGAACACAACACAATACCACACTAAAATATATAAATGAAGTGCAAGTGTGATTGTGAAGAGATGCACGCATATAAACAATATCAACACAAATGCAAGATCAACAAAACATGCATGAGGTGTGTGTGTGCACCTAAACTCTTCAAGAGGCAAAGTCAAATGAATATACCTTTTGCTCTTGAAGTCATGGAGATGCTTGGAAGCTTGCCAATGAGGACCTAAGCTACCCATTTCAAAATCATCCCCAATGTGGTGTGGTTTGTCATGAAATAAGCCAGACATAAAATCAAGGTCCTTACAATCTCCCCCTTTGGCTATTTCATAACAAAACAACCACTCACAAAAATTAAAACAAATCTAGCTATTGTCCATGAGAGTCCATTCAACGTTACAAAAAGAGATATCTAATATTCTAAGTCTTCAAGGTCTTCAATCTCTTCGTAGATCATCATACCTACACACAATAGCATGAAAGCACTTTCCAAGAACAAGTGCATGTGAGGTGAACAAACATAAAAAACAATTGCACTCAATAAAGCAATATATTTAAATGCATGTGCAATGCTCCCTCTAAATGGGTTACTCTCTCTCATGATCTCTCCCCAAAGCATAACCAATGCTCCTCCTATATTTCTCAAGACTTCTCCCTCTTTTTGTCATGAGATAGGTAAAGGAGCTCCCCCTATCGGGTTGCTTTAGCAAAGAGAGCTATTCGCACAAGAACAATGCATAATCATATACACAAACTTTATACAACTTAAATAATTGAGAGAGATTCAAGGAGTTTTATTTAAAGAAAAATGTGTGACAATGATGCTTTGTAAGAAATCGAATGGTATTTGACAAAGCAAACATCAAAAGGGTTTCCAAAAGAATTCAAACAAATTTGTACCCTTTTGTCTTAAGAAAACAAGATATAGTTTCAAAAAGTTTGAAAATAAAGCAACTATATCAATCCTTAAAGGCAAATCAAGACCTGAGCGACTATTGCACCCTTTTTATTTCTCCAGATAATAAGATAAGAGAGAAGACTAATTTGGATATAAAATCCTGATTAATTGCATGGATACAAGATCAATATTGATTAGTCCTCTCATTTGTACTCACACATTTACATTAAAGCAATCAAACTCAATTCATGCATATCATTTTAAAGCATGTCAATAAAAGCAAGTTCACATGTCATGAAGATAAATTATAGGTCATTCAAATGTATTTTTCCAATTAAATCTCCTAGTCCAAAAATGCATGTTTGAACATAAATATGACATGGATTGCAAACAAAGCAATGGTGCACACTTATTAAAAAAACATATAAGCATATGTGCAACCAAGAATCTCAAGCAATTATCAAAAGAGCATAAAACAAATTAACATTTTGCATAAAGTAAATCATGCAAGTTCGCTCTCTTTGCTTGAGCTCCCCAAATGGGGTCAAATCCAACCAAGTCAATGGAAGGCATGAGGCCCTATAGACCTACCAAGTCCAATGAACCTAGTTGCATCTATGTGTGTCATATGGGCACTAAGGCAAGTGAGTTCATTCTTTCTAACCCACTTAGGTTCCACTTTGGTTCCACTTTATCATTTTTTAGTGGTCAACAACATTTTTCTAAGTTCCCTAGGTTCATACAAGCTAGCCCTCTTTTTCAACCATTTATCTTTTATGTTTTCTAACCTACATCTCTCAATATATTTAAAGCACTTTGGTCTTAAATGACCAATCTTACCACAAAAATGACAAATAGGTACAAAGTAAGAATTTATACCATTGCATTGTGATCTCATCCGGGCATCACCATGTTGATGAGGTTGTCTTTGATGGTGCATCGGTTTGTTTCTCCTTGGAGCTTGAGCCGATTTATGGAAACTTTGTGGTTTTGCTTGTCGAGGTGGTTAAGTCGGTTAAACTTGCCTCATTTGTTGGTCATGCTTCTTGCGATCACCTTCTTTCCTCATAATTGGCTTGTTGGATAAGGTGATAGACTTCTCAAGGGATTATCCTTCTTTTTCGGATTGCCTAGGCTTTGATTGAGTTGCCAAGATTTGTGTGGACTTTCCTTGAGTTGAGGATTTCTTGGATGAAGCTTTGCTCTTGCCTTGAGCTTGTTTGACCTTGGCCTTCTTTAATTCTTCAAGGCACCTCATCTCTCTTTCCTTGACAATCTTCAGGGACTTTTCTTTGTTGGCAAGCTCTTATTTCATTGCCTTCATCCGTTGGTGGAAATATTCAATCTCCTTTTTCATATTTGGACATATCAACCATGTCCATCTTCAAGGAGTCATCAGTGGAGGTCCCCTTCTCCATGGTCTTTAATTCGGAGATAATAATGGTGTTGACGTTGATTTCTGGATTATGCCAAAAAAGCCAACAAGAATTGGATTTGGGCTGTTGAATTAAAGAGAAAGAGATGCAGAGAGAGTAACAAAGTCAAGTTTTACGTGGTAAAACCCCGATGGCCGGAGAAACATCCACGGGTGGTTGA
Organism: Dipteronia dyeriana; assembly: GCA_032871835.1. NCBI lineage: Eukaryota > Viridiplantae > Streptophyta > Magnoliopsida > Sapindales > Sapindaceae > Dipteronia > Dipteronia dyeriana. The sequence goes on along the minus strand of CM065299.1, from coordinate 16,131,937 downwards.
AGGATCAACCAAGTCAAAATCCACTAAAAGAATAATATGTTTACAAGCTTTCGATCTCTCTTTTTCCTCTCTGTATTTACTATAATTGTTGTATGCTATATTGCCTATATATTTTCTGGACGAGATTATGGGTCTATTTATATGTTTATAGAACCCTAATCTGCCTTGTAAAAGTAATACAGGATCTTTGTATTTAATTGTGATTCGGTTACTTTCTTGAGGTCGATTTGACTTCTTTCCTGTTTCGGAGTCTCTTATGGAAATCGAGCGAGATTCTAGTAGTGCAGTTCAATTTGGACTTGTTTCCTTATAAGAATGTAGCCTTTGCAAAGAAATCAAGTTATTTCCTGATTGGGGACTCTTCTAATTTAATGCTCTATTTTATTTGGGATTCCTTCCTGATGGATATCGTCGCGTATTTAATGACTTAATCCGTATGAAATAAGTACCAAGCTCTTACTCGAGTCGTATTTATTCCCGAGTAAGAGTAATACCTGATGGTCCCGAGTAGCACCGTTTGAGCCCGAGTGGAAGCGTCGTTTAACCAGTCCCGAGTGCTGTTAACTGATCCCGAGTAGGTTTTATTCAATATATGCTTACTCGGACTTTCTTCTCTTTAATGATGCCTTATAGGATATTTCCCGAATTCACATTTGGGCATCCACCTGGCTATTTTTTTCTTCCTGTCAATGACGTGTATGCTTGGTAAAATTTACATACGACAATACCCCCTTAAAATATTTTTACCAGAGTATTTTAATCATCTTAATTTTCTCTCATCAGAATAGTTATCTTGTCATAATGGCGCGTCTTAATGGTGACTCTGTAATTTTGATTTGCTTCATCACGCGGGATCTTAAATGATAGCGATGTTTTGAAGTTCTGACGGTTGAGGGCTACTTCCTGTTTTGACACGCGTCCCTCGTCTCTTCGTTTTTCAATATCATTTATGAAAAATGATTTTTGCGTTTCCCCAAGCGCCGCCTACGTCATCGAGTTTCGTCATAAATTTTTTTCCCGCTTTGAAATACTAGGGTTTCGTGCCATCTCATCTTTAAATTCTTCGCTGAGAGACATTGTTGGTTTATTCTCAAAAATTCAGCAGAAATTTCTTTAAACTCAGATTTCTTTGTCCAGAAGTTCGTGATTCTCCGCTTGAAGATCTTGTATCAATCTCAATTCAAGGTTAGTTTTAATGGGGTTTAAAATCGCTTTTGATGCATTAGAACGTGGGGATTTCCAGTTAGTATCTTGCATTAAACGATTACTGGGGGATATCCCAATAGATGAACCTTCATTCTTAGAGGTTGATGTTTCTGGGCTTCACCCTGACGTCACTTTCAGTCCTGTATCGAGTTCTCCATCTAGTTCTGATTCTGATATTTCTGATCACAATGTATCTTTTTGAAGGATGGGTAAACATCAAAGCAGAAGTAAGGTATACAAGCACGGCTCGAGCAGCGTTCAGACCAGGGAACAGACTGTTAACGAGGGTGACGTTGATAAAGTGTACAGGGCGTCTCGTCTTTTGTTTTCTGATACTCGACCGAGTGGCTTTGATACTGAGTCGAATGCGGTTGGGCCAGCTGAGATAGAAAAATACCGCTCCCAATTCGACTTGCCCGACTCAGTCACTTTGGTTCCTGCGGGGGATAGAGCCGTATGGAATCCTCCTGAGGGCATGGTCACGATTTATGGGATCGATGCTTTGCTGCGGCGTCACACTTCCCCTTCAGCCTTTTATTGCCTGGTTTTTGGCTGAAGCAGGGATAGCCCCAGCTCAGTTGGCTCCAAATAGTTACAAAGCCTTGATGTGTATGTGGCACATGTTCAGTCGAATGAACCTTTCGCCGCCTTCCCCGAATGAAATCAGGCATTTCTTTACGCTGAGGCAGGTTAGCAGAATGGGGACCTATTTTCTTACGTCTACTTCTTCGGACGATTGGGTCCCCAAAGAAGCAAAGGTGAATCGGGGGGTCGATGCTTCTGATGACCCAAAAAAGAAGGGTTTCATATGGGGATACCCTACATCCAACAAATTTTGGAAGAATAGTTGGTTTTTTACTGGAGGGGCTCTCGGGCTTGATATCACTGTTCGATCTGGGGATTCGCAAATGGTGTTGAGTGTTTCCCGCTTCTTCTGTTCCCCTGAAGTGTGGAATAAGAAAACAATTGACTATAGTGATTCAGAGCTGAAGAGGCTGACTCGGGCAGCAATTCGTACTCTTTTCAAAGAGGAGCAAGAGCTATCTTTTCAAAGAGGAGCAAGAGCTATCTTTTCAAAGAGGAGCAAGAGCTATCTTTTCAAAGAGGATGACTTGATAAAGCTCGGTTTCTTCAGACAGATTCCGGGCCATCGCAGGCGATGTAAGTAACCCGGTGCCCTTTCTGTTGTATTTCTCTGCTTTTCATTTTCTTTTCTAACGTAATTAATTTTTTTTTAATTTTTTTTTTTAGTGTTTGATACGGACGTTGTCAGCGATCTTCAGGCTCGTCAGGTGAAGGCGATTCTACAAGCGAGTAGAAAGGAAGCTTCCAATCAGGGTGATGAGGGTATTTCTCCACCCGAGCCTGATGAGAAAACTGATATTGCTAAGCAAATTCCCGAGTGCGTTGATCGGGGTGCTCAGCCTTCTACTCAGGATTTTGCTGGTCCAAGTGGCCAAGGTGAGCCGACTGACACCCAACTGCCTGAAAATAGGGAGAGACAGTATGAGGATCCAGGTGAAGAGCCTGTTGGACGGTTTGAAGCTGAAGAAGGTGGTAACGTCTTGACGGATCAAGTGTCTGCTGGTACCGAATTCTTTGAGTCTTTTCGGGATGATCCACAAGAAGATCCTGCTGCTGATCTTAACTTCCACCGTTCTCGGGGTGAAAAGCTAAAGGCAGTTAGTTCTCCGTCTCGTCCTCTCAAAGTTCCTCGGGTAGTCTCATTCATTGACTCCAGCGATGGAGATGTTAAGGATGAGATTGCCCCGAGTGTTGGTGCTGGAGCATCAGTAGATGCAGCCACTTCAGAACCAAGTAGGGCTTCTTCTCCTGAAGTTAGAGATATGGGGGCTGAACCTTTGGGGGTTCCTTCTCCATCCTTAGAGCCGAATAGGGCTTCTCCTGCCCCCGAGTTTGGAAATCTGAGAGCTGAACCCTCGGGGGTTCCTTTATTCCTTTCTCCCCAGGATATGCTACAGAAGATGTCCTCCGGTCGGGCTTATATCGGGGAGGATCGATGGAGCGGTTTTAGAGATGGTTCACTGACCGAACGTCTCCAAAATGTTTTCAATGGCGCATCTTATGTAATTAAATCTGACTCAGTTAATTCTGACTCCTTTATTGTTTTGCTTCTGTCGGATTTCTAAGTATATTCCTTTGCAGATGGTGGCCGAATTTGCTGAGTTTGTTCAGCCGCGCATTGTCAAGCCTATCAGATAAGGCGTCTAGAGGCTCAGCTGAAGGCGAGTGAGGAGGGTCGTGCTCAAGCTGAGCAGGCTTATCAGTAGGAGGTCGGCTCTGTACAGATATTTATCGACCACTGCCTGGCGAAGCAGGTTGAAGCTGAGGACAAGGCATCTCTGGCAGAAGAGAAGGTTGCATCGCTTCAAAATCTTCTTTCTTCTGCTGAAGAATCCATGCTTAAGGCCGAGCAGGAGGCGGAGCAGGCGAAGTCGGCGCATGACTAAAAAAATGAAGATCTGGAGCGCCAAGTGCTGACAATTGAATCCCTTTCCCGAGAGGCCAGGTTGGAACTGGAAGTCCAAGGGGTGGATCGTTTTAAAAGATCCCCTGCTTACAATGCCCTACTTTTTTGAGAATTTCAACGTGGCTAGTTTCGGCCGGCGAGTTCTTCAAGGTCAAGAATAAGGCGACAGTGAAAGCCCGTGCTAATTGGGAGCTGTCAATCAAATACCATGTGGACCGGTCCTTGAAATCTCTTCGGATTCAGATGAAGGAATGAAGAGCCTGCTATCGTAGTCAAGGCAAAGAGCCCCATCTTATGCATTTAGAGATTTCATCCGAGCATTCTTTCTCGAACTTTTAAGCAAGTCAAGAGTCTGTTGAGGGTGTAGTCTCAGATATCGGGCCAGTCCCGGTGTAGATTACAGCCAGTGGATGGATGATACTGTCGACGATATAACTTGGCCATCTAATGAGAGCCTGCTTCGTGAGTACGAGAAGGTGCCAGATCCGAGTATTGGCAAAGGATCGAAGTCCTCGCAACCTTGATTTTGTAGAATTGTAGAAAATTCTGATTATTTTTTACTTGTACAGAAACATTCTTTGAACTGTAACCATTCTTTTTGGAGCCTTGCCTGAGTACCTTATGCACCAGACTCCTACCCTCAGTGTGGTTCCCGTAAACTTCTCCGTGGATCTCTTGAAGTATTCGATGTGAATCATCTTTCGGTATACATCTTTGGAGAGCTCTGGAAAATCCTCTTCTGTATAATTCTCCTCCGATCATGGTATACCTAGCCGATCGATACTTGATACGCTTTGCTAATACCGGATCTTCCGGGAGCAAGTTTTCTTCCAGGAACCTTCTCAGCTGGACCATCCAACCGTCTTACGGTGTTTGGATTTTTGAAATTTCTAAATGCTTAGGTTCAGCTGTACTCGGTTTAAGGAGGTGTGCAACTGGAATGGTCTTTGGTCTGATTGAGGTTGTTGCTGATGCTAATTTAGATAAAGCGTCTGCCTTTTCATTTTCTTCTCTAAGGATCTGAGCGATCTTGTATTCTTTAAATTTTTGGAAGAGCTATTTTGTGATGTCACGTTAGACAATCATTCATTCATCTTTGGCCTGGTACTCGTCCATAACCTGGTTGACAACTACCTGTGAATCGCTAAATATCTCAACTTCATCTGCCCCAAGAGCTATGCAGACTCTGAGTCCAGCTAACAATGCCTCGTATTCGGCTTGATTATTGGTTGCTTTGAAATCAAATCTCATGGCATATTCAACATCATCTCCTTCCGGGGTACGAACTACGATCCTTGTCCCGCTGCCATGAGTGTTTGAAGAACCATGAACATATAGTTTCCATGGGAAACTTTTATCCAACAGTCTTTTTGCTTCCAGGTTTGGTTCTGTGAACTCGGCTATGAAGTCTGCCACCACTTGTCCTTTGAGGGAGGTTTTGGGGACATAATGAATATCGAATTCACTTAACTCGATTGCCCATTTAGTAAGTCTTCCTGATATCTCTGGCTTTTGTAAGATTTGTCTTAATGGGCAATTGGTGAGAACTTGGATCGTATGGGCCTGAAAATATGGTCTCAGTTTTTTTGTTGCTGAAACCAATGCTAAGGCTATCTTCTCTGCCTGTGAGTACCTGGTCTCGGTCGGTACGAGTGCCTTGCTAGTATAATACATTGGTTTCTGCACTCCATCTTCTGTTCTGACTAAGACTGAACTTGCTGCAAGCTCGGTTATTGACAGATACAGCTGAAGTATTTCCCCTTTTTACGGTTTTGAGAGGATGGGAGCTTGCCCCAAGTACTCTTTTATTTTTAAGAATGCCTGCTCACACTCTTTATTCCACTCCGGGCCTTTCCCTTTTTTGATTATTTGAAGAAAGGTGCGCACATGTCTGTAGCCCTTGAGATGAATCTTCCCAATGAGGCTAAACACCCTGTTAAGCGTTGTACCTCTTTCAATGTTTTAGGTGAGGTCATTTCTTGCAAAGCCTGGATCTTCTCTGGATTAACTTTGATTTCTCTTTGATGGACTTGAAAACCCAAGAATCTTCCCGAATGGACTCCGAATAAACATTTGTTTGGGTTTAATTTCATCTGATATCTTCTCAAAACATCAAATGTCTCACGGAGGTCGAGGGCATGCTCATCTGTTGAGACGCTTTTAGTCAACATGTCATCAATGTACACTTCCATGCTCCTTCCTATTTGCCGAGTGAAGATTTTGTTGACCAACCTTTGGTACGTAGCTTCTGCATTTTTTAAACCGAAGGGCATTACTGTGTAGCAATATAAACCCTGATCCGTTGTGAAAGTTGTTTTTTCTTCATCAGCTTTGTTCATCCGGATCTGAGTATATCCCGAGTAAGCGTCCATGAAGTTGAGCAATTCATGACCTGTTGTGGCATCCACTAGCTGATCTATCCTTGGAAGTGGGAAGCTATCCTTTGAACATGCCTTGTTTAGATCTGTGAAATCTACGCACATCCTCTATTGTCCATTTTTCTTCTGGACGAGGACTACGTTGGCGACCCACTGAGGGTAGCCGACTTCTCTGATTGATCCAGTCGCTAGTAACTTTTCCACCTCTTGTTTGATTGCTTGACTTCTTTCAGGATTGAACGATCTTCTCTTTTGTATTACCGGTTTTGCATTCGGGCTTACTGCGAGGTGGTGGGATATTACTCGGGCATCTATCCCGATCATATCTTCGTGACTCCAGGCGAATACATCTTTGTATTCTCTAAGCAGATTGGTTAAGTCTTGCTTGACTTTTCCATCCAAGTTGGCCCCGATCTTGATTTTCTTGTCCGGTTTGTCTTCTTCAAGTACTACTTCAACCAATTCTGTTTTGTATTCATTCAAACCCTCCCTTGGATCCAGTTCGAATGACAAGGATTTTTTACACTGATTTGGCTGCATTATGGTGCACACTTGTTCAGCATCATACTTGTCTCTGTATACTGACAGATTTGCTCTTTGGGCCATCTTTTGGAATCCCTTGACTATCCCAACCCCTTGTTCTGTTGGAAACTTGATTATTAATGCATAAGTGGCCGTTACGGCCCTTGTTTTATTCAGGAATGGCCGGCCCAATAATGCATTATACGACCAATTATCCAAGTCAACTACCATAAAGTCGAGCAGGACAGTCCTCTGGCATGGTGCCGTTCCGATCTTCACGGGTAGTTTTGCCGTCCCGAGTGACCTGACCTCTATTCCCCCAAATCCTATTAATGGAGTATGGAAAGGCTGTAAATCTTTTCGGTCTAGTCTTAGCTGGTCGTATACGGTCACGCTTAGGATGTCTGCTAAACTCTCATTATCTATTAAAATTCTCCGGACTTTCCTATGGCCAATACGGGCACTTATAACCAAAGCGTCATTAGGTCGAACATCGACGCCATAGGAATCTGCCTCTATAAAGACTATTGGGTCCCATCCTTCCTTTACCCTTTTCGGGTCTGGTTCAATCGAGTTTACGTCGAAGTTATTCTTTGCTTCTATTGCTTCTCTGATTTCCTGAGTTCGTTCTCTGTTGCTTCTCCCATTAGAAGGTCCTCCAAAAATTGTATGTATTACTTGATTGGCTTCGGGGCTAGTTCTTTGGTTTTGACCAGGGTTGTGATCAACCTTGACTTTCTTGGTTTCTGGTCTCTCGTCTTTTTTCAAGATTACATCCCGTAGGTGCCCTTCCCGAATAAGAGTCTCTATGTAATCTCTGAGCTGAAAACACTTTGAAGTCTCATGCCCAGTTTCTTTATGAAACCTGCAATACTTGGTTGTATCTCTCCGGGCGAACTGTGATTGTCGTCGCGGTTCTCGCACCATATTCTTTTCTTCCAAGATGGCTAGAATTTCTTCTTGTTTCTTCCGAAGAGAGGTGTAATTGGTATATCTACCTCGGTATTTCTCTGTGGACCGTTCGGCGTTGAGCCCATTACCCCCATCCTTGTTTTTCTCCTTGCCGTTCCCTTTCCGTTTTTCCTTTTGATTCTGCCCCTTGGATTCGATATTCTTCTGTTCGGGCTTTCCTCCATGCATATAGCTTCCTCCTATAGCTAACTCTTCTTCCTCGCCAGAGCGTATCCTCCCGCCATATCCATCATGTCGGCATACCTAGTTAGCCGTGCTCTTCTCAAATCGAAGGATAGTCGTCCATTCTGCAAGTTATTGGTGAAGGCAGCAATAATTGCTTCATCATTAGCGCTGCCAATTTCTGTTACTGCTTGGCTGAACCGGCCCAAGTACTTTTTTAATGACTCGTCCTTCCCCTGTTTTATTTGAGAGAGGTAGGCCACCGACTTCTTCCTGTGAACGTTGCTCAGGAATTGCCTGGAAAAGCTCCTGCTCAACTCGCTGAAATTTCCGATGCTCACCAGGGGTAGTCTTCCGAACCATCTTGAGCCTGTGTCCCCCAGTGTTTGAGGAAAGTTGAGACACAATAGGGGGTCACTGCGGGCATATTGAGCCATGGCACTTTTATAGCGTCTAACGTGCTCCTTTGGATCTGTATCTTTTTTGAATTGCTCCACATGCGGCATCCTGAATCTTTCTGGGAAAGAGGTCCGTAAAATCTCCATGGTGAATGGACTGTCGGAGTCATCCTCGGTTAGATCGTTACAGCCATAACGTATGACTAGTGCCTCCATTTATCGCCTGTTATTCTCTACTTCTCGAGTTAGGCTCTGGATTGTGACATCTCTGTCCCCCACCGGGCTTCCTTGACGGTTGAACAGTTGGGTAACTGTCATTCTTTCCTCAGACTCTTCACTCTGATGCCGGACCTCTTATGTGACTCCATGATGACGTTTGCGATGGTGTTGATCACTGTCTTCTGATGATGACCATCCTCTACGCCGATCGTATTTACGATGTCTGGCACGTATTGTTTGATTGCGATCCAGCCTCTGGTGATTTTCCTCTTCTAGTGTTTTCTGTCCAGCTGGATTGATTGGGGAAGAGTTCCTTCTAGTTTCTGGCATAGTTATTCTTAGCCCCACCACCATCGAACGGAGCTTTACGGGTGGAAGATTGGGAGTATGTGCTCATACGGCCAGTAGATCAATCCCTTCCATTGCTGCGTCCGTCACCAATTGCTGCAAGGCCTCTTGGAAACGCAGCGTAAGATCTCTGCTGGTTGGAGGAACTTGTTGGATCCTTGCCAGGTGTGCAGCCTGGTTTTCTGTGTTTGCTGTAGGATCTTGTGACGTATTGCCAACATGAAAATCGCCTGGTGATTTTTGGCCATTTCCTGAACTACTTCTGCTTCCTGCCATTGCTTTTAACAAGTTCAGAGGTTCAACCCCTCCTTCTAGCGCCAATTGTTGACGTCGATTTCTGGATTATGCCAAAAAAGCCAACAAGAATTGGATTTCGGATATTGAATTAAAGAGAAAGAGATGCAGAAAGAGTAACAAAGACAAGTTTTACGTGGTAAAACTTCGATAGCCGGAGAAACATCCACGGGTGGTTGAAGGATCAACCAAGCTAAAATCCACTAAGAGAATAAGATGTTTACAAGCTCTCGATCTCTCTTTTTCCTCTCTGTATTTACTATAATTGTTGTATGCTATATTGCCTATATATTTTCTGGACGAGATTATGGGTCTATTTATATGTTTATAGAACCCTAATCTGCCTTGTACAAGTAATACAGGATCTTTGTATTTAATTGTGATTCGGTTACTTTCTTGAGGTCGATTTGCCTTCTTTCCTGTTTCGGAGTCTCTTATGGAAATCGAGCAAGATTCTAGTAGTGCAATTCAATTTGGACTTGTTTCCTTATAAGAATGTAGCCTTTGCAAAGAAATCAAGTTATTTCCTGATTTGGGACTCTTCTAATTTAATGCTCTATTTTATTTGGGATTCCTTCTTGATGGATATTGTCGCGTATTTAATGACTTAATCTGTATGAAATAAGTGCCAAGCTCTTACTCGAGTCGTATTTATTCTCGAGTAAGAGTAATACCTGATGGTCCCGAGTAGCATCGTTTGAGCCCGAGTGGAAGCGTTGTTTAACCAGTCCCGAGTGTTGTTAACTGATCCCGAGTAGGTTTTATTCAATATATGCTTACTCGGGCTTTCTTCTCTTTAATGATGCCTTATAGGATATTTCCCGAATGCACATTTGGGCGTCCACCTAACTATTTTTTCCTTCCTGTCAATGACGTGTATGCTTGGTAAAATTTACATACGACAAATGGAGATGTCTTCCATTTGTTCAACCATGATCTCTTTGTACCGTTGAAGTTGAATTTGACAATTTTGCTTGCTTTCTTCAAGGGTACGGATCTTTTCCTCTAAGGAAATCTTCCACATTCTCAATGTCTCATTCTCCTTGGAGAGCTCTTCATTTTGCTTCAAAACTTTAAGAAGGGTCACTTGACATTCCTCAATTGAGTCAATTCCCTTATTAAGACATTCGCCTTGGTCACTTGTTACCACACAAAAATCTTCCACATAGGAAGCACCCAAGGCCATGAAGTTAAGCTCATGCTCTTCACTATTCTGGAGCAAGGTCTTCTTGTTTGCCTCCTTCACTTTGGAGTTCATCCTTTTCTTCCTCTTTCACATTGGAGGTCATACTTTTCTTGTGAGATTTTGTGAATCTACTAAATCTCTCAACCATGAGAGTCATCTCCTCATCGGAGTCATATTCCTCTCTCTTAATTTTGGAGGTCAAATCTCCCTCTAACATCTCAATTCCACTCATGGTGTTTAATAAATTAGATGAATGCAAATGAATGCAATAATCAAATGCAAACAAATGCAAGACACACAAACAAGAGCTTGGATCACCTATGTATGTCAAGGAACCCGCTCTGATACCAATTGAAATTCCCTAAAATGAATGTGTCTATATACCTAGAAGGGGGGGGGGGGGGGGGGGGGGGGGGGGGGGGGGGAATAGGTTTTAATCAAGTCAATTACCAATTTTTCTTGATTAGTAAATATTCAAAATTCACCCAATAAATCAAACATACAACATCAAGTGTAAAGTGTAAAAATATAAACAACACAAGATGTATGAGTGGAAACCCTCCAAATGGGAAAAACCACTGGTTGTTAAGTACGCCACACTCGATCACAGAAATCCACTATATGAGTAAAATGTTACACCCTCAAGTGATACTCGGACTCTCACTCTCACTCTCGACAACCTCAGGCTATAGCCACTACCACTCACCACTCTTGGTTCAATCCCTAGTGATATCCCTTGATCCACTACTCTTAGCGTGAACACCTCTTACTCTACCCCTCAGGCCATTTACAGTGAATACCCGACCAATTGCTTGCCAACCCACACTTGGTTGCAAGGCTTCTCTTGCTTGTGCAACTTCACACCGAAGCCATAAGACTTTGACTCAATGAAGAGTATATGGTCTAAGTGTATATATGACACTATGCTCAAATGCAATTATGTGTAAGACCAAACACAAAATGCTTAACTAGATGTAGATAATGCAATAAAAAATCCTAGTTATCAAACACTGCATACATGCCCATACCAAAGACTCAATTAGATGTGTAGATAAAATCTAACAACCTAATTGTCAATAAAAGTCCAACCAACACAAGGTGTCACAACAAATAATCAAGAGCAATTTTGTAATCAATGAGGCATAAACAATAATGTCTAAATGCAATGCATAAAGACTTAACTATATATAGTTATACAACATTATATCCTAGTTATCAAACAAAGTCATTTCAACATATGTTGTCATTAAGCATGGTATGGTCGTTAATGCAATTATCAAAATGCAATTAATATGACCTAATTAGTTAGAGGGAAAATATGTCCTAAATGCTAACTACCAATAAACAAACCCAATCATGTTATAAATCATCAATAAATGCATTCAACACGAGATTTTAACAAATCATATTCATAAAAATGAATTCCTGAACAATAAGAACAATAAATGAAGATGAGATGTTTGTTCTTACTTACCAAGTCAAGATTGATGAAGACCCATGTGTGATTAATGCAATGGATGCATGTGTTTTGGGTTTAGAGAGTTAAGGAACCACTCTAGGAGCTTCTCTCTCAAATAAAATACTTTCTCACACTAAAAATGGTTTGGAAGCTCTAAAAAATGAGTGAGGAAGAATATGGCATATAAATATGAGCCCTAGAACAAAACTACATCGGTTTGAAAAATGCCTGAAATTTACTCAGTACGCTGGTGAGCTGCGCTGGTCGACAAGCGCCACACCAGTGCACACCTACTGTCCAGGGGCGCTGGTGAGGTCCGCTTGTGGACTGGAGCAGCCACGATAGGCCAACAGCCTAAGATTCGAGCAACTCAAAACATGACCAAACAACATCAAAACCTTTCATATAATATAATGTTGGAAAGGTATGGAAATATACTTTCTACTCCAATTTACAAAACATAATTTGAATATCTGTAGAAAAATTTATGGTCATTTTAGTGACCAAAGGTCATAAACGGACAACAACAGAGATGCCTAGTTTTTGTGGTCACTTTGGAGATTTCAAAACCAATCCAAACGGTCATGAAATATTACGAATAGTATACCGCTGCAAAGGTATTGGTGTCTAGTTTGTATAGAAATTTTCAAAACTCATTTTGAATCATTTTATAAAAAGATATGGTCACAAGACCAAACAATGGTCAGTTTTGAAAAATATTTAAATCATTGAAATACACTCTTTTAAAACTAGACACCTTACTCCATATAACCAAACCAAGAGAAGAATGAGACATTCTCATATGGTCACTCAACGCACTAAAACAAGCACACCATCGTGCAAGCGTGAACACAACACAATACCACACTTAAATATATAAATGAAGTGCAAGTGTGATTGTGAAGAGATGCACACATATAAACAATATCAACACAAATGCAAGATCAACAAAACATGCATGAGGTGTGTGTGCACCTAAACTCTTCAAGAGGCAAAGTCAAGTGAATGAACCTTTTGCTCTTGAAGCCATGGAGATGTTTGGAAGCTTGCCAATGAGGACCTAAGATACCCATTGCACAATCATCCCCAATGTGGTGTGGTTTGCCATTAAATAAGTCAATCATAAAATCAAGGTCATTACATCCGGGTAAAGATGAATGTTGACACAACCTTAGGTTTGTGTTCAAGACTATGAACAATGAGACGGAATACGAAGCCATCTTGGCAGGAATGAGGATAGCCCTCGAGCTCGGGGTAGACTACTTACATATCAAGAGCGATTCTCAACTCGTCGTCAACAAGGTCACCGGTCAGTACTAGGCTAAGGGGGATAACATGAGCGTTTATATCAAACAAGTACAATTGCACAAGAGCCAGTTCAAGAGATTCAAGATTAAGCAGATCTCATGACAACAGAATCATAAGGTTGACGTCTTAGCAAAGATAGTTGTCAATGGGGGGCAAGCTCTACCTAGGGGAGTACCCAGCTTATTCATCATACCTTCTAGAAAACCCCATTGAACTCTATCATATGTTGATATATCTAATTTCAAAGCAAGTGCCCCTTTTCTCCCATTTTTTTGAGTACGTAAAGCATGCATGCACTCAAAATCTAGAATTGCATTGTCTGTAATGAGTCGACCTTGTATGAATGCACTCTGAGTCTCAGCTATCACCTCCCTCAAGACCCCTCTTAATCTATTAGCAAGAGCTTTGGCCACTGCTTTGTATATAACAATACAAAGGCTAATCGATCAAAAATCTATAGTCCTAACAAGCTTTTTATATTTTGGAATTAAAACAATAAGGGTCATGTTAACTCTCTCCAAACTATGACCTTCATTAAGAACCCTAAGACGTGTTTTGGTAACTTGTGCCCTTACGATCGGCCAAAACTTATGATAAAAAATAGTGAGCAACCCATCTATTTCAAGTGCCTTAGTCGGAGCCATATCAAAAATAGCACACCTAATCTCGTCACTGGTGAATTTAGAGTCCAAAAAAATTCGCTTATCAATTGGTAGGGTCGCTTGTACATGTTGAAGCACCCCATTCATGGCACTATTGTTAGGCAAATTCGAAGAAAAAAGGTCCTGGAAATATTGTTGCATTACATTACCAATTTGAGTCTCATCTTTACACAATACATTAGAGCTGTCAAAAATTCCCCTGATAGTTTTATGTGACCGTCTTAGCGATGCCTTCGATTGAATTTTTTAAAAAAAATTATGACCATATTTAAGCCATTCCACCTATGCATATTGTCTCCAATAAATTTTCTCTTTCTCTAATAGAATATCCAGGTCCTTTTCAATTTGTCTTATGGTCCTCCACGCCCCTGAACCAATGTGAGAAGTGATAACCTTCAACTCATTTTGCTTCTCACCGATCATCCTTCATAATTCTTGCTTGTTCCGGTCATTCCATTTTTCGAGTTCCGCTGTGCCCTACCAATACCAGCCACCACATCTAACATTTTCAGTTGTTGTGTTACTTTACCACAAACCAGTGTCGGTCATGACTATTTCGAGGCCCCTGGGTGAAAGTTAAAAAATAGATCTCATACCAACAAAATCATTCTCACTTCATCCCAAAATAAAAATCGAAATTAAAAAAAAATCCATGATTTTTATATCTCCTGTTGCCGTTTATTTTTTTTGTCTTTGGTTGGTGGAGAAGAAATGAATAGTATATATAGGTAATAGTTGATAGGAAAGTATAAAATTTAAAAATAAAAAAAATAAAAAATAAAAACTAGGTTTTATACCAGAAAAAAACGAATTGGGTCATGTTCTAATTTTTTTTTGTATTGTCTGAGCTTTTTTTTTTTAGGATATTTTTTCTAAGCTAACACAACAACAACTCACATCATATTTTGGGGCCCCTAGATATGATGGGCCCAGGGTAGGCGTCCACCCTTGACCCACCCTAGGGCCGCTCATGCCCCAAACTCAAGTGACCACCCTTTCACACTCATTTTTATCCGCCCAACATTCCTTAAAATGGAAACGTCTCCTACCACTCCCACCATTACTCGACACTACCCCGTTACCAACGTTAAGTTCAAAGATAATAGGTCGTTAATCCGATTTCCAAAATTCAAGATGACGAACAACAGCACCTGCGAAAGTGCTTTTCTATTGAATATCACACACACATCTGTCCAACCTTTCTTGGACCAAAATATATTGATAATTAAATTAATACTTCGAGATTATTTTGGTGAGGATAATAAAAGAGTAAGAGAGATGTGCTAATTAACCCAAGATCAAAGAATTTATCAAAGAGTTAAATTTGAAGAAATATGAAATTATTTTAATACATGGTATAGTGGGATTGAAAATATCTAAAATCACTACAACAAAAAAGTTGAAAGGCATCGGTTATTTTACATACAAAACATCGATTTTTCAAATTTTTGTAACCGATGTAGAAAAAATCAAGACAAAGAAATCGGTTTTTAACCAATGTAAATGATTTTAAAAGCACATCGGTTACACATAAAACCGACGTCGTATAACTAATGTATTATGAAAATTAATCCCACCATCCGACCGGCGGCCCGCTAACAGCCCACTTCTGATGATAATGACAAATGTTATTATGAGGAATTAAACTTAGAAACCTCAAGTCCAAGTGTGGTATGCATTTACCACTTGACTACAAGACTTGATTTGTTAACAATTGTACAATAATTATATATAACATTTACAAGTTTTTAGAAATAAAAAAAAAACTTCCATAAAACAAATTTAGACATATAGGCCACATTTATCTACGAAATGAATTAATCATGTTTCAGCTCGGTCCATATTTACACCATTAATGACGAATAATCTTTGATCATCGAAATATTTACTCCAACATTTAGGGATACTTCATTTAAGATAGGTTTTCCATTCATCAAAAGTGACCGAAACTTAACAAATTTGTGTTTGGAAGCCCTTTAAAAGAATCCCAAATCCAAGTACAGACATATAGTTAGCCTTTTCAAAGTTGGCATCATAATATCAAACGGCAATACATCTACGCTGCTAAGAGCATCTCCAATGTAAATATATATATTTAAGTTTATAAATGGTTCTATATAAACATTTCTATTTATTATGGATCCACTTTTGAAAAAAATAAATACATATTTACATCTCTAATATAACTATTTAAAATCAAATATACATATATTTTCTGATCAATTATAATAAAACAATTATTTCACTCTTTCCTTTTAATTTTACAATTAAATGGACTTTAATATTATTGATGAAAATAGTTATATATCCTAATCAACATTTCTAGAAGAGTTTCTAGAATTAAAAACTCATTAAAATTAGATAATTGCATTCAATAGAGATTTTAACTTTTTAACTATTTATCCTATATAGCACTCAATTTTTAACAAATACATATTTATATTGGAAATGCTCTAAAAAGATCATCTCCGTATATAGACAAATCTTCTTCAAGTACATGACAACTACCGAGTCAACACTTTAAATTAGGTCGATCGATACCAAATCGACTAGACATGTCACGAGTCTAACTTCAGTCCGAATGCAACTCACACTACTGAGTAAAGGTACAGTAAGATAAAAATGAATTCCAGGGATGAGTAAAACGAGTAATACGTACAAAATTGGATAGACACCAAGAACTAATAGAATATCAATCACTGAAGCTAAAAATCCAGCCAAGAACACGAGAGCAAAATCTGGTAGAATCAAAGAAGAAAAGGTATTGTAATGAAGTATATGCAAATTCTTTTTATGTAAATGGCATCTGGATTGAAGAAAAGTGATTGAACTTCAAGTTCAAACCAGGCTTGCACTCTTTATCTACAAAATACCATCCTCTCAATTTCATCATCTTTGAGAGAAAAGGTAACCAGGGTGGAAGCACCACATTTCTTATCTTTTCTATATATGTGTTGAATCACAAGAAAAAAAAAAAGGGTACACCAGAAAACAAATGAAAAAATGCATACTATAAACAACACTCAAAATCCTTCTACACTAGCCCTTCTAACGGTTGATGAAGATGACGATTTCCGACTTCCCTGCCGTTCAAGTTCCTCCAGGGTGCTGGTGGTAGAACAAGCACGTGGTGGAAGAGTTAAGGTGTGCACGGCAGCAAGCTGCCTTGTAGGAGAAACCGACAGTCTGGCTGCTACGGATGGTGGGGATGGTGAAAAACTTAACCGGGGTGCATGGTTGATGATGATTCCATTAAGACTTGGTGATCTTGACATATTTTTACCAGCGATTACTGCTGGATCTTGCAGAGGATATCGACTTGGGTATTTCAGGTCTTGTATGGTTTTGAGATGCTCGACAATGGTTCTCATTGTTGGTCTTTCTGATGGATCCTTTTGAAGACACTTTTGAGCAATGTCAGCAACTGTCCTGGCTGCTTTGACTGGGAAACGGCCCTTTAGCTGAGGATCCATGATTAGTGTGAGTCGACAATCATCAGCCAAGAAAGGCTTGCTCCACTTAACCAAGTTCCGCTCTTCCTTGGGATGACGGCTGTCAAGGTTCTTCCGGCCAGTGAGCAGTTCCAGAACAACAATTCCAAAACCCCAAACATTGCTCTTAGGAGTCAGCAATCCTCTTTCCAATGTCTCAACTGGAAGATTTGCCGCAGCCTTTACCAACCAAAAAAATGAAAATATAATCAACACCCAATAACTAAATAGATAATTGCCAAATTTAAGTACATTAGATAACAAAATGTGCACAATGATAATTATTACTTACGATTGAACTATTAGGGATTTCTGTCTCGGGAATATGACAAACACAACCATATCCTGAAAGCTTTGCACTAAAATCTTTGTCAATTTGTATGTTGGCAGTTGAAAATTCATTGTACATCGCCTGTAAACAAAAGTGATGCATATTAAATAACCAAAAACAACTAAACAAGTACCGATTATAGATTATTTACAAGTATATAACAAGAGGAAACGATGCACGGGAAAAATCATTCAAAATGCTCCACAGTGCATCTTGTCATTTGATTTTACTCATTTCAAAATTGAAGTTAAAAATTCCAATTACCTGAAAAGGCCCTTCTTCATGCAAGAAGGTAAGACCCTGAGCGGCACATAATGCGATTTTCATTCTAGTATTCCAATCTAACAGTGGCCCTTCTGATCTCCCATATAGAAGTCGGTCCAAGCTTCCATGAAAAAGCCTCTCATAGATCAACATTTTCTGTTCTGAACCATCACGTGCATGAAAACCAATCAATTTACAGAGGTT
The DNA here is from genome assembly GCA_032871835.1 of Dipteronia dyeriana. Taxonomy (NCBI): domain Eukaryota; kingdom Viridiplantae; phylum Streptophyta; class Magnoliopsida; order Sapindales; family Sapindaceae; genus Dipteronia; species Dipteronia dyeriana. Next base: position 16,114,042 of record CM065299.1, on the reverse strand, counting down.
TGGATGTTGCAAAGATGCAATTGTGTTTACTTCATTTATAAATTCTTTCACACCCTGTAAGAACACAGAAATCATTGGATATTACATAAAGCGCTAAGACATTACCGAATTTAAGGAACAAAAGATAGTTAATGAAGCACTCATGCATAAACTGTAATTAAATAATTCATAACAATCTTGTTCAGTTAAATCAACAAGTAAACAAAACATTACTTTCACAGCTTCACATATTGCAATCCCAACATGTTTCATATACCGTTGAATCGCCTTCCGATTAAGTGCTCAATCACGTTCATGCTTTATGTTATAAAAATTTATCAACAATTTAATCTGTCTTGCCAAACATTCCATATGCAGTAATTATGATCAACTAAAATGTTAAAACCTCCAATTGGAGCTATTATAATAGGGTGGTGAAGAATCAACAAAAGAAAAATCATGTGGACATGCTTGATTATATCCATATGAACCATATGTTACCTGATTGGACGGGTTAAGGCGAGTAACAGTTGCATCAAACTTCTTTGAGCTTGAAGCATCATCTCCGAAGGAAGCTCTATACATTACAGAAGAAAGACCTTCTGAAACACAACGGTCTGAATAGAAATTGTGGCAAGCAGCTGCAACTTCTTCATAAGAAAAATTCCGTAGTGTTCCAGTTTTAGTAGGAGGCAATGGCAAAGGTCCGGAAGCAAACAGAGGTCCACTGGCATTCCCTGACTTAAAGCTTCCTGCAGTCTTAAGTGCAGCAGCACCTTGAGGTGAAGGAAGCGGAAGAGGTTGTGGACTTGAAGACCGTTGTTGTTCCTTCATTAATCCAACCCGGCTCTTCGATTCTTCTTGTTCTTCATATTCGATCGATGCAAGGGCATCTTGTTCAGCTGCATCAAGGCTAGATGGGGCAGATAATGCTCGAGTTCTATTGCTAGTAACTGTGTTATTTGGTTGGATGGGCTTTACTCTGGTCCTAAAACTTGGGGGTGCAGATTGCAGTGAGCGAGTAGGGATTTGGGGTTCAGGCAGTGTGGTGGGAGTATGTTCCTGTGGATTTACACGTTTTAAGTGAACTGTCTGCTCGGGTTTTTTCTTCTTACCCTTCAAAACTGTGAAACAACCCATCTTATATACAAAACTTCAAAGTTTTCAAGGTTGTAATACCGCCCGCGATGTTTCTAACAAAAGAAAAACCAAGAACAAACATATCAAACAAAGCCTCAAAAACATAAACAATTTACAGGTTAATCATCATCAATCGTTCGGATTAGACAAGTAAGTCTCCGCAAGAATAAAATACAGAATCGAAACTACGGAAACAGCTAATGAATCATGCAGGAATATTCACATTCACAAACAAAATCACCAAGCAATCTACATTAATAGTCTGTCCAGTATCATTTTACATGAATCTTTTAAGTCCAACCTTTAACTAAACTACATAAAACCAAAATCCAGAAAACAATAATAGAAAAAATGTTCAATTAAAGACCAACACCAAAAAATTTAAATCAAAGTAAATACAACTTGATTACACTCAAAAGAGCACAATTAATAACTGGATATGTAAAATTCCACCTAAATTCAATAATCTAACCATTTGCATTAGAATTACAATCAATTCTTATAAAACTAAAATCATAACCACAGAAATAACTTTTCAACAAAAAAAAAACGGCTTGGATCCAATTCATGCCATATCATCAGATACACAAATCAAAGACAACATACTATTACCTTTTCAACAACTCTTGATTGAGCCGCCTAAACAATTAATGCTCTTTCGAAAGAAGACAACAGCTTTATAAAACAACACCCCACCAACAAAAAAAGCTGAACCCAGATTTAATTAAAAATAAATAAATAAACCCAGATCCAAAATAACCACAAATACCCAAATTCATGCATCAACCAATCAGCTAAATGAAAAATAAATAAACAAATAAAATGTCCATTTCTGAAAATCGCCACAAACAGACATGCACATAAACATAATGATAAATAAAATAAAAAATACAACACAGATTCGAGCACACAAATAATCCATGAAATTAAGAAAAAAAAACCAATCTAAGAAATTCGAAATTATAAAAAACATATATAATATTAAAAGAAACCAGAGTAGTTATGGTTTACCTGAATATAGCAGATCATACAAAGTCTCTAAAAAATGGTGAAATGAAAGAAAAACCAGGAGAAGGTTGTTGGTGAGAGAGTTTTTGATTAGATGAAAAGAAAAAGAAAAGAAAAACCTTTCACAAGTCAAAGAAGAGAACTGTGATGAGAGAGAGAGAGAGAGAAAAGTAAACAAAAGATGAGAAGAATATTACTATTATTATTGTTATGAGAGAGAGAGAGATGGAGCTCCAATAAGCAGTGGTCAAACCAACCAGAACCCGGATTTTATTTTATTAATACTAAAAATAAACTATAATTATTATTATTAGTAATATTTTTATTCTTTTCTGACGGTTTTACCCTTAAGATTTCTATTTTATTGCATATCATGCTTCCAAGTCTTCTCTAATTTTCTTTCCATCATCTTCCTAACTGTGTTTGTGTGTAATTTTCATTTATTCGGGTCAACAATTACGGTCTGCTTTTGACCAGTTTGTTGCAAAGATCCGGCTAACTATTGATATTGTTTTTTCATTATATATCAAAAAAAGAAAATTGTTTCATTCGACAGCATATTTTACTAAACATAATTAAAATAAAACTTAAATATTATATTAAAATAAAATAAAATACCAACCAATAAGAGAATTGATAAATAAACCGATTCAATTAGTTTATTTTTATACGTTTTGAATACTTATCCAATAAATCTATATAAATATTAAAAAAATTATCAATCACAATAAATATTGATTCAATGATTCTTTAATACTGTGATATCATGTTTAATTTATCCTACCTCTTTTTTTAAATCTAGAATTTATTACGGTGGTTTAATAAAGAAAATTAAGATTCATTTTTCATTATTAAATTAATAAATTGTATTAGTGGCAGGAATGGTGGATCCGGGTCAGAGACGGGGATTCGGTTTGGCCGATGGCGAAAATGTAATAATTTGAAAGTTTAATGACTATAATGGTCATTTCATAATGGTACTCGAAATTCAACGAAGGCACCTCGATTGAAGTGACAATCCAGTCAAAGTTTGGAAATTAGTTTTTTTTTAATTAATTAAAAAAACATGTTTCCAGTGTGGTCAAAGAGACCTATCGAGCTAGGTCTTTGACTGAAAATCTTATCCGTTAGATCTGCAGGTGGCGGGAACATCAACGGCCACAGCTCATCCATTTAAAGAGTCTTGGTGGGACCCACTGACAGCAACAACTTTGTCTGAATCAAATCATTTAAAAAAAGTAATATATATATTATTTAGTTTCTCACCACGCGCCTCATGCACGTGGAGAGCAATTTCCCTAGCCATCACTCCAGCAGAACACGTAGGACCCAGACGGTTCTACACTTTATAGTTTATACCGATAATTTCAAAGTTAGAACACGTATAGTAAACGTTCTTCGGTTACAGTTTTTAAAAAATAAAAATAAAAATAAAAATAAAAATAATATTTTTTGTTTCAGTTTCGAATTCTAAAGACGTTTTTGATAGTATATGCTGAAAGTGTTAGATATAGTTTGAATTTCTAAACGGGATTCAACCAATGCGAAGACTTCCAAGAGACGTGAGATACGTTTGGAAGTAGGAGATCGAGTTTGAGGGAGGTTTGAAGACCGAAGAACTAAAGAAAACGGAATCTGGCAGGTACCGCGGTGCGGACACATGTACAGACCGCGGCACAGGGAGCGGTAGAACGTCTGTGAGTTTACACGGGGCGGACTGCGGCGGAGGCAAGTGCACCAACCGCGGTACTCGGAGCGGTGGACGATAGCGATGCATGTGGTGTAGGGCATGGGTGGCCAACCACGACCCAAACCGCATCAATTGTGGATTTTGCCCAAATAGGAATGTTGCACGAAATAGGAAAGGTGTTTTCTTCTTAAAGTTCTTGTGTTAATCAAATTAGGAAAGTCATGTCTTTAAAAGAATATGATTTCTTTTAAACAAAAAGACTTGTCATAAATAGAAAGTAAAATTTATGTGGAACAAGTAATTCTTGTACGTTTAGGAGTAGGATTTCCTTTTATGTTAAACTCCATATAATTCATATAAATAGACCCTAATAGCTAGACTATTGGGTGTGAAGCAAATTACCAAATATAGAGAGATCTCAAGAGAGCATTGGGTGTAATTGGGTTTGGGTATTTTTAGAGAGAGAATCCTGAGAGTGTGGCTGTAACAATTTATCACATAATGGATTATTTCTCTTGTCGTCCTGACGGCCGTGGTTTTTTTCCTATTTGGGTTTCCACGTAAAATCTTCTTGTGTGTGTGATTGGATTTATTCTCTTCATCTTAATTCTTTATTTTGCTATTGTTTGTTTTTGTTCTATCTACCAGCGCTTCCGCATAAAATTCTGCCAACAATTGGTATCAGAGCTTTGGTTGCTTGATAGTGATCTCAACAAACTGGATATGTCAAAGTTGATGAGATTCGAGGTTGAGAAGTTCAATGGAAAAATTAACTTTGGCTTGTGGCAGGTTCAAGTCAAAGATTTGTTAATCCAATACGGTTTACACAAGGCGTTGAAGGGCAAGCCGACCCTTGAGAACTCTGAAGGCTCTGGAGATTTTAAGAAAAAATCGGTTGGTACTAGTTCTGGAAAACCGGTGATGAGCGATGATGAATGAGAAGATCTAGACGAGAGGGCTGCAAGTGCGATACGATTGAGCTTAACCAAGAATGTTCTTGCAAATATTCAAGGATTATATTTAGCGAAAGAACTTTGAGAGAAGCTTGAGAATTGTATCAATCGAAGACCGTCCGCAACTGATTCTATCTGAAGGAGCAGTTTCACACGCTACAAATGTCAGAAGGTACGAAGATTTTTGATCATCTGGGAGAGCTCAATGAGATAGTTTCCGAGCTAGAGTCGATTGGAGTGAAGATTGATGAAGAAGACAAATGATTAAAACTAATATGGTCCCTTCCATCATCCTATGTGCATATGAAGCCAATCTTGATGCATGGGAGTTCAACCATATATTTTGGAGATGTAGCAAACAAACTAATCTCTGAGGAACGAAGGCTAAAGAGTGAATGTAAATCTTCTGATAACTCTGTTTTGTTGAGGAAAAATGGAGGCTCCAAGAAAAAGGGCACTTGTTGGGGATGTGGTCAATCTGGACATTTAAAGAAGGATTGCAAAATAAAGAAACACAAGTGCGACTAATGGCTCCAAAAAGGGGGGATCCGGCAATCGCCTCTCTTGAGTATGACGACTACAGCGATGCCCTCTAAAGGGACATAAAACATCCTCATGGCATGACCGCTAGTTGCCATGAAAAGGATGTATAACTGATAGCGGGTCCACAATTTACGCACGGGCATTGGTTAGGCGGTGATGCAAGGTGTGTAGTGGACAAGGATGTCGATGGCTGAACGAACTCCCTGGAAGCCTAACATGAGGAGTTGCACCACAATTTGCAGCAAGGTAAATTTCGACATGTGCCGGTGAAAACTTGGGATAAGTGTTCCTAAGTGATTATACTTCGTGGTGGGTATGTTGATTCTCAGTATTTGAGAGTCGTAGCTATTGACGAAAGTTTTGGAAATTCTCGCCATAAAGGAGGATTGTTAGATATGGCTGGAATTTCCAATGGCTACCAAATGGGATTAAACCAATGCGAAGACTTTCTGGAGACATGTGATACGTTTGGAAGTAGGAGATCGAGTTTGAAGACAGAAGAACTGAAGAAAACAGAATCTGGCAGGTACCGCGGTCTGGACGGCGGTGCAGACACATGCACAGACTGCGGCACAGGGAGCGGTAGAACGTCTGTGAGTTAACGCGCGCGCGGACCGCTGCGGAGGCAAGTGCACCAACCGCGGTACTCGGAGCGGTGGACGATAGCGATGCATGTGGTGTAGGGCGTGGGTGGCCAACCACGACCCGAACCGCATCAATGGTGGATTTTGCCCAAATAAAAATGTTGCACGAAATAGGAAATGTGTTTTCTTCTGGAAGTTCTTGTGTTAATCAAATTAGGAAAGTCTTGTCCTTAAAAGAATAAGATTTCTTTTAAACAAAAAGACTTGTCATAAATAGGAAATAGTATTTATGTGGAACAAGTAATTCTTATACGTTTAGGAATATAATTTCCTTTTATGTTAAACTCCATGTAATTCATATAAATAGACCCTAATAGCAAGACTATTAGGTGTGGAGAAAATTAGCAAATATAGAGAGATCTCAAGAGAGCATTGGGTGTAATTGGGTTTGAGGTATTTTTAGAGAGAGAATCCTGAGAGTGTGATTGTAACAATTTATCACATAGTGGATTATTTATCTTGTCGTCCTGACGGTTGTGGTTTTTTCCCTATTTAGGTTTCCACGTAAAATCTTATTGTGTTGTGTGATTGGATTTATTCTCTTCATCTCAATTCTTTATTTTGCTATTGGTTGTTGTGTTCTATCTAGCAACGCTTCCGCGTAAAATTCCGCCAACAGAAAGTTGTATTTTGAGGTATTTTTAGAGAGAGAATCCTGAGAGTGTGATTGTAACAATTTATCACATAGTGGATTATTTATCTTGTCGTCCTGACGGTTGTGGTTTTTTCCCTATTTAGGTTTCCACGTAAAATCTTATTGTGTTGTGTGATTGGATTTATTCTCTTCATCTCAATTCTTTATTTTGCTATTGGTTGTTGTGTTCTATCTAGCAACGCTTCCGCGTAAAATTCCGCCAACAGAAAGTTGTATTTTGAAAATGAAAATAGAAAAAACGCGGTTGGTAGATTAATCGAAAGTATCAAAATTTAAAATATCAATTTTGACATTTTGTTTAATATTATTATAACTATAAAAAAATTGATTACATAATTAACCAATATAATGTTTGTATTGTAATTTTTAAATTAAACAAAAGTAACACATCAAAAACTAATTCAAAAAAATATATCAAAAAGTGAATTAATCAAAACTAATCTCTTAAAAAATATAATTGTAAAAATATATATTAAATATTATTACATATATTATAATTTATATTATAATAATATAATTTATATTCTATTTAATATTTAATAATATAATATTATATATATAAGAGGGGCACTTTGGTCATTTAAAAAATCTTGTTTCTTCTTGTCATAGCCATATGAAATGCATAATAGTACAATTAATAGTTAAAAAAAATGATTTTTTTATATAAACAAAATGAAAAACAAAAACAAAAACAAAAAAAAAAGTATTTTGTGTTTTTTAAATCTTTCACTTTTAATACTGATTTTGTTTTTCATTTTTTTTAAATAAAATAAAAAACGGTTAACGAAAGCATTTTTAAAATTGTTTTTAAAAAATTAAAATAAAAACGGACTGAAAATCCATTACATGTAAGAGGATCTAGCGTGTATTCAACGTTTGTCTTCTATCTTTACATAATACATGAAGATGTGTGTTATGGTATGATAAATCTCGTTAATCTATATCCTATATACTAGTCACATGTCACATGTTAACGTTCACCTTCTGTATTCACATGATACACAAAGATGTGTGTTATGGTATAATAAATTTCATCAACCTATATCATATATACTAATCACATGTCCATTAGAAGGATGAAATGTGTATCTAACGTTCGTCTTTTATCTTCGCATGACACATGAAAAGGAAATGTGTTATGGTATAATAAATCTCGTTAATCTATGTCTTAAATACCGATTACATGTCACACGCTAGGGCGATCTAATATGTATTCAATATTTGTCTTTCATATTCACATGCCACGTTGAGTGATGTGTTATGGTATAATAAATCTCGTTGGTTTATAAATTTGACCATCATCGATCATCTTCTTAGGACAAAAAAAAAAAGAAAGAACAAAGAATACAAAGAAACCAAAATTTCTTAATTTGGAAATATTGGTCACGTGTCCTCATAGTCACACCATTGAAGTGTGAATTCGTGTCCCAACATTTTTTTATTCCAACGTCCACATTTGAAAAGATTTCCTATTTTTCAATTTGTTTCGTGTGGTATTCATCAATCATAATCAAATTGGACATTTTTAATTGGGCTGAGTTGGGCCTGGACTAAAGCCCTACTGAAAATGCGGGTCGGGACAAGTGGGCCCAAAGTTTATTTTGTTTACCAAATTTTCTCAAGTATACTTTCAATCAATTAGTTTGAAAATTATGTACGCATGAGGTCTGATAAACTTTATATTTCTTAAAGACGCTTAGAGCAGACGATGTCACGATCTACGCCTATTTTAATCAAGCACACAGTGAGATTAACCCTTTCTCTTGCTCAAATTTGTCTAGTACTAATATCAGAATCTAATTGACAAAAAAAAAAAAAAAAGCTATGGGGAAAATGTTGAACAGTATTCAATGAAAGAATTATTATCCATTTATTCATGAAAATTTCACATGACTAGAAAATGCAACATGTATATAATTCCAGGCCTTTAATACAAACTCGGCAATATAACGATTCAAAGAGGCGTCTAACCCAACTAAACAAAACAATGTTGCAGTCACTGAAAATGCCAACACAGTGGTGGTAACTTTTCCGGTCACCAATTTCCGGCCAGTCCAAAATACAAATGAAATCACCCATATAACCAAAGAATTTATAAAAGAATCCATATAAGCGAACAATGGGTTAATGGAGGATTTGATTTCCGGGTTTCGGTTCTTGACACGAAGACGAGCCCGAAATTTGCGAAAAGCTGAGAGGAGTCTGGATTTGAGAGCTGGCCGTCGTAGTTGTTGTTGTCTGATGGTGAAGGAATGTTGAGAGTTTGATTTCACTTGGAGGAGGAAATTGTGTAGCTTGAGCAAGATCGAGAGCCGATGAAATTTCCAGGTGGGTAATGTTGTTGTTGTTGTTGTTGCTTTGAATTTGAATTTGAAGCTCTTGAATCTGGCATGAACTCTGATCTTCCATGAATGCTGCTTCTCAGATTCTGATTGCATTGTTGTGTAGTGAGAGATTTGGGAAGAGAAAGATAGGTTTTCTATTTTACTAACCGTTATGTTTCCGTTTTCGGCCCGAATGGGACAGGCGGGTCGAGCCCGGCCCGGTCATCAAATTTATGGTCTAGCCTATGTCCAATCTCTATGATCATGTGGGTAGGGCGTGACTATTCTGGCCTGTGAGTTCAGAGTGTCAGATTTGAAGGTAAGATCGGGTTTTAAGAATGAAAAAAAAAATATCGATTAGGTATTGAAATTACATTTCAGTTCGGCCCGACTTAATCGACAACTCTAGAGAGTCTTAGGCTGCACTATAATGCATGTGTATCATCCATTCAATTTGTATCCGGAAAATTTAGTCTCCTAGGATTATTCAAATTTGAAGCGGATATAATCTATTTCCATATAAACCAAACCTGAAAATTTAAATTTCCAATTCCATCCGAATCCAATCTAATTCGATCAGGTTGGAGTGGATAATCGAGTTCTGTTGGCAAATCTAACATTGACTTATCTTCTATATTTTCTTCTTTTTCTTGTTCTTTAATTTTTCATTGTAAACCAACCTGTCAGTTTACTAGGCCCGTCAAGCCTAGTCAAGCCTGTCTCGACTTGATAATGGCCTCAGGTTTGGAATTTCAGGCCCATCTCACACATCTATTAAATAATATTGATTTTGGTTTTGGTTTTTTTCTCCCGCTGGCTAATTAAAAATGTCGTGAATGATTGTGACTGTAATTAATACATGGAAATACGATATGAGGTTGATCCGTGAATAACGGTATGTATAATAACATATTGAATTTATATAATAACGTAATATTTATATAAAAAAAAAAACCATTTGCACATGGAAAATTTTCAACATTCCATAATTAATAACGAAATTGACGTGTACCAGCAGTAAGTGTTACACAACTAAATAAATAAAATTGTGGATTCAGAATCGTATATTTCTCTCATTTTTCGAGTTTTTAATGTAATTAAAATTTAAAAATTAGGAAACCAGTAATGCAAATGGTTGGTATAAATACTATTCATATGCCTAACTTTTAACATGACTGGTTGGGCTAAAGACTATTTGTATGCCAAACTTTTAAATGCCAATTATGGTCAAAGACTTGGTCCAAACAAAAAAGCACAGCTCCCATGGAATAAATAAATTAATTAATTAAATAGTATTTCTAATTATCTCAATTTTTGTTGGGTAGTAAACTAGGGAGTGCATATACTCCATTTGGTAGAGGTAACTCGTATCCCGGTTCGGATACTCTTCGAATACTCCAGAATAAGTATCCGATATGTCAAATGATGTATCCGTTGACTTTTCACAAGTTTGATTGAAGGATACGGTAAGGATACAGAGGGATACGAGGAGGATACATCGAGATATGTCTAGAATACGTTTGAGTCAATATTATAATTATTTTTACTATAAAACAAGGTCAAATTATAATTTACAAATTTTAGGGATTAAAATGAAACTGTATAGAAATATATCACATTAGGGGCCTGATAGTACCCATTTCTACACTTGGTGTAGCCCCATTTTTCCTGCCGTTTGCATTCGTTTTCTGAGTAAAATTGGCATATTTAATGTTTAAATAAGCTTGCACAGGTTCATAGACTTCCAAGGGCATTATTGTAGAGAAATGAGGAATTAAAGGCAAAATGGCAATTTCTGAAGGCAAAAGCAAGAGATCGGACGTTGTATGGTCACCCTACGTACAGCGCCTTCAAGAGTGATCCACTTCAGAGGATGGGCACTGTACGGTCGCCCTACGTACAACACCTTCAAGAGCGATTCGCTTCGGAGGATGGGCGTTCTACGGTTGTTGTTCAAGCACCCTACGTACATCGCCCGCATTGCATAGCAATCCCAGAGTTTTGTCGTTGTTCAGGCGCCCTACGTACCGCGTCTGAACAACGACCACACTTCCACATCAGCACATTCTCTAGGGTTTCGTGCTCTAAATCCACAAACTATAAACACCTCATTTTAGACCCATTTCTATACCTCTTGCTCAACCTTTGACCTTCCAAACACTCCAAGAGCACATATTTACCTTTCAAACTCACAAAATCACCAAATCATCATCCAAACTCATATTTCACTTCACCAAACAACAAACATCCAACCTTCCCACCATTATCCACTGTTAAAACTCAACCTTGGAACATAAAGGGTATCAAGAGAGGAAGCAAGCCAAGCACATCAAGTCACTAAAGGAGGAGGAGTTCTTCTTTATAGTTTTCTCTACACCCCTTATTCATGCAATGATAATTTCATGTAACTTGGAATAAAGAATATCGTGATTTGGAGATTTTTTTCATAGAGTTAGTTAGTTTCTAGTTTCTATACTAGTTTGTCTTTTATTTTAGGGTTACACCACCGTTTTGCTTTTTTGGCCCTCTTCCGGTAAGATTCAGTTCATTTTCCGTTCTTCAAGATTGTAAATCGTGATTTTTTATGCAACTTAGAATCAAGAAATTTGTGATTTGGGGTTTACAGCACTGAGTTATGTCCATTTCAAGATTTATTTTTCAGTTTGTTTTTCGGAAAGATGAGGGAACCTAAGAAAAAAAAAGTGAATAGTGGTCACTACTACAGTAATTTGATAGTTGCTACAGTGTCGCTACATTGTTCTATCGATGTTGTTATGTTTGTCACTGCTACAGTCACTACAGTGTTTTGTTGCTGCTATAGTATTAAGCTACAGTGATTTCGCTACAGTATATCAGGTTATATGGATCCTATGTGCATGGAGGCCGTTTTGTCTCATTCATCTCTGATAGCGGTGTCTTCCATCTCGACTATTCAGGTTGGTCCCAGTACCGTGAGTGGAGTGTCTTCCTCGTCTCGGGTTGTTTCTCTAGCATCTGGTGGCGTGTTCTAGAGATAAGGTTGTTGTTGGCAAGGTGGATCCGCTTGTGGGTATTTCATTGCCTATGTCATCTATCATGGGAGCTTCTTTTGCGGATCTTTTTAAGGTTACCCCGATTCAAGTGGATTATGTTTTCGGTCCTTCGGCTCTTTCGAAAAAGGGTGGTTATGTGGTTGTTCGTGTGGATCCCTCTACTTATAGATTGGAGATTTGTAAGTATTCTCTCATTGGTCGGGTTGTCCTTTCTAATGGTGAAAAGCCCTGGAAGTTGGTTGACCTTAAAGCCAAGCTGTAGTCTGTTTGAAAGCTGAACTCTGTTTGGTGACTGATTTCTTTAGGTAAGAGGTACTTTCAGATTATGTTGAATTCAGATGTTGACAAGAATATGATTTGGAGTTTGGGGTCTCTTAATCTAAAACCAGGTATTTAACGGCTTCAGCCTTGGATTCCATATTTTAATCCGGCATTACAAAAGTCTTCAAATGCTCAGGTTTGTGTCTGTTTTTATTATCTGTCATGAGAATACTAGCATTCGAAGATTATTTCTGATTTAGCTATGGGTCCTTCTACTAGTATAGTTGTCTCACCAAGTTTAACTTATTTGGTGGGTCCTATTATTTCGGTGGTGGCTGCACAGGTTGGTCAGCCCCAACATGGGGGGGTGTTAGGATTAATATTGTAATTAACAATCGTTTCATATGAATAAAGTGATTTAGATTATGCTCGATAGCAAGAGTGTTCTAATAAGCATTTAGATTTAATAGACATTTATTATGTACCTCAATTCAAGAGGAATTTAATTTCAGTTTCTTATTTAAATAAATTTGGTTATTCGGTTACTTTTAATAAAGCTTTTATTATTACTAAAAATGACAAATTTATTTGCAAAGGTACATTGGAAAACGGTTTATTCTATTTGTATGGAAATATCTCTCACTTGTTAGACACAGAATCAACGGAACCTAATCATAAAAGAGTAAAATCTCATTGAGGTCCGATCGTGGTGGAGAATATCTATCTGGTGAGTTTAAGCAATATCTTATTGATAATGGAATAATTTCTCAGTTTTCTGCACCTGGCACACCTCAACAAAATGGGGTGGCAGAGAGAAGAAATAGAACTCTTTTGGATATGGTTAAGTCTATGTTGAGTTATTCAACGCTTCCTAGTTCTTTTTGGGGATATACTTTACAAACTGCCATGTATATTCTAAACGATGTACCATCTAAGTCGGTTCCTAAAATACCGCAAGAGTTGTGGACCGGGCGAAAGCCTAGTTTACAACACTTAAGGATATTTGGATATCTTGCGTACGTGTTAAAAGGAAAGACAGAAAAGTTGGAGTCCCATTCAGAAACATGCATATTTGTAGGGTATCCAAAAGGAACAAAATGATATTATTTTTATAGTCCTTCAGATCTTAAAGTATTTGTTTCGATAAATGCCAAATTTCTAGAAGATGACTATATGAATAATTTTGTGCCTAAAAGTATAATTGTCCTAAATGAGCTTTTAGGAGATACAATTCCACAAGAGGTTTCGCAACCAAACCTAATTGTAAGTTTCGTACCAACACAAGATCAACAATCTACCATACCTCGACGTAGTGGGAGGGTTGTTAGACAACCCGAGAGATACATCGGTCTAGGAGAATCTGTAAAGAATTTTTCGGACGACGATGATCCCTATACGTACTAGGAAGCAATGGAAGATGTTGATTGTCACCATTGGCAAAAGGCAATGCAATCCGAAATTGAATCTATATTCAAAAATAAAGTCCGGTCTCTTGTAGACTTGCCTAAAAGGATAAAACCCATCGGGTGCAAGTGGGTATACAAGAGGAAAAGAGGAATGGATGGTAATGTGGAAACCTTTAAAGCTAGATTGGTAGCTAAAGGTCATACACAGAAGGAAGGTATCAATTATGAAGAAACATTCTCTCATGTGGCCATGCTTAAATCCATTATGATACTCTTATCCATTGAGGCATCTCTAGACCTAGAGATTTGGAAAATGGACGTCAAGACAGCTTTCCTTAATGAAAGTCTTGACGAAAGCATCTATATGATGCAACCAGAAGGATTCTTTGAAAAGGGTCAAGAGGAAAGGGTATGCAAGTTGCAAAGATCCATATATGGATTGAAGCAAGCATCTATATCCTGGAACATAAGGTTCGATCAAGACGTAAAAGGTTTTGGATTCATTCAAAACCTTGATGAACCTTGTGTATACAAAAGGATTAAAGGCGACAAGTTGGTTTTCCTAGTTCTTTACGTTGATGATATACTACTTATCGGAAACGATGTAGGTGTATTGACATCAATAAAAGAATGGTTAGCAAAACAATTTGATATGAAGGACTTAGGAGAAACAAGTTATATTCTTGGTATCCAAGTCATAATGGATAGAAAGAATAGAACGATTGCATTATCCCAAGCTTCATACATAGATAAAATTTTGTCTAGGTTTTTCCATGCAAGATTCCAAGAAAGGTATGTTACCTTTCATACATGGAATCAAACTTTCTAAGGAACAAGTTCCTAAGAGTATGCATGAAGAGCAATTCATGAGTAGGATTCCATATGCTTCGGCAGTAGGAAGTCTCATGTATGCAATGCTCTGTACTAGACCAGATAGTTGTTTTGTTATGGGCATAGTTAGCAGGTTTCAATCGAAGCATGGTCCTTATAACTGGATGGTAGTCAAGCATATTTTCAAGTATCTTAGGAGAACGAGAGATTATATGCTTGTATACTCTGGAGGAGATTTAATTTCCGTTGGGTATACAGATTTTGATTTTCAGCCAGATTCTGACTCCAGGAGATCAATATCAGAATCTGTGTTTACTATTGGAGGAGGGGCAGTCATATGGAGGAGTATCAAGCAATCTTGTATTGTCGATTCCACTATGGAAGCCGAGTATGTAGCCGCATGCGAGACTGCTAAAGAGGTTGTTTGGCTCTGCCAATTCTTGATTGACTTGGAAGTGGTTCCTGTTGCGAATAAGCAGATCACTATCTATTGTGACAATAGTGGAACAATGACTAATTCGAGTGAACCAAGAAGTCATAAGAGAGGGAAACACATTGAAAGAAAGTATCACCTTCTAAGGGAAATTGTACGTAGGGGTGACGTGACGATTACCAAGATCACGTCAGCAAAAAATCTAGCGGATCCCTTTACAAAAGCTCTTCCATAAAAGAGTTTTGATGGGCATCTAGAGAACATATAAGAGATATGACACATATGCTATAGAGCAAGTGGGAGATTGTTAGGATTATGCTCGATAGCAAGAGTGTAATATTGAAATTAACAATCGTTTCATATGAATAAAGTGATTTCTAGTTTAACAAATCTTATAGCATTTATAGTTTAATTATTATAATTGTCAAAAGTAAATAATCAAAAGGTCAAAAGACTATAAGAAAAGAAGAATTGTGCATACATCTAGATATGTATGAGATAGACACAATTCTTTAGTTAGTCTTGAATAATATTCACAACTTAAGATAGAAGGTTAGGCGTTTTTATCTTGTCAAAGTTGTAGATTCTTTTGTTAGCATTTGAATGGTATCAAATGTGTTATGATGAGTCTAAAATCATCAAAGTGTGGTGTCTTTGGGCAAAAGAATCTAGTGTACTGGGTGCATTGAGTAGGATCAAAATGAAATACTTTATCTAGAACCGTTAATGGATAAAAGTTTTCATTTGAAGACAATCAGATAGTCAATCTCAATCCTGAGATAAATGATAGACTTATGGTTGCAAGTGTTATCATTTGAGCTATCAATGAGTACGATTATATAACATAGTCTATCCTCAATAGTTTGGTGGTATTCATTTGTTAATCGATAGAGGACTTCATTTATAAATATGGACATCGTGGCTCCATTTATTGAATGAGAATAGAATACCATCATATGGATGTTTTGAGGTATTGTATATTAAATCTTAATGTTAAGTTTTCAATAGTGTCTATTGAAACATGGCTTCTGAACAAGTCAAAATATCCAAGTTCAAAATGTGGTCATATGAGTAAATATGGTAACTTGGAGAGCTATAGGCGGTCTATGAGCTCTTGGCAATTGTTGGTATTCTTCACGAGGATACACTTTTCTCCAATAAGGTTGTCTAGGGTATGAGTGAGTGACATCAACGTATTCTATCTTTATTTAAGAGTTCAATTTTAGTTCTTTAGTGGAATGAATTAAAATTAAAAAGATCGAACCTAAGTGAATCAATTGTTGATTGTGATTGGGTTGTGTCTATTGGAGCTTAAATTTAGATAGCCCGCCAAGATCCCCAATCCACAGGAACTTGCATGGATCACTTGATATATTATACCGGACCAATTTAGGGGTCAATCTAGAATTGTAATAAGGCATGAGAACTTGTTTCTTTTTATAAGAATAGATCTAGTTCACATGTGGATTTTTTTATTAAGGTCCAATGAATTTAATGAAATAAGAAAAATAATATATGACCCTTATATATGGTATGGGCGGCAAAGGCTATTAAGAAATAACTTAAATATATTATTTAATTTTATTATTTAATTAAATGGAAATTAATTAATTTGTTGATTAATTAATTATTTAATTAAAAGTCAAAATCTTTTTCCTAGTAGGAGATGGTCTCCTAAAACTATACTATTGTTGGTAGTATAGTTAATGTTAAAGACTATATTTGATAAGTAGATAAATAAAATAATTTTTTTATCTAATCAAATTAGGAAGTCTTTAATATGGTTACAAATACACTATTGAGTTGGATTAGAAGTCTTGATGTTAGGATATAATTCTTTTTTGAAAAGGATTCTTAACCACCAAGTAAATCTACCTAAGGAAATGATTATTAACTACCAAGTAATCCTTCTTAGGAAAAGAATAAAATCTCCTAATCTATATCAATGAGAAATTTGGTCAGCCCATATGAATATAGGAGAAGTTATATTTCCTTTTAGATAAGGATTCTTAACTACCAAATAAATTCACCTAAGGAAAGGATTCTTCCCAACCAAGTAAATCCTTATTAGGAAAGAAATTATGATCCTATATATATGTGTGTGTGATTTTCGGCCAGCCCTAACAATTCTATGATGAAAATTTCAGTCATGCTAGGTAATTTTCAATAGAGAATTTGGCATAGCAAGAGAGAATTTTGAGGGAGAAAAATTAGTTTTTGCTCTAGACAAAATTCAATCAATTCATAGAAAAAGGGTGTGGAATTCGGCCAAGGAGAAAAGAGAAAAAGAGACCGTTTTTGTTTTCGATAGTACACCAGTATCCTCTACATCAAAAGGGTTTTGTGTACAACATCGAATCAAGGTTCACGTGAGTTTCAATCAAATTGATTGATAATTCACAAGTGGCCGGAAGTTCTTGATTTTTATCTTGAAGGATATTTGTAAATAACAAAGAAAAGATTTTGCTTTGTCTACATCCTCAGGTATACAATATAAAGTAAGGGAGCCCACACTCCAAGGTGATTCACATTCGTAATTGGATTGGAAGATCTTGCGGAATCAATTTGACGCTTGTTCAATCGTCACGAGAAAAAGGTACGATACTTTTATATACGTCAATCAATCTAGGGTTAAGGTTCTCGTTGCATAAAGGGAAATTTTTTATTTATACGCAAACCCTAATTTTCTAAATTTTCTCACACTTCCATTGCGTTTTGAACCCGTTTTTTCCCTACAAGGGGCATAGCGATGATTCTCTTAATGATGTTTTTTAGCATCTTCAAATCCGGTTGTTTCAGTTACTTTATCTAATTCTGTTCTTTGACGGCTTCACGTGATCAGCAGTCTGGGAGTGTTAATGTAATCCCGATAGTTCTTAGGTCATCAACATCAGTCCCGGTTTCTAATGTCTTGGTGGTTCATGGCTCTCCTGTGGATGTTGGGTATGATTTGACTTTGGATTTATCGGTAAGTCAGGCTTATTTCTTTTCGGGATCGGAGACGATATTAGAGCCCTCTATTACTTCGGGTCTAGTCTTTGATGGTCATTCCACTGCTCTGAACCAGGCTGTTCCGATCATAGATTCATTGGTTCAAATGGTTCCTACTATTGTAGGAGCTTTCTCTTTTCAGCGTTTCGGACTTCTGGCCTCTAACTCCCAGGCTGAGCTCCATCTCATTGTTGGTTCTTTATGGGCTTCTCAAACTGAGGCGAAAGGATTATATGCTAACAGTATTTCTCAAAGGACGACAATGATTACGCGTAGTCTGACGAAGCTAAAGTCCAAGATGCGGACATCTTCTGGCGTTTCCAATGATTAGTGTCATTTACTAGAATTGTCATGGTATAAGGAATGGGTCCACGAGGCGTGTTCTTATAGATTTGTGTCATTTACACTGACCTTCTTTGGTTTGTATTACTGATCCTATGGTAGTTTTTACTTACATCTCTTCTGGTTTATGGTCTTCTCTCGGTCTACATTTAATGGGCTTAAATGATAGGGGTGGTCTTTTACCGACGATTTGGGTCTTTGCTTGTGATTCTTTTCCTGATGCTCAGATTGTCCTTTTTCATGAGCAACAACTTACTGCTTTGATCACGATTAACTCTCGGTTGTATTATTTCACGTTTGTTTATGCGAGTACATCGATGATTGTCCAATGATTGCTTTGGCAGTCTTTTCGGGACATGGTCAGTTTGGTATTTTTCTTTTGGTTGGTTGTGGGTGATTTTAACGCGGTTTTGGGAGCTCATGAGTCTTTAGGCCTTTATTCTGCGGCTCGTAACTCTTGTGAGGATTTCAAGTCTGTTATTGAGGATTGTTATTTGATTGATGTTCGCTCTCAGGGTGCTCATTTTACTTGAGTCAGGGGTCGTTATCCCCATAATGGAGTTGAGAGGAGGTTAGATAGAGCATTGGTTTCTGAGGGTTGTATTTCTTGTTGGTGGGACATTTATTGTGTGGCTCTCCCTCGTAGATTTTCAGATCATTGTTCGTTGGTGATTCAGTTGTCAGATATTGTGAACGTTAGTCCTAGGCCTTTTCGGTTCCAGAGCAAGTGGTTGGATCACCCAGATTTTATGGCTTTAGTTCGTCGTATTTGAAGTTCCTCTTTAATGGGTAAACCTCCTCAGATGGTTATCAACAAGTTGAAGAGGTTAAAGAATGCGCTCAAGACTTGGAATTGGGATGTTTTCAGGGATATAAATTCCAATATTTCTGGGAAATCGACAGAACTTCGGTCTATTCAGCTTCAGATGTCTAATATGGGTTTTTCAGATGAGCTTTTCTTGGTCGAGTCTTGTGTTCATTATGACCTTAACGTGTTATTACACAGACATGAATTCTTTTATCGTGATCGGTCAAGAGTGAAGTGGCTACAAGATGGTGGTTGTAATTTATCATTCTTTCATGCCTCTATCAGACGTTAGCAGTACCAGAATGCTCTGTCTTCTCTTTCGATTAATGAGGTGGTTACTGATGACCGTTTGATTATCAGGGATCATATCATCGAGTTTTATTTGAATCTCTTTTCTTCAGATCTTTCTTAGGTTGAGACAGATTTCTCGATGGTGAAGGATGTGATTCCTTCTTTGGCGGCTGATGTGGAAAATGTTTTTCTGATTAGCATTCCTTCGACAGACGATATCTATGATGTGGTTTTTGCTATGGATGCAGCCTTTGCCCCTGGGTCGGACTGTTTTTCTAAAGGGTTCTATCAACGTTACTAGAATGAGGTAGTGGGTAGTGATGTGGTTCTTGTAATTCATGAATTTTTCCTTACGGGGGTTATTTTTCCAGGCTTGAACTTCAGTTTCACTATTCTTCTTCCGTAGCAGAAGGATTCGATTTCTATAGACCAGTTTCGTCCTATTGTGCTTAGTAATTTCTTGTTCAAAATCTCTTCTAAAATTTTGGCAGATCGGTTAACTCAGATTTCAGCTAGGATTGTCTCTCCTCATCAGTTTGGGTTTATCCGATACCGTCACATTGAGGACTCTATTGCTTTAGCTTCTGACTGTGTGAATGTGTTGCATAAGAAGTGTTATGGAGGCAATTTTTCCAAGAAGATAGATATACGTAAAGCGTTCAATACTTTGGATTAGTCTTTTCTAAGTAGAGTTCTTCAAGCTTTTGAGTTTTCTCTAGTTTTTATGGATTGGACTAACAGCATCCTAAGATCTTCAAGGCTCTCGGTGTTGATCAAAGGGTCCCCATAGGGTTATTTTCATTGTTCTAGAGGGGTTCGTCAGGGTGACCCTCTATCCCATCTCTTGTTTGGTATTACGGAGGATTTCCTTAATAGGCTTTTGACAAGGATGGTGAATTTCTCTCAGTTATTGCCTATTCCTTCTCCGAGGGGATTTTATGCTCCTACTCACTTGCTTTATGCAGATGATGTTCTGATTTTTTACAAAGGCACGATTTGGAATATGAAGAATATAATGAGTGCTTTTAAGGTTTATGGTAACATTTCAGGTCAGCTGGTTAATTGGGGTAGTCGTCTATCTAGTTTGGAACTTTTGTTTCCCCAACCCGAATTGGTAGATTGCAGTCCTTGGTTGGTATACAGATTGGTCAGTTGCCTTTCTCTTACCTGGGGGTCTCGTTATTTCGATAAAAGCCAATAAGTCCGTGTTACAACCTATCACAGATAAAATCATGTCTAAGTTTGCTAAGTGGAAGGGGAAATCCCTTTTTTTGGCTAGTCGCACTACTCTGATCAAATCGATCATTACAGACTCCTTTGTGCATTCTTTCATGATTTACAAATGGCTTTCTTCTTTGTTGCGGTTGGTTAATCGCAAGTTGCAATTTTTTTTGGACAAGTTCTTGTAAGGAAACTATACTAATTCGGGTTGCTTAGGATTGTTGTTGTAAGTCTTACTCTCAATGTGGTCTTAGTTTTGAAGGATCTTGTGTTATTGAATGATTCTCTTTTAAAGAAGCTCACTTGAAAGTTTATAACCTCTAAGAGTTTTGCTTTTTTGTTTTTGAGGGAGCAGTATCTCACGTAGCTGCGAAAATCTCATGGGGGTATGTCACCTCATCAATTTGGCCTTCTTTCCGCTCTCACTATTCAGATCTTCTCAAATAGGGCATTTGGTTTATTAGTGAGAATTCCCAGCGAGATTTTTGGCGCGATAATTGGTTGGGGGTTCCCATTCTTGAGCTTCTGGAAATTCCTAATTACTTGCCTACCCTTCTCAAGGCAATGGTTTCTGATTTTATCTATGATGGTATGTGGGTTCTTAACGATAGTTTTCAAGCCCATTTTCCAGATCTCTATTCTCGAATCGATAGGATTGCTATATCTCCAGTTGTATATTTTTTGGTGTAGGCTCATTCTCGGGATGAACGGGTTTCTTGTAAGTCGGCTTATTCCAGTATGATTTGTGATTCTCCACAAGTCCCTTCGTGGAGAGATGTTTGGTGTCTTTTTATCCTTCCCTCCCTCCCGGTCAGCTTTGACATGACGTCTTTCGTTAAGTCGGCTTCCCACAGAGGATCACTTGTGTAGGGATATGTTTCACTTAGCTTCCAGGTGCATTGTTTGTGGGGTTAACCGTGAGTCGTCTGATCATCTTTTCATTCGGTGCCCCTTAACGACTCCACTTTGGGAGGTGATTTTTTAAAATTTTCAGCTACATATTTCTCCCGATATGTGGAGTTCGTTCTTCTCTCAGGCCATGTCAGTTTCGTTTAGTGTTCATATGCGTGTTTTATGGAAGACAACTATTCATGCCGTGGTTTGAAGTGTGTAGCTTACCCATAACCAATGGATTTTTGAGAGTAAGGCTATGGATTTCAGATCTACTTTGTCTTTGGTTTCGCGTGCGGTGTCTAACGCTAACCGGTTAGAGATTGGGTGTATGCGTAATTGTGTAGATGATCTTTTGATTCTTTATAAGTTTGATCTTTATGGTCGTCCAACTAGGGCCCCTGTTATCAGGAGTATGATTTGGTCGCCTCTAGCTCCTGGTTGGACCAAAGTTAATACTGATGGTATCGTCTTGAGTTCTCCAGGTGCTAGGGGTTGTGGGGGTGTCTTCTGTAATTGTAGAGCTTTTGTAAAGGGTTGTTTTGCTGCTCCTCTTGATTTTGTGTTTGCGTTTGAGGCAGAACTTCTTGTAGCTTCGATGACCATTAATTTTGCTTAGCAGAATGGGTGGCATCAGATCTGGCTTGAGAGTGATTCTTCGTATGTGGTTCAACTGCTCTTCTCTCGCTCTGAGCAGGTTCCTTAGCAGATTCGGCATGTTTGGTAGAGTTTTATCTGTCATATATCAAAAATGGATTTTCAGGTTTCTCATATCTTTATGGGGGAAAATCAGGTTGTGGACGCTCTTTCTAAGCATGTTTTTAGGGTTAGAGGTCGATTCGTGATGGGCAAACACCCCGTATTTCTGCTCTATGTTGGTTGACAATGATTGCATGGGTGAAAATCTTTTCATTTTTCTTGATGTTTTCTATTTCTGTTTTTATGGCATGCGTGCTAATGTTTTTGTTGGGATTGTTTCCCTTGGTTTTTTTTACTTTTCATTTTATTCTTTTTATAATATTGATGGAGATTGTCTAAGGGTTTTTCAACATACGATCGCTTGTGATGTTTTTTCCCTCTAGGTCAGTCCAATTTTATCAAAAGTAATATCTCTACGCCCTTAATTTCTCTACGCCCTTTTCTTCCTATTTAATCACTTGTATTTGAGATGACTTGTACTAAATTCATATTTTATGAAGCCATTAGTTGTAATAGCAAATACTTACAGCTTGATTGTTGACATATTTTTCTTTTAATTTTGTTTTTGATTTAGTTAAATAATATTTGGATCTTGTAATAAGTTACATTGTTATGACTTATGTAGTTATGTGACATATTTTATTTAGATTCTGAATTTGTTTTGATTTTGAATGAATTATCAAATATGTTTTCATATATTATTATTCTTAAAAAATACAAAGATATATTATTTTAATTGATGTAATATACAATATCTATATCATTGTTTTCAGAGATTTATTATAATCCTTATATCATCCCGTAACCATATCCATACTACATAGGCAGGGCGTAGCTAGAAAAAAAAAAGGGGGTGTGCTGATCTAAAGTTTATTTTCTTATTTAAAAGTTTTAAAATTTTGAACTAACCACTAAACACCCTAAATTTATTACTATTAATTAATAAATTCAATATAAAATAAAAACTCACAACTTTCTTCTCCTGCAAACCACCCTAAGTTGTCTAGAAAGCAAATTCCCAAACCAATAATATGTTCACAAGATTTATACAAATATCAATCAAAAAAATATAAAACCGAAAATTAAATTAATTATAAAAAGAAAAGATTAAAGTAAAGGAAATTATCACAAGTTAATATGAGATTTGGAAAGTGAAAGAAAGAAAAGAAAAAAATAGAAAAGTGATCAAAGAAGAATGACGGATGAAGTGATGTAGGAGAGTGGAGAGAGGGATTTGGGAGAGTGAAAAAAAACAGTATTTTATATCAATTTATTTGGATCGTTGGGTTTAAACAACTAAATTGAACTACAACTAATTTATTTGGATAGTTGGGATTAAACCATTTATTTAGGTTATAACTAAATTTTGTTTTTAAAAAACAAATTTAATTCAAACTTATAAAAAAAATTCAAAAAACTTGGGTGCCCCTGAAGACCTCCGCCCCCGTACATAGGTATTAGCAATCAACTAATTGATGGGTAATTGAAGGATTGTATATATAATATTGTAAACAAAATGGGTTCAAATAAAATTCCGTCAACTACACGAAAAAATTTCCGATGCACTGGCTGCAACCCGACAACTCAAAATAGATAAAAGAAAAAACACATGTGACATATAAGTAGCATCTTAATTGAATTTCAATGGTCGAGTTCACTATTCATTAATATGCTTTAAAGCTTTTCCACCACTGTTCTTTTTCTTTTCTTCTTTGTTCTTTGACCAGTACCACTATTCATTTAAATTTGGTGAGAAGATGAACAATCAAAACAACCCATTAATTGAGGTTGCACATGCAGCATTCAGAATTGGATAAGATATTGGATAACCACAAACTTGGTAGCTACTGTCAATTTATTATCAACTAAATATCGCATATTTATTAATCTCAGTCGCTTCCTCCAATAAAAAGTAACTTATCCAAAAAAGAAAACACTAATTTAACAAACCTTAAAACTTTAACCTATATTCAGTCGAGATTTGTCAAGTTGAGATTTGGTCCGGTGCTAAGTCTCTGACACCAATATCACATTTGACGGGAAGATAGATTGGAATCATGTTTAAAATAAATAACTTTTTAACCCTCGTCAGTGACATTAATTACCACCACCCCACTTGGCTGACCGGTACCGTTTCCCGGCGGTCGACCTCCAGTGACCTCCTCCACCTTGGCTTTCGTTGCAGTCTTTTCCAGCAACGAATGGCGGCAATTGGGGCACGAAGAATGTGACAATAGCCAAGTGTCTATGCACCTCACATGGAAACCATGGTTACACTTTGGCAGGACCCGGATTTTCTCTCCATCAAGAAACTCACCTAAGCAGATCGGACACTCCGTGGCCGGAATATCCAAGCCGTCACCGTACACTGCCACTGGAATCTGCCGCAAGTCACACTTCTTGAGGCCGGTCCCTGCCAGGCGGGCCTCTGTCTGCTCCAGAGACTCCAAGTTGAACCTGTGGCTGCAGCGTAACGCGCAGCGAACTATCGAGTTCAACCCTAGCGCGCATATAAGAGCGCACAAAAGCGCCGCTAGTATGATCACCATGTTGGTGTCGAAGCTCGTCTCGCTTAAGTACCCGTCATGAGTCGTGTTTCCGTTCGTCGGAGCTACACTTATCTCCGTCTCGAACAATCTTCGATGTAGATGCATACTGAAGTATCAAAGGATTACCAAAAAAAAAAAAAATGTTTCCAAGTTTGATTAAAATCGAAAAAACAATCCAACCTGGAAAAATTAAAAAGGAAGCTAGGAAGGGTTTTGAAAATCTTTTTGAGCTACAGGAAGAATGTTGTAATAATTCCAACTAGAAAAAGACAGAAAAAGCATCTTCTATCTATCTATGTGTTCTAAGATAAGGAAGAAAATGATTTTCAAATGGATGGAAAATTGTTTTTGTTTATGTGGGTGGCTCTGTTGATGGAATCCGGGACCTGTTTGGCTGCAAAGATTCTAATTTCTAATCAGAAAATGGTCCTCAGATTCAGATAATTAGCTCGTATATATATATATATATATATATATATATATATATATATATATATATATATATAATTGGATCGATTAGGCGGAAGAAATTTTTACCTACAATTCAATCTTTGGGAGCCAGTGAGACTAGAAATATCTCAAGTGGGTAATTATATATATGTATATATCCTCCATATCATTAATTCATTATCAAGATAATTGAAAAGTGACTTTTGCGGTGCTCAAAAGAGTTGGTGGGAAGCTAAGACAGCTAGGTTGAGATGAAATTTATACATCAAATTGATTGTATGTATCATGTAGCCCTAAGAGGGGTCATAAAGTTTTAAAAAGATGACGATTAAAAAAATTAAGATGAAATTAGTGTATCAGATTTGCCTAACTCATCATAATCAGAACATAATGGCAAAAAAATATCTTAATCAGAACATTCAAATCAATAATAATTAACGCTTAGAAAATTTAATTAGTACCAAATCCTATCATAATCCTTGATTGCAACAGTTGTGCCAGTACCCAAATAATTCTAGTGTGGTTTGAACCAATACCAAACAGGTTGGTAATTTGCAGTGTGATATTTTGTTTATCTAAAAAGATATTAACAAGGTTGAAACATAGTGGAAATTGTGTTGCCACTTTCTGATTTGGTCATATATTGCTTTTGACATTATTCTAGGTAGAGATAAGTACTAAATCTATATGATTGTTAAGGCAAAAAGAGAAAATCTTCCATTTATTTCCCACAAAATATCTCTCTAGAAACAAAGTTCAAAAGTTGAATTGTACATGTATTAATTCCTTTTTGATGATACAACCTAACCATTCCAAAGTAAAAATAAATAAATTAGATGTTTAGATGAAATATGAGGACAAACTCTAGTGATGATGAAAATTTTGGGAAACTTCTCATATTTGTTTTTTGAAATAGGAAACTTCTCATATTCTAAAAGCTACGATATGATGGATATATATTTCTCTTGAAATATGTTGAAGAATAATCTACATAGTTTAATTTAAAAAATTGTGTTTTAGTTAAAAGCATCGGAGACTATATTTTAAGTTGTTTGTATATCAAGTCTATTTTTATGTCATATAGAAAGTAAGTCTCTTGACATTATTATTATTATATTAACAATTATTGATATACAAACCACTTTTGCATTGTGGATACACTTAGAAACTTAACTCAATATTTTCTAACTTTTTTTACCACGTTATCTCCATATTGAAGTTAGATAATTGTATTGGAGAGAGTGTTTCTAATTTTTAAACTATCTATCCTATATGGTAGACAATTTTCTCCAAATACATATTTGCATTGGATATGCTCTAAGTATATTACACTAAATCATAAAGAAAAATGTATAAAATATATAATAAAGGAATCCTAAATCAACCATTCATTTCTTTAAAAAGGAAAAACCAATATTCCAAACTCATTCTGAAATTATCTGAATACTACTAAAATTAAACACTACTAGTTTAGGTTTAAGAGCATCCCCCGAGAACTCTCCAAATTCGATATTTGTTAAAATCAAATATTTTAGTATTTTTGGCTCCAAAAGACTCTTCAAGTAAGATTCTTCAAATAAGATTGTGTTTTTCTCTTTTCAATATTGAAAAACAACTATTCTCTTTTCAATTATTAATATATTATTTTTTATATCAAGTCATCATTAATATTTGACCTCTATATCCTTTTTATATTTTTAATTAAAATCAATTAGTATATAATAAATTTTAATTTATGAATTTTATTATCATAAAAATTATACCATTAAAAATGTCTCATCTAGATCTTTAAAATAAGATAAATAATTAATATTTAATAATAACATATTAATAATATGAAAATTTATTATTTTTAACTTGTAAAAAATGGAGGGTAATTAGATTTGTTGGTGAGAATGGGAAAATTTGAATGCTTTCATTAAAATTATATAAATTTATTTTTAAATGAAGAGTCTTTTGAAAAGTTTTTTCTCTTTTTACTTTTCAAATTGCTATATAGGTAAATAAATAAATATTTTTAAAGTGAAAATATAAATATAAGAGTTTTTGGTGATGCAAATTCAGTATTAAAACCAATTTATGTGTTTTTTTTAATTTTAATAAAATAATATTCAAACACAATCATTAATATGAAAAATGGAGTGCGCAACTACCTCGCAAAGAGTGACTAAAACTCTTTTTTCCTTATTCTACTTGGATGACTAAGCCTCTTTGTTCCATATTCTAGTTGGATGAATTGAAAATTCACGTATGAATTTTGTTAAAATCAAAACTCGTTAATTGAGGTTGTAGATGAGCTGATATAAAAAATTATCCTAAAAATATATGTAATTTAATGTGGCAGTTCAGTAAAAAAAATAATAAAAGAAAAAACATGAAAATTTATTAATAAATAGGACAATTTTTTTAAAAGAATAATATTTCTTTTTTATTATTATTAAGAAATTCTTTCTCACTCTTTAATATTGTAGAGTGATTTCTCTTTTTTTATATTTTATTTTATTACTATTTATAACTAAATGTGTCTTAACAACTTTATTGAATTTTAAATTAACAACTCTTTATAATTTTAAACAATTTTAAATAGTTCAATTAAAAACTTTCATTAAAATAATATAAGATTATTTATATTTGAGGAGTCTTTTAAAATGTTTTCTTTTCTCACTCTTCAAATTGTCATACAGATAAACAAATTGATATCGGTAGAGTGCAATTAAAAAAAGGCTTTTTGATTGCTCTAATGTTTAGCTTATTATTCGATTCAAATTAAAATACACAAACATATCCTCTAAATTTGATACAAAAACCAAGATATCCCAAAATAATATGGCATTAGAGAGCCGACAAAAAAGGGTCCAGACAATGCAACATCTTGTATGGCGATCGTAAATCGTGGTCCAATCCTATATAAAAAAAAGAAAAAAAAAAGTGAGTTTATGAAGAGAGGAAAAGAAAGCTAGAAGAAGAAGAAGAAGAAGACAGGTCCGTGAGGACCTGTAACACGTTGATGGGGTTGAATAATGTCGGATTTAAAAAGAATGAGAGAATACGTGTGGTTTCATCATTCATGTTAGGTTTTGTGTTGCATTTCACGTTACATCAATAGCAATATTGCATTAGGTAGAAGAATAATTTGCTTAAGCTGTTGGCAGTTGCACCAGTCCCATAATGCCTTTTTTATCTCTATTATTGTTTTTTATTTGGATTTAGATCCTCTACTAATCTCATCTTTTTTTTTTGATCTTTTTAAAACATATAATTAGTTGTTGGTAAGGTGGTTGTGGAAACCGATCACATCTTAACCATACATACATTACAGTACTTTTATATCATGAGATTAGATCAGATCAGTAGAGAATCCAAATTCTTCTTTTTTATAATATCAAACATGAATTTAGCTAGTATACTGGAATACTGACAATATTACAAGACAGTTACGCGAGTCATTATTTCCTTGTTTATTTGAGCCAATGATAGAGATCTAAAGGATTTTAAACAATCCTATATTATTAACGTTACTATATGTATACTAGTTAAATACTTTGGTTCCATCTGATTTTTTATCTGAAGATTGTACAGTACTGATTATTACTGAAGGTTAAATAGTGATTGAAAACTAAAAATTGAAAAATATGTTTTTTTTTCACCGAAAACTAAATATAAATGATTTGTTTTTTAAAGTTATAAATATCTGAAAATTAATATTTTACTTCTATGTCTTTATAATTATTATTTGTTATATATTTATATTTTAATATAATAAGGATAACTATAACAAGTAATTTAATAATTATAAAATAAAATTATTTAGTTATTAATAATATTTTAAATTTATATAAAAAATAAATAAAAATATGAAATTTTATTTTTTGTTTAAGTGAAATCTCATTTACACGATTAATAAGTATTGTAATCTTATATTGTTGTTTGATTGTGTGCATGGTTTTCTTATATATGAGAACCCAACGATTTCTTCTTAATGATTTGTATTTATGTTTCTAAAATGTCAGTTTGTATGTGAAATTGTTTTCAATTTTTTTTTATTGGTCGATGTGAACCAATAATCACCCGGTAAACATTAGTTTTTGACTTACTTTATTAACTTACTTTGATGTCATTTATGTGTGATGCCTCGTGTAGGAGCTTTATATATGGTGGATAATTGGATATACTAAAAAAAATTTATATATATATTAAATATGTTATAAATGTTGATACGATATTGTCTATTATATAAAAATTACTTGACAATTGTAACACTAATTTCCAAAATAAGTAAATCAGATGAGATGTATAGACATGTTGAATATCAATTATTTCTCCTCTATATCAATTATTTCTTCTATCCTTTTGTTTTTATATTTCTTGAGTTAGAGTTATGAGATCAAATAAATAAGTAAAAAATTTGATCTCATATCTCTAACATAATCTACTACAAAAAAAAAAGGTAAGCCGTAGAAAAAGACGATTTCTCATCGGAAATACGCTTTTCTGACGGGAAAAGACCGTCGGAGGCCGTCACAAATACACTTGTCGCAAATAACAATTTACTGACGAGTTGTCACAAATATGACCATTTCCGACGGTCAATACCGTTGGAAAAAATAAAAATTTCGTTTTCCCATCGGAAATACAATTTTTCGACGAGAAAAGACCGTCGGAGGCTGTCACAAACACGCTTGTCGCAAATAACAATTTACCGACGAGTTGTCACAAATATAACCATTTTCGACGGTCAATGTCGTCGGAAAAAATAAAAATGTCACCGGTAATAGTAGATAGTAAATGTTACTCTTACCGTTTTGCTATAACCTTATATTTGATATTTTTTACATACTATTTATATATAAGTTATTGATATGTTAATTAAATATGTTTTTTTCTATACAATATTTAAATATAACTATTTATATTGTTTTAGAAAATAATATTTTTATTAAAATATTTCCCTAATTTGATAGGAAATTACATTTTCCTACTTTATCTTGAAATATGATACATATATTATATCCTTGTTGATTTTATTTTTTATAATCAACATTTTACTAAAAAATAATAATTTAAACTTATTTCAGTAAAATTTATAATTACTTTGTACGTTAAACAAATAGATATTAATTCAAATTATTAGAGTTTTTTTTCTTTCAAAAAATATGATATAGTAGTATCATTAAACTTAATTATAAATAACTAAATATTCTTGTAATTACTAATAATTTTTTTATATTTTATATTGATCGTGTCAAACTAGACTTGTTGACTCTCGCAATAGCACGAGGTCGCAACGATAATTTAGTGACAATGTAGGGATCGTTTCCACAAGGAAAAAGGTTCTGATTACTGGAACTCAAAGGCTTGTCAACTATTTGAATAATCTAAAAAACATGAGTTGTCAAGAATTGCAATTAAATATACTAACTCAAACACAAGCTAAATTATCTAACTTAACGCTTGAACTCGAATCCGCTTTAACCCTCCTAATAACACACTTCGACTTCTTTGACTCCTAATTCGTGCATGTACAGGCTATAGATTCGTATTCCCTAAACAAATCTCTAACCTCTCTCGATGTATTAGAGATCGTATCTATACATACCCAGAATCTTTCTCAAGCAATCCGGACAATATGTATAGACCCATTAAGCACTTAGAATACAATTTGAACCCTATACGCTAGCCTAGTGGTTCTAGCACTTTCTAGTCAAGCATAGTGAACATTTATCTAAGCATTGTAAAATATATCTCCTCTCGGTACTTAGCATCCAACCATAGATCGATTACAAAATAATCAATTAAGTAAAAGCCTTAAGCATTCAAAACATCCATATAGTTTCACAAGCACAAAACTAGAGAAATCAAAGAGTCTTTCACATATGAATCAAGGGTTTAAGCATTACAAAAATAACATAGATGAGCTAACATCAATACAAATCGTAAATCAAAATAAAGAAACAAGAGAAGAGTTGATGAGATAAAACTAGATTGTAGCTTCAATCTCTTGTAGCTTAAGCTTCCCTAGCTAACTTGGATCAACCAAACCTTGCCCTATCTTATCAAACCATGAAGAACTCGGTCCAGAAATGAAGAGAGAACCCCAAAATCGTCCAAGTGCAAAGCTGGTCTGGTGTGTTTGTTAATTCTCAGATCTCCTTTCTCTCACCTCTCTTTCTTCACTTTATAGGCAATAACAAGCCCCCCCCCCCCCCACTTTTGTAGGAGGGTCCCATAGACACCCTCTCATCCTCTATGAACATCCCACCTCACTGTTTAATCAGAGATAAGAGAGGGGGTCCGACAATAAATCCACTCCTCTGTTCGCGAAACAGAGGTTTCACAATCTGCCATGATGTGCGGTACGAAGTGAGGTTCACTTCGACGCGCCGTACAGCATATCAGTTTAATTATGGTTGTTGGAAGTTTGCACGGTAAGTGATGCGGTTCGCGATTCCTTCTGGCGCTGTCCGCGTACCGCGCTTGAAGCCTTATATAATTTCTTCTTCCATCTCACGCTGTTCATGATGCGGTTCACGATTCCTTCTAACGCGGTTCGCGTACCGCGCTTGAGGCCTTGTATAATTTTCTCTGCCATCTCGTGCGGTTCGTGATGTGGTTCGCTTCGACGTCATGTACCGCACCTATTCTTCTACTCTCCTGTGTTGTACGAAGTGCGGTTCACTTTGACGCCACGTACCGCACTTCCTTCTAGTGAAACTGCTATCCTGCTGCGCGGTATGCACTTTCTTCTGGCGTGGTACACGTACCGCACTTATCATTCTATGTTGAGCTTAAAACCTTCTTTTCACTCCGAAAACTCTCGGTTTCACACAAGGATAACTCCTGGCTATAGAGGATCTGTTTAAGCACTTAGAACATCAAAATATGAGTTTGCAAAGAAAACGAGAGCAAAACTATACAAAAATGATGGGTACGTAAAGTATGAAAAACGAGCTTATCAAATACCCCCAAACCAGAATTTTTGCTTGTCCTCGAGCAAAACTTGGGACAAAAAAATGTAAGAGAACTAAACTCTATTTAGATTTACTTTATTTCTTGCTGAATCAACTGAAGAACGAGATACGGATTTGGGTAAATCAAAAATCAGAAAACTAGCATGCTAAGACCACTGAGGATTGCAGACCAAGGTGCTTCAATACGAAGGATTGCAATTCCAGGCTACATTGTGACTATAGATCCATAAGTATCAAACACAAAAGTCATATGATTGCATTTCGCCTTGACTCTAAACCTTACCGGATTCAACTCTCGTTTTTCCACACAGATCCTAGGCTCACTCAACAAGCATATGTGCAACACTAGAGTTATGCATGAAAAGATTAAGAAATGCACATATGAAAATCTTTTAACGTTAGTATTTTAGGAGAATCGAAAAAGTAAACGAGAATCAGATAATATCATGTTACCATGGTAACTTTTCCAAATACAAGTTCTTCCTAAGGATCAGCTAGGACTTCTATTTTATTTCACTGGGTTTATGTCAATGGTATGGCGAGGCTAGGTTGGTATGGTATAGATACAAGTAAGGCTAGTGATCAAGCTTGG
Organism: Dipteronia dyeriana; assembly: GCA_032871835.1. Classification (NCBI taxonomy): domain Eukaryota; kingdom Viridiplantae; phylum Streptophyta; class Magnoliopsida; order Sapindales; family Sapindaceae; genus Dipteronia; species Dipteronia dyeriana. The sequence continues at coordinate 16,081,341 of CM065299.1, read as the reverse complement.
CTATTCAGAGTACAAAAATGAGTAACCTTATTTGCTAGCCCAATTTACTAGGCGTTGATTGTCACAACTTTTTCATTCTTTGGCATCAATTCTTTTTTTTTTCTTTTTTGAATCAAGGATCTATATCAAGATGGTTCATTTGGCTGCATTTCGAACTACTCAAATTGCTGAGCTTCTTTATTTAAGCCTTCATTAGAACAACCAAGTCATGATCTTAGTCTGTTGGGTTTGTGTTTAGGAATTGTGATGTAGTGTGTAACATGGCTAGATAAATTTACACGGAAATTTTTAGCACACACGGTTATGGGACGTGTTTAGGCCATTGTCTCAAGTTTCACACAAAAGCCTACTTCATCTCAAAAGGTATAGAACAAGCGGAAATGAAACCATGGCAACAAACTCATAAATAATTACAAACATGCCTGATTCTTAATGATGCCTCCTAAATGCCTAACGGAAAAGTGTATAGAGAGGTAAGTAACATTATCGCTTAAGTGACGCATTTCTGGACTCTATAGACTTATAGGGTAGTCTCCACTAATGGTCTAAACATTTCAAGCGCCATACCCTCTTCACTGAGACACTATGGAGCCCGACAAGATGTGTGCAAGCCATATGGTGCGGCTTTAGTAAGCACAACCTTAGTGGTACAAAGCATGTAACAACTGCCTGAAAAAGGCACAACCCAAAAGCATCTCGTTCGAGCAGGATTAGTGCTCTGAAATTCTACTTAGCAAGAAAAACAAAAATTTGTGTACAATGTATCATGTTCTCTAAATTTCTATTCCAACACCCCCAAACCAAAACTAACATTATTCTGAATGAAAATTAGAAGCGAAAACTAAATAAATCCGAAAATATTCCGAAATATGTTAAACAAAAAACCAAAATGAGTTATCTACACATTTCATAATATACTAAGTCTACTAGTTATAATCAATAAAACAATAATAAAATGGAAAAAAAAAACAATCATAAACATAAAAGTTTGAAAGAGATATCCTGGCAGCAGACTGCTAGTGCTATAAGTGTCCATTTTCGCTGTCCTGCCATGCAGCTGCCTCCTCTGCTCGAACTCTCTCAGCCTCTGCTGTAGCCCCCTGGATAGCCTGGTCTTCAGAAATTGAGATGCCGGCTGAAGACGGGCGAGGTCGCCACCTCTTCTGATAAGTCTGAAAGCCCGCTTGCCTCCGAATGTCAGCAAGATCATCTATTTGATCTCTCATCTCTTCCTTAAAGATATCCAACCTTGAATAGATCAGATATGTCCTCTGCCTCACTACCTGAAGGCTATCCTCGAGGCCAGTCATACCAAGTTGGATGCCCTCTACAACGCTCAAAATCTTGGCCAGCATGAACTGCGATGCAGGGTCCTCGTAGTCCTGGTCCTCTTCCTCTAATTCCCCAAATTCAAAATCAGGCTCCTCTTCATCCGGAGTGTTAGATGGACCATCAGTAATCCTCTGCCTCTTCTTTCCCTTGGTTTTGATTGTAACATCCTGCCACGATCTTTTATTAAGGTCCCCCATGGGGTTGATCTTTACTTCATCCTTGGCAATTTCTAGGACTCCTTCCTTCTTCAGGAGAGCAATGATAAGGCTAGGAAAGATGATTGACCTTGGCTTTTCTTACGGATGCACATTAATCGAGGCTGCCTCTAAAATTGCATTCATTATAATTTGGCCTATATCAATTCTTGTCTGATCTTGGACGCAGCTGAGTACATCTGCTCTTGGCTCTGAAAATGTATCCTGTGAGTGGTTGGCAAGAGGAAGAAAGTGTTGAAAAGGTTCCAAAACGCCAACTCCTGAGGAAGCTCTGACTGCTTAAGCATCTTACCATGCTCCCACACACCATCATCTGACCCTCTGAGCGCCATAGCCAAACTTGATTTCGTGTTATGCCTGCTCGTATACCCTTTGCTGAGTTGTGGGTAGTCTGATGTGCCAAAGTGAGTGTTGATCTTGGTGGGATTGATCATGACCGAGATGTCTCTCACCAAAACCGGTCTACCTTCCTTCACTGCCTCTGGTATCATACTGGCGTAGAACTCTTTTACCAGTGAAACATTAGCGCCCGCCGGGACACTGACAAAATTCTGCCATCCCCGTTGTGTCACGGTCGTGGGGACTGATGTGTCCTTGAGTTCCACAAGATGCATACCTCTCTCAAAGATAATGTTCGCACCGTTGAGCTTTTCCATTCGTCTCCCATAATCACTGTTCCGCACACACTACTGCGTCACTCTGGATGATGATCAGACAATCCTCTTTCCGGTAAGAGTGGACTTTGTATTCTTCTTGGGAGGCATCTTTAGTTGTGAGATTATGTTCCTGCAAAAACAAACCAAGAAAAACACAAAAACACAAAAACAAACCACAACCACTCTTAGTTCTAGCCCTTCAACAAACACAATCAACATGACAACCCAAAACATCTATCTCCTTTTAAGCTTTCACAAAATTGATGCCAAGCATAACCACAAATATAGCCCAATTTATCGATTATTCTTCCATCATAGGCGAAAAACTACCCACACAAATATAAAAAAAACAACTCAATCACACCCACATTCACCCTAAAATTGGAATCTCTTCAAAAACCCACAAATCCATACACAACAATTGCTCAAACAATCTATCAATACTATATTATGGAATTTTGTGTGTGATTGTGGTCTACATAACAAATTGAAACTCAAAAAAAGTAACTACAGGAAAAACCCCCCAAAATTTCGAAACCCTAACCTACCCAATCATACATTAAACTATGCCCTAGCTTATTTTGATTGATATATGCTTAATCTAGGGCAAGATTCCATGAATAAAAGATAAAGAGAGAGAGAATAGGAAGTTAGAGCTACATACCGGTTGAATTCGTGGTAGACCTTAGATTGAGAGAGTTTTGAAAAGAGGGGAGAGGGGGAAGAATGAGAGATGTCGAGATTTTGGTTCTTTAAATCTTTAAAATTCTCAAGAGAAGCGGTACGAAGTGCGGTTCACTTTGACACTTCGTACCGCACTTACCTGCTTATGCGTGGCTCAACGCTCGTTTCAAAGGCCCAGGTGTGGTTCGCAATGCGGTTCGCATTGACACATCATACCACACCTGAGCATTTAAATTCTTCTGCCGTCATACACGGTACACACTTCCTTATGGTGCGGTACGCGTACCGCACTTCTAACCAACCATAGCCTGATGAAGGCTTTCTTCTTGCTCTAGGCTTTTCCAGAATTTTCGTCCTTCTGTTTACACTCCTTAACTTTTTCAAAAACTTACAAAATCACATCAAATGCGAAAGTGAAAATGGGTGATTTATCATGCAATAAAACCAAAAACAAAAGTACCATTCGAAAGGAAATTTAAATTAATACTAAAAACTAACATACTATTTACAGATATGGTACATTTCCTTCGTTCTCAGGTGGGGTCTCGGAGGTGGATTACCTTCATGATTTGATCAGTCTCATGCTCCTGGTAGATTTTTAGCCTTTGTCCATTTACCTTGAAGCTTTCCCTTGCGTCATTTTCGATCTCCATCGTTCCATATGGGAAAACACGTTTCACAGTCTATGGGTCTGTCTATTTGCTCTTCAATTTTTCAGGGAAGAGACGAAGTCTTGAGTTGTACAGTAAGACTTGATTACCCATCTGAATGTCCTTCTTCACCAATCGATTATCATGCCATTTCTTACTTTTCTCTTTGTAAATCTGGGCATTCTCATAAGCATCTAGACGCATTTTGTCTAGCTCATTCAACTGGATGAGTCTCTTTACCCCAGCAGATCTCATATCGAAGTTTAATGCCTTTACCGCCCAAAAGGCTTTGTGCTCCAACTCAACTGGAAGGTGACATGCTTTTCCGAATACTAACCTGAAAGAAGACATGCCAATTGGAGTCTTGAAAGAGGTTTTGTATGCCTATAATGCATCATCGAGTTGTTTTGCCCAATCTTTTCTTCGAACCCTCACGGTCTTCTCAAGAATACTTTTGAGCTCGCGGCTTGATATTTCAGCTTGCCCGTTTGCTTGCGGATGGTAAGGAGTGGTCACTCTATGCATTACATCATATTTTCTGAGCAATGCTTCAAATTGCTTATTACAGAAATGTGACCTTCCATCACTCACTATTGCCCTTGGTGTGCCAAACCGTGAGAAAATGTGCTTCTTCAGAAACTCAGTGACTGTTTTCGCATCACTTGCTAGAGTGGCCACGACTTCAACCCATTTGGACACATAGTCCACTGCTACCAGTATGTATTGATTCCCTTGTGAATTTAGGAAAGGGCCCATGATATATAGACCTCACACATCAAATAATTCCACATTCAACAAGAAATTCAATGGCATTTCATCCCTTTTACTGATGTTTCCGGTTCTTTGGCACCGGTCGTACGCTTCCACAAAGCTTCTAGCATCATGAAAAAAGGTATGCCACCAGAAACCCGACTGAAGAATCTTTCATGCTGTTCGAATTCCACCAAAATGTCCCCCACACTCTCTGGAGTGACAATGGTCTAAAACGATATTCATCTTTTCTTCCGGTAAGCACCTTCTTATCATTCCATCCGCGCAAGTTCGGAATAACAAGGGCTCATCCCACAAATACCACTTAACTTCATGCAAAAACTTCTTCCTCTGGTTATAGTTCAGGTCAATGGGCATAATATCACTGGCTAGATAGTTCACATAGTCTGCAAACCATGGAACCATAAGATCTTTCAGAGCGAAGAGTTGCTCATCTGGAAACTTCTCATTGATTGGAATCACTACCTCTTCCTTCTCATCTCTTTCTAACATGGATAGGTGATCTGCTACAAGGTTCTTTGTTCCTTTCTTGTCCTTGATTTCCAAGTCGAACTCTTGTAGGAGCAAAACCCATCTTATCAATCGAGGCTTCGCGTCTTTCTTGTTCAATAAATACTTGATGGCTGTATGATCTGTGTACACGATGACCTTTGAACCTACCAAGTACGATCTAAATTTGTCGAATGCAAACACTATATCCAAAAGCTCCTTTTCTGTTGTTGCATAATTGACTTGGGTGTCATTCAAGGTTTGGCTTGCATAGTAAATCACATGAAGCCTCTTCTCTTTTCATTGGCCCAAAACTGCTTCTACCGTAAAATCATTGGCATCACACATCAATTCGAACGGTAAACTCCAATCTGGGGGAGAAATGATTGGAGCCGATGTAAGCTTCTTCTTCAAAAGGCCAAAAGCTGTATGACACCCTGCATCAAATACGAAAGGTGAATCTTTCATCAACAAAGTACACAAGGGCTTTAAAATTTTCGAGAAGTCTTTGATGAAGCACCTGTAAAACCCAACGTGCCCCAGGAAACTTCTAATGCCTTTAACTGACACAGGAGGTGGTAACTTCTCTATCACTTCAATCTTCGCTCTATCCACTTCTATTCCTTGGCTTGAAATTCGATGACCAAGCACTATCCCTTCTTTCACCATAAATAGACACTTCTCCTAATTGAGAACACGATTCGTTTCCTCACATCTCTCTAACATAAATGTCAAGTTCTTTAAACAGTTGTCAAAAGATGTCCCAAAAACCGAGAAGTCATCCATAAAGACTTCTATAAAATTCTCCACCATTCTATAAACTTCTCCACCATGTCGAAGAATATTGCAGTCATACACATCTGAAATGTAGCCGAAGCATTACATAACCCAAACGGCATTCTTCTATAGGCAAATGTCCCATAAGGACATGTGAAGGTGGTCTTTTTCTGGTCTTCAGGATCGATAGGGATTTGGTTATATCCTGAATAGCCATTGAGGAAACAGTAGTATTCGTGTCTCGCCAATCTTTCAAGCATCTGATCAATAAAAGGCAACGGGAAATGATCTTTCCTTATAGCACTATTCAGCTTCCGGTAGTCTATACATACTCTCCATCCTGAAATCTTTCGGGTGGGAATCAATTTGTTGTTGGTATTTTATACTACAGTGATCCCACCATTCTTTGGCACTACTTGAACCGGGCTCACCCACGGACTATCCGAAATTGGATATATAATTCATGCATCTAGAAGTTTTAAGATCTCTGCCTTTACCACTTCCTTCATGTTTAGGTTCAATCTCCTTTGGTGCTCCACTGATGGCTTGAACTGCTCTTCAGTCAAGATTTTATGCATACACAAGGATGGGCTAATTCCCTTAATGTCTGAAATAGACCACCCTATAACTTTCTTATGCTCTCTAAGAACTCTCAACAACTTTCCCTCTTCCACCTTATTCAACAAAGATGACAAAATCACCGATAAACTTGTTGGTTTTTCTAGGAAGGCATACCTTAAGTGAGAAGGTAATTTTTTTAGCTCAAGTATTGGAGGCCTTTCTATAGAATGAGGAATTCTTGGCTTGCTTTGGCCAAGGTCTTCGGATCTTCATCTATTCTTGGTTCGTCACACCGGTATTACATCTAAACTTGCCGCACACTCTGCTACTTCCTCATCCTTATCTTCAGTTGTTGTATTTTTACTAATGCAAGCTAGCAAAGGTGCATCCATTTCCTTCATTCTTAGAAGTTCATCCATACTTGTATCCATACTCTCCACTCTCAAACAATCATCTACTGAATCCGACTTCTTTATAATTTTAACCATATCAAAAACGACATTTTCCTCACCAACTCTTAAAGTCATCTTGTCATCCCTTATGTCTATCATAGCTCCGACAGTCTTTAAGAATGGTCTTCCTAAAAGTAGAGGTACTTCTACATCTTCCTCCCATGTCTAAAATCAGGAAGTCAACTGGGAAGTATAACTTGTCCACCCTGACCAAAACATCTTCCATCACTCATCTCGGATACTTGATTGATCAATCAGCTAATTGCAAAGTGACATTGGTAGGCGTCACTTATCCGACTCCTAACTTTTGAAAACTTGAGAACGGTATTAGATTAATGCTAGCTCCCGAATCAATTAATGCCTTATTGAATTCCAACGTACCAATGGTACAAGGGATGGTGAATTTCCTCGGATCCTTCAATTTGGGTGGAAGCTTGTTCTGGAATATAACACTACATTCTTCCTTCAAAGTTACCATTTTGAACTCTTCTAGCTTCCTCTTGTTAGATAGAAGCTCCTTTAAAAACTTCGCATAGGTCGGCATCAGTGCTAGAGCTTTGACTAACGGGATGTTGATGTGCAATTTCTTGAACATTTCTAGGAACTTTACAAAGCTCTGAGCATCCTTATGCTTTCTCAGCCTTTGCAGATATGGAATATGTGGAACATATGTTTTGACTTGTGGAGGTGTTGGTGGTTCACTTTCTTGATCCTTTTCCAAGATCACTTCCTCATTTCTCAACTCTTCATTCTCATCAACCTCAACTCTCTCTCTATCCTTCATCATAACCTCCTTTCTTACCCCAAAGTCCTTCGATAACTCCACATTCTTTCCACTCCTTAGAGTGATTGCTTGACATTGATCTTTCGGATTCGTGATCGTATCGTTGGGAAAGGTCTTTTGCTGTCTCATTTGAGCTCCCCTGGCTAACTGACCGACTTGCATCTCTAAATTTTTAATGGAGGCTTGGTTGTGCTGCGATATCTGGTCCATCTTAGCATCTAGCTTCTTAAGTGTGGCATCTTGGGTGTCCATGCGGCTGTCTATCTTCACCAAGTACTTGGAAAGAAGATCTTCAATTGATGTCTTCCTTTCCGCCTCAAAAGTTTGATTCTGGTTCTGATAACTAGGATTCTAGCGGTTGTAACCCTGAGGTTGTTGTTGGTTGTCAAAGCCTGGAGATTGTCTCTGGATCAAATTCTGTTGTGGTTGTGGTTGTGGTTGTTGTTGTTGGTTATCCTTCTAAGAGAAGTTTGGATGGTTCCTCCATCCTGGGTTATACGTGTTTGAATAGGGATTGTTCTGAGGATTCTGAGTTGCTTGTTGGTTGCTGAAGTTTCTGTTATATCCAACGAAAGCAACTTGATCTCACGACTATGAAGCAAATGGGTTCCCATCCTGACATTCGGAACTTATATGTGGTCCTGAACATAACTCACAAGCAGCTATAGCATGACTACTCCCCGCATTCATCCTATTCATTTGCTTAGTAAGTGATTCAAGCTGAGCCTTCACACTTGTCAATTCGTCAACCTCAAGGACGTCGGGACCCTTTTTCAGCACCTGTCTTTCTTCTCCCCAATGGCTATTATTATTGGTCATTTCTTCTATGAAGTCATAGGCCACATCTGTTGTCTTGGTCAGGAGCGTCCCGCCTGAAGCTGCATCCACAAAATTCCTATTTGCTTATGAGATTCCATTGTAATAGGATTCCAAAATCTGCCATTTTACCAATCCATTATGTGGACACTTCCTAATCAACTCCTTGAATCTCTCACATGATTCGTAGAGATTCTCCTTATCAAATGCCGTAAAGGAAGTTAAGTCGTTTCGAAGGCGGGCAGCTTTTCCCGAAGGGAAATTCTTGTTCAGAAACTGCTGAGCCAACTGCTTGAAGAATTAAATGGAATCCAGTGGCAGTGATTGCAGCCATGTTTGATGAAGTTTTCTGTTACTGCATTGTAGCGAAAGGTCTCACATATCTCGTTGAAGTTTTAGAGATGCTGGTTCGGGTCTTCATGTGGATGGCCATAGAATTGAATCGTGTTCGAGATCATTTGAATCAAAGTTGGCTTGATCTCAAAGTTATTAGTTGCAGATGTTGGTCTTCTAATGGATGAAACATTCTGGTCCACCCTTGGACTGATAATTTCATAGAGACTCATTTGGTCAACTCCCCTAATATTTACTGGTCCTTGGACCAGTTCTGGTTGATCCGCAACTATGGGAGGATTTTGAACATCATCATGATTTGTCATTGCTCTATTTCTTCATCGATTTCGGCAATTTCTCCTTGCCGTTCCTTCAATATCTGGATCAAATTGCAGATCTTACTAACTGTTACTCCTTGTACGTTGGTGCATACAAGAGCAATTTGCCTGAAATGATACAATAAGAAATTTAAAAGTAACACGTTCAAATTAGTTATAACCAAATACTTCCAATATCAAATACAACTTATTCCCCAGCAGCGGCGCCAAAAATTGATCGTGTCAAACTAGACTTGTTGACTCTCACAATAGCACGAGGTTGCAACGATAGTTTAGTGACATTGTAAGGATCGTTCCTACAGGGAAAAAGGTTCTGATTACTGAAACTCAAAGGCTTGTCAACTATTTGAACAATCTAAAAAACATGAGTTGTCAAGAATTGCAATTAAGTATACTTAACTCAAACACAAACTAAATTATCTAACTTAACTATTGTAGAAATGTATGGAAAACATGTTAGAACTCGAATCCGCTTTAACCCTCCTAATAACACACTTCGACTTCTTTGACTCCTAATTCGTGTGTTTACAGGCTATAGATTCGTATTCCCTAAACAAATCTCTAACCTCTCTCGATGTATTAGAGATCGTATCTATACATACCCGGAATCTTTCTCAAGCAATCCGGACAATATGTATAGACCCATTAAGCACTTAGAATACAATTTGAACCATATACGTTAGCCTAGTGGTTCTAGCACTTTCTAGTCAAGCATAGTGAACATTTATCTAAGCATTGTAAAATACATCTCCTCTCGGTACTTAGCATCCAACCATAGATCGATTACAAAATGATCAATTAAGTAAAAGTCTTAAGCATTCAAAACATCCATATAGCTCCACAAGCACAAAACTAGAGAAATCAAAGAGTCTTTCACATATGAATCAAGAGTTTAAGCATCATCTTGTTCTAACATAAGAATAATTAGCTCATTCTATACAAAAATAACATAGATGAGCTAACATCAATACAAATCATAAATCAAAATAAATAAACAAGAGAAGAGTTGATGAGATAAAACTAGATTGTAGCTTCAATCTCTTGTAGCTTGAGCTTCCCTAGCTAACTTGGATTAACCAAACCTTGCCCTAGCTTATCCAACCATGAAGAACTCGGTCAAGAAATGAAGAGAGAACCCCAAAATCGTCCAAGTGCAGAGCTGGTCTGGTGTGTTTGTTAATTCTCAGATCTCCTTTCTCTCACCTATCTTTCTTCACTTTATAGGCAATAACAAGCCCCCCAACTTGTGTAGGAGGGTCCCATAAACACCCTCTCATCCTCTAGGAACATCCCCCATCACTGTTTAATCAGAGATAAGAGAGGGGGTCCCACAATAAAGCCACTTCTCTGTTCGCGAAACAGAGGTTTCACAATCTGCCATGATGTGCGGTACGAAGTGCGGTTCACTTCGACGCCGCGTACCGCACATCAGTTTAATTATGGTTGCTGGAAGTTTGCACGGTACATGATGTGGTTCGCGATTCCTTCTGACCCGTTTCGAGTACCGCGCTTGAAGCCTTATATAATTTCCTCTTCCATCTCACGCGGTTCGTGATGCGGTTCGCTTCGACGCCGCGTACCACACCTATTCTTCTGCTCTCCTGCACGGTACGAAGTGCAATTCACTTCGACGCCGCGTACCGCACTTTCTTCTAGTGAAACTGTTGTCCTGCTACGCGGTACAAAGTGCGGTACGCACTTCCTTCTGGCGTTGTACGCATACCGCACTTGTCATTCTATACTGAGCTTAAAACCTTCTTTTCACTCCGAAAGCTCTCGGTTTCGCACAAGGATAACTCCTTGCTATAGAGGACCTGTTTAAGCACTTAGAACATCAAAAGATTAGTTTGCAAAGGAAATAAGAGCAAAACTATACAAAAATGACGGGTACGTAAAGCATGAAAAACGAGTTTATCATATATTTATTTAATTTAGTTAGATATACACATAAAGTAGTCTTCTTATTAGTTTCATTGTTTTGTTCCTAAAGTCTGGTCCTTATTGTCTAATTTTCTTACAGTGATCACCAAAAAAATTAATTTTTTTTTACATTATCTATGACATATTATTTGAAAAATTCAAAATTAAATCAAAATATTTGGCGAAAAAATTGACAGAGTGATTTTGCTAAAAAAAATAGTGATAAATAAAAAGTAACATATATAGTAATACATTTAAACTATTGATCTACAAGTCATATATTTTTTTATTGGATAAATTATCAAATACATTCCATTATAATTTATTAATTAATATTATAATAACAATTTTTTTTTTCAATGACAATGCCGTAACAAATATTACAAAAAATAGTACTACATTTTCAATAGCGTAACTGCCCTTAAAACTATTTTGAATTAAATTTTATCATTTCCGAAGGTACAAAAATACCGTCGGAAATGTGGACTATTTTCGACGGTCTTATGGTCGTCGGAAATATTTTATTACTTTTTCCATATTTTCGATGGCATAAAAACTATTTTCGATGGTTATTAGATCGTCAGAACTGTGGTATTATATTTTGACTCATTTCCGACGGCTCTAATATGACCGTCGGAAAATGTACTATTTTCGACGACAATTAGCGCAGGTGGAAATAGTTCGTCACTAATAGACTTTTTTTTTTTGTAGTTATCGCAATTTAGTTATATTGAAGAATTGATTACAATGGAACCATTGAAGAATAAGAACAAACCAATATAAACAACAAGTGTAACAAAACAAGCCCAATTTAGATATACAGTAGATACACAAATACAAATGAATTGAAATTCTCTTGCTTTAAGACCAATTCAAATATAAAGTAATAAATCGTCTACTATATTTGTAACTTTTTTTTTCTTATTAAAATTAACATCTCGAAACCCACAAAAAAAAATCATAACAAAATCTCCATGAAAATCATTCTCCGGTTATTAATTTGTTTGGGTCTAAAATAAACCCATGGAATGTTCAAAACAAGTAAAAGAGATGCAAATCAAACTTTAAAATAAAACTAATTATGAAATTATGAGAGAGAGAAAACGAGTCCTTACCGGAAGCCGGAATATTGTAGGAAAACCAATATCTAATTGTTTGAGTTTTAGAGCAATTAAGTTTTGTGATGTTGTAGTTGTTTATGATGAGATTTTTTTAAAAAAAACATGAATAGCATTTTGACAGAAGACAAAATTGAAAATTTATTAGATTGGTAAAGATAGTTTTGAAAGTAAAAAATTGTAATAAATTCCAGTGGACTTTTGTTCGGTTTCACTTTTCTAAACAAATGGTTTCAAGGGTTCTTTAAATGATTTTATCACTAAAAAAACAAACAAAATAACTTAATGGAGCACATTAAGTGTCATTAAGTATTAAGTGGAAAATCAAACAGAGTCTTAAACTTAACCATCTAATTTTGTGTGTTTTAATATTGAATTTGTTTATGCATATCACCTCTTAATAGAGGTGGTTATGTATATCATTTCATATTAGTGGTAGGGGTTCACAACTTCAAATCTCATTAAGTATATTTTATAAATGTGTGAGAAGTTTTTTTTTTTTCTCCAATTTGTAGGAGTAGCTATTTTCTATTATTGAGAGTAGATATCCGGACCACATATATATTGTTTAATATCAAAGTTATCTCATGTTATTGAAAGTAGATATCCATACCGTACATATATTGTTTGATATCGACAGGGTCTGAAAATTCTACTGTAATAGTTGTTCTTGTAATATTTCAATATATATAGAATTTGTTTATATTTATAATTCCAATAAAGATTGACATGTATATCTTAATTCAAGAGGAGTTTTTTTCCTAATGTTTGATCTCTGTAGGTCCCAACATTCTTATTTCAATAATTGTTCTTGTGATACTTCAACAAAAAAATATTGAATATGTTTATATTTATAATTCAAATAAAGATTGACATATATCTCTTAATTCAAGTTGTGGTAGTTGATATCCGAATTATACATTTAATATAAACACATCTCACTGTATGTATTTTATAAATATTTATTGAGAATATGTTCTTTGGCTAAAAATAAGGATTGCCCAAAATGGTCTCAACGATTTTCAAGAAAGAAAGAACCTAGGTAAAGTTTTGTTCCCCATCAAAGTTGTTATTAATAAACAACAGCGTGAATTAAATCCTAATTATCTATTGTTAAGAATTCATAAAATTTTGAATTCTCATTTATTTTTTCTTCTTCTTTTTCGGTCTTCGAGACTGGATGATGGGTTTGTATCACGATTTGATGTGGCCTAGTTGGACACAAAACTTTTAGCAAATGGGCTGGGAAACTTTTGAATAGTTGTCGATCAAATTTGGGCCCAACGATATATATAGGACCAACAATATAGTTGAATTAAAACTTGAGTTTCTCAATCTAAACGCACATTTAGGGACCGTTATGTGTCGTTTTGAAAATAATGTTTTTGAAAATTGTTTTTAAAGTAGAAATCATGTTTTTAAAATGATATTTTTTAAAATGTTTAATGTGTTTGACATTGTTTTTTAAAAGTAGTTTTTTAAAACGGAAAACGATGTGAAAGTGTTTGATTGTTTTTAAAATAGATAAAAGCCCATCATGTTAACGTTTTTCACTTATTATTTTTTGAAAATAAAAATAAAAATGAAAACAGTGTTTTTGGTTTCAGTTTCGAATTCTGAAAACACGTATGGTAAGATATACTGAAAGCTGTATTTTGAAAATGAAAACGGAAAAAAAAAAGGTCTGGTAGGTTAACAGAAAACAATCAAAAATTGAAATATCAATTTTGGCATTTTGTTTAATAATATTACAACTATAAACAAACTGATTACATAATTAACCAAAATAATTTTTGTAATGTAATTTTTAAATTAAACAAAAGGAATACATCAAAAATTAATTCAAAAAAACATATCAAAAAATAAAATAATCAAAACTAAACTCATAAATTATAAATAAATAATCACAATATATATATATATATATATATATATATATGTAATAAAAATATATTTGTATATATTATATTAATATATATATGTACATATTATAATAATATATTAAATAGTATTGCAAATATTATAATTTATATTTTATATATTAAGTATTATTATATTTTTTTATTATATAATATTATATTTTTATATATAATAATACATAATATATTACGGTATATCCTATTATATATATATATATATAATCATTACAAATATATATATATATATATATATATATAGTATTAATATATATATATATATATATATATAAATATATATATATATATATAATAGAATATTAATACACTAATTATATAATATAATTATAATATATATTATAATATTATATATATGATAATTATAATATATACATATATATATATATATATATATATTATTGCATGAATGTTTTTAGTTATAGTTGGAAATAAATTATTCTGATATATATATATATAACTATATAAGGGACACTTTGGTCATTTGAAAATCTTGTATCGTCTTGTTCTAGTTATATAAAACGTATAGCAGTACAATTAATAGTTTCAAAAATTTATTTTCTTTATATAAAAATAGTGAAAAACAAAATGAAAAACAAAAACAAAAAATAAAAAACAAGTATTTTATGTTTTTCAAATCTTCCACTTTTAACATTGATTCTTTTTCACGTTTTTTTTTTCAAAAATAAAATGAAAAACTGTTAAAGAACTCGTTTTCGAAATCATTTTTGAAAAATGAAAATAAAAACGGACTGAAAAACAACTGCATAACGATACCTAAAGTAGTTGTTTAGAGAAAACAAGTTGTGATTTGTTTTGAAAGTATGATTTTGAAAATTGTGAAACCTTTTAGTTATATATTTTAAAAAGTTGTTTTTTTGTTTTTAAAAACAGTAAACAGTTTTGTAAAACGTGTAAACAAAGAAAGTTTTTTATTTTTCAAAACAGAAAACCATTCTTAAAAGGATTCAAAAAATAAATGACATTTTTTTGAGGTGACATTTCAACACTGTCATTCCTTTAATAACTTATGATTTAAAGACACATAATATGGTGAACATTCAAAAATACCTCTAATAGTTGTTCCACATCAAATTTCTTTCATTCATTTTACAGTGACAGAGTTGTGATGTAGAGAGAGAAAGTCTCGTTGAAACTCAGACAATTATTCGAACAGCGGCGGAGTGGCGTTACACAGACGCATTCGGAGGTCGAGCTCCCCATCAAGCTACCCGGTCAGCTCATGCGGAGGGGTGGGGTCGCTGTGCCCTCAGAGTTTTTTTTTATTTGATTTGTTGTGTGTTGACGAAGATGAAGATCTAGGTTTTTAAGACCTTTTCAAACATTTTCGAGCTTTTTTGAAACACGTCCAAGTTTTTTTTTTGTTTCTCAAAGGGATCGAGTTTTTTTTTTCAAAGGGATCGAGTTTTTTTTAAAGGGATCTAATTTTTTTTGTACATGGAGTTTTTTTTGTAAGGGATTGAGTTTTTATTTTTTACATGATCGAGCTTTTATTATTAATGATCAAGTTTGTTTTTTACATGATAGAGTTTTTTTTGTTAAGGATCGAGTTTTTGTATAAGGGATCGAGCTTTTTTTGTAAGGGCTCATGTTTTTTTTTACTTTTCAATTTTTTATTTGTAAGAGATCGTACTTTTTTTTTGTTTTTAAGAGATCGATCTTTTTTGTATATGATCGAGCTTTTTTTGTGAGGGATCGAGTTTTTTTCTTAAGGGCTCGAGTTTTTTTTATTAAGGGTTCTAGTTTTTTTGCCCAAGATTATTAATTTGTTTGCACCAATATAAAAATACTCGTACCAATGTAAAAAAAGCTCGGACAAATTAAAAAAAAAAATTATTCTGACCAATTACAAAAAAAAAAAAAACAGTTCGTAAACATATCAAAAAAAGCTTAGACCAATGTAACAAAATCTCGGACACATATACAAGAGCTCGTAAACTTATCGAAAAAATCGGATCATGTTCAGATAAATTGTAGATCGATTTTCAGACAAGTTTTTTGGAGAGAGAGAGAGGGGTTACTGATTTCAGTTATTCAAATGTAGAGTTAGAAGTACAAAGAGAATTAAAAATTGATTATTTAAGGACAATATGGGTAGTTCACCATAATAGGTGTATTTTAAACTTAACTTATTAAACCGGTGACATCACTATAACTCACAAAAAAAAAACATGACATTTCTTACAATTTTCACTTTTTTAAAAATGGTTCCAATCAACACCTTACTGACCGAAACCAAGTTTGGGTGAATCATACCGTTTTGGTTTAAAACCGAATCTGTCGAAACTATAAAATAGGGTTATGTTCGTCATAAATTTTAGGAATTATTGATTTTGTCATTTTTATTGCTTATAACTCGATCAAAAATTTGTTTTTAGTCGAATTTAACCGTAGTTTCACATCCCAAACGCATGATGACTAACTAAACCCAAGTCTCAACGAATTTGACTGTTCCGGTTTCAAACCTAAACCACCAAAATTGGGTTATATTCATTGTAATTTTTAGGAATTATTGATCTTGTCAATTTTGTTGCTTATAACTTGATCACACGTGTTTTTAATCAAATTTAAACATAGTTTTGTAACCTAAATGCACACCGACTAACCGAACCCAAGTCTCGAAGAATTTGACCATTTTGATTTCAAACTGAAACCAACAAAATTAGGTTCTATTTGTAATAATTGTTAAGAAATATCAATTGCCATTTTTGTTGCTTATAACTTAACCTTTTCTTTACCCGAAGTAAAACTTATCTTTGCAACCTAAATGCACAATGACTAAACAAACCCAAGTTTCGGTGAATCGGACCGTTCCGGTTTGAAACCAGATTCGTCTAAACCACCAAATTTGGGTTGTATTTGTAATAATTTTTAGAAAATATTGATTTTATCATTTCTGTTGCTCTAAATTAACTCGTGTTTTTAGTCGAATTAAAACTTATATTCACATCCAAAATGCATACTAACCAACCAAACCCAGACAAATCAAACCGTTTCGGTTTGAAATTGAATCCCCTGAAACCACCATAATTGTGTTATATTTGTAATAATTGTTACGGACCACTGATTTTGTCATTTTTTGTTGCTTATAAGTTAAAACTAACTTGATTAAACTTGTGTTTTATCCGAATTAAAATCCAGTTTCACATCTTAACCGAAAGTTGATCGATCGAACCCAAGTTTCGACAAATTCGATCATTTGGGTTTTAAACTGAAACCACCAAACATGGATTATATTTTAAATTACTTTCAAGATTTTTTTATTTTGTTAGGTTAGTTGCTAATGACTTGATCAAACTTGTGTTTTTAAGTAATGATTTTGTTAGATAGCTTTAGCTTTAAGTCCGAATAAATTTGAAGTTGACCGAAATCTAAACAATGACTGAATTCTGAAGTCTGGATGTTTTTGTTTTTTATTTGTGATGTCCGAATACCAATATCTAAAAACTAGGAAAAAAACAATTATACCCTTATTTTATTAATGTATTTATGTATATGTATTTGATTTAATTTTATAGTTCATGTATTTGTAATAGGCTTTATTTAAATTAATTAAATAAAAATATTTAATTTTTATTTCAAAAAATAAATGCATATTTACAAATTTAAGAATATAAATTAAATTAAATTTAGAACTCTAAAGAAGTCCAAACACAAAGGACTCAAGGACACAAGAAGATATATCATTTTTTTTCACAAATAGAGCAGGCCGACAGATCCAAGAAGACGATATATCTTCTTCTCCACCATTAGAAGATGCCGACTGCCTCCTTCAACACTTGAGAGGAGGCCACCGGCCTCATTCGCAAGGGCCGGTAAGGAACTTTTTAGATGATTTTAAAAAAACAAACACAACATCTTAATATCAACTTTTTAGAGCAATTCAGATCTCAGACAAAAAACGAACAAGACGTTGATAAAATAAATCACTAAAAGTTAGAGGACATTCAAGAGCTTGAAAAGTCCTCTTGTTACAAATAATACACCACACCACCAGTTAACTAACTATATATTTTTTTTTTTCATCAGTTTAAATAAGGATACTGGTCGGCACGCTACAAAACTGGACAACACAGCCACCAACTTATTCTCAATACAATACTAAACATTGCACAAAAACACACGACTCACACACACAGCTCCACCATCGATCATCCTCATGAATCCTGATAGATCATCACTTCACCCTGCAACGTAAAACAAGAGATCATTCGAGTCATAAATTTAAACATTATACGAAAAT
Organism: Dipteronia dyeriana; assembly: GCA_032871835.1. Classification (NCBI taxonomy): domain Eukaryota; kingdom Viridiplantae; phylum Streptophyta; class Magnoliopsida; order Sapindales; family Sapindaceae; genus Dipteronia; species Dipteronia dyeriana. The sequence goes on along the minus strand of CM065299.1, from coordinate 16,063,247 downwards.
GAAAATAAAATACAGACATATGCATCAATGAATGTTCAGGCGTGTACACAGGCACATTATGATGTGACTTGTGAGAGGACAAGCTCACATATTTTTTTAAGATTTATTTAAAGTTTACCATATTTTTTTATTCACATTTTTCTACTTCTATTAAAAGTTTATCAAATTTTCAAACTGCCACCACCCTTCTAAATTTGATAAAGCTGGCTTCATAACTAAATGTATATATGAGAGATGATACCTGTCACAATCGATAGAGGGGCTGATCTGGTAAGGAATGTTGACACCACATTTTCCAGGAAGTCCGGCTGCTAGGCCAAGGTTGAAGCCGGTGTAGGGGACTCCATTAATTGCCTGTTTCATGCACTTGCAGACAGTCTGGCGGTCATCGGTTGTCCTTGCCGCATTATAGATAGTTCTGACCCCATTGCAGCACTCTGGTGGCACAGCTCCTCCGTTGGCGACGTAGGTTATACACGGAGTCAAGCTGTTCACCACTTGCCCACATGTCATGGCCGCTTTGGTGCACTTGGGTGCTATAACCAGCATTGACACAAGCACCAAACAGACCTGAAGTTTGAGAACATTAACAGAGGTAGCTGCTGCAGCCATTGAAATGACTGTGTGTTTGGGACACTTGCAAGTTACAAGCTCAAACTCAGAAACCTTTGCTAGTGATCTCGCTCAAACTCAGAAACCTTCGCTTGTAATCTCTTTAGTGTGTATGGAGCAGTGTCTGTCAATGCTAGGGTTAATATATAGAGAAGAGAGAATCATGGTTTTGGTGGTTGGTTGAATTCATTGCTGCCATGAATTGCGGTTGAGCATGTTAAATGCTATTGACTAATCGTGACTCACAGACTTGAAAATTACAGCTGTACGTGTCCACCATTATAGAGTGAAATTTCTGCAGGCATGTAATCACGTTTTCTCTTAGATATCTATGGCAATGATAAATCAAATACACCTTGACTTACCATTATCCAATAATGTTCAACGGTGAAGAATGCTCATTCAATCTTCAATCGATATATCTGAAGGTGGTATATTAGAAAACAAAAAAGCATAGCCTCTCTTAGGCTTAGTTTGACATTGCACCGTTGTAGAGGGGTTTGCTTTTGGTTATGTTATGAAAGAATTGCTTTTGGATTTGTTGCGAGTAGAATCAATTGAGTGTTGGGTAGACCGATTTTTAAAAGTGTTATGAGAACCAAAAACATTTTTAAAGTGTTTGGTAAACCGTAAGTAAAAAGTGTTAGAAAAGACATAAATGAATATCGAAGATGTTTTGAAAAATAAATAATTTATATTATTTTTATATAAATATAAATATATTAAAAAATAAATAATTTGTTTTATTTTTACAGGGACATTACACATTATTATGTTTTATTTTTATCTATTATCATATATATATATATATATATATATATATATATATATATATATTGTGTATATATCATTAATCTATTGTCTTTTCATTACAACTTATCTTGAAGTAGTTTTCTATAAACTACAGAAAATACCTTCTCAAAACTGTTGTTTGAAAAATAAAAAATAATCAAAAACACTTTTTTTGAATTTTACCAAACACTCTAGACTCAGTTTGGAATCACTTTTAACCTCAAAAACGGTTTAGGAAACATTCCCAAACTGGACATATATGTTGATAAAAGCACACGTGTTAATTGTCTTCTATTTTCTTCGTAAAAAATTTATTATTTTTAATTTTCTCACAACATGTGATATGTTATTATTTCTCTGTAACAAGTAGCTATACATATTTGATATTTCACCCACAATAACAAATTTCACTGCAGCCCATAATATGTACGGTTCCTTTTTTCGTTCTGCAAAAAATGCATCAACTATGGACCGGTGCATATAACGAAACGATAGCTCGTAACCCATATGACGAATTGGCGGTCCATAATTCCTCAGGTTATTTATTTATTTATATATATATAAGTCCTGAAGATTTTATTGATATGATACAATTTAAAACAAGATGGACGATTCTGGTACGTAGTTCCTTCTATCTGCAGAACATGAGATTCTATAATAAGAACTGAGATGGACCTGCCTATGGGGGCCTAGAAAATAGAACTTAATGGTGGGGTTTGGCTGCTATGCAGTCACAGAATAACAGTGATATATTCTGTCCATTGGATCATTCAATTAATTGATCCAATGGACCTGTATTAATTAAAAAAAATGAAAAAACTTAAAAAGTGAAAAACAATTTTAACCGGTAACAAGTTTATCTAATACAATATCTATCTCATCTCTGTTGACTTTCATTCTTCTCACTCCATTCTTCTCACATTTTTCTTCTCACTGATTTGTCTCTCTTTGGCTTCGACATCTACTCCGACCGCTGTTGCCTCCTCATCACCACCTCTTCTTGCAGATCGGCACCTCTTCTTGTAGATCGCCACCTCCGCGGTCGCCAACGCCACCACCATCACTTCCACTCCATTCCAGAAATGACTCAGAGAGTTGTCACACTAGAAACCTTCACTTCCGCTGCCAAATAGTCGGAGTGCTGCCTCATCGTTCCTGTGTGCCTCTGGTAAGCCATGAAAAGATATCTCTGAGGTTCGGCAGTGACATAATCCAAAAGAAAAAAATTCATATGAACGATTTTTTTTATTTATCTTTTGTTTTTTTTTTCTATATAGATGAGGAGGATCCACACATGAAAAGGAAAGTGTTGAGGTTGTCGGAGTCGTCCAACGAAATCAAGGGCAAAAATCTGATGCTGACAGAGTCGACTTCAAAGGAGCTTTTTGAGGACCCTTTGAAGTCTATTGACCAGTCCAAGCGTTGGAAGATCAAGAGCTTCTATAGAGACATCAGCCTCGCTTACAGAGACAACGAGACCATAGTTTATGTTGCCTCTAGAATGCCTGTTGTTTACTAAGCTTGTTTTCGAGTCCTCCGCGAGGTATCATAGATTGCAAAATTTGAAACTTATTTGGTGTTGTCTCTGTCTTGTTGTTGATATGTTTTATAATAAATTTTATTGTTTGTCACAAATTGTGAAATCAACTCACCTGATTATTGTAAAGAATGTTGCACTGTCGCTCGTTGTCGAAAGATAAAAAATTTTGGATTGAAAATTTGCATGTTTGTTTCATGAATTTGTTTGAATTGGTGCCAATTTTTTTTCCTTGAAATATAAAAATGAGATTAAGAAAAAACAATATAAATATTATGTTTCGAGCAGTTACAAATGAAGATAATAGCTTAACTTAGTTATATAATTGTCAATCATGAATTGTTGTTTTGATTTAGAAGATTGCATTGTATTTAGGTAAAGGGGAATTTAGTTTGTGAGAATTGAGTTTTGATCAATTAGGTTTTACAGGTATCTCTAAAAAAAAATGTTAAATTTGGTTCTTGTAATTTATTAGCAGTCAATGGAACAATTGAGATTGGTAGCAGAATCTCATAACAACAAAGAGGTTAGATTGTTGTATCCTTGTTTGTTCTCAATTATACATTTGTTTATTTCATATGTTTTGCTTTTGTTCATATCTGTTACAACATGTAGATCTCTTGTATATATTGATTGATTATGTTTGGCTTTCAAGAGATGCTTTTTAATGATAATCATGTTCTTGATACACAATTTGTATACATTTTCTCTTCATGATGTCAGCTCATTCCTATTTTGTTTGTTCATAGGAAGAAGAAAAAAAAAACCTATTGTAATTGTTATTTATTTTAGAATTTTTATGCATAGTGCTACACTTCGAAAACTTTCTGTTACTGGATTGCTCTTGTTGCATTAGTTACCAATTTGGTTATCCAACCTTAGGTACATTGTATCTTTATTTGAAAGAGACTTTATGATTTTATCCCAAAATCCCAAGTATATGTAGTGCATATATATATATATATTCAAAAGAGGTGTCGGGAAAGAAGGTATCCATATTTGAGGCTGGATGAAACCATTTCAATCAGCAAAAGACAGAAGTTAGTTAATTGTTTTAATGATCTATCAAAGGTACACTATTTTCTCTTCTCTCTTTTTTCCCTTTCTGAAGATTAGGTGCTTTCCTTTTCATAATTTTGATTGGGCATCCGGGCTTATTACTAAAACGCATGGTCTTATCAAACGCCTTCCAAGATGAGTTTGATTTTCTCTTAAGCAGCAAGACTGGTGGTTGTGGTCTCAATTTAATTGGTGGTAATCGACTTGTCTTGTTTGATCCCGATTGGAATCCTATCTATGATAAACAAGTAATTTCTTATACTAGACTGTTGACAAACTAGTACTACAAATGCAAGTTAAAAATTAAGCATATTAATCTCCAATAACATAATATTCTGATTATGTGTTTATTTTTTTTATCCATAATTAGGCTGCTGCAAGAGTTTAGAGGGATGGGCAAAAGAAGAGAGTATACATCTATAGATTCCTGAGTATAGGAACCATTGAAGAAAAGGTTTTAACGTGGAAACAACTGAATTTTGGTTCTTTTCTGCATTTGCATGTTAGTTTGAGCTTAATCGGTCATTTTGTAGGTTTATGAAGTTTAAATTGTATTTATTTTACTTTTGGTGTTCCAGCGTCAAATGTCAAAAGAAGGACTTCAAAAGTTATTCAGTTGGAGCAAACAGATAACCATTCAGCACATGTTCTTGTTTAACTATTTTATTCCTTTGTTTTGAATGATGCACTTAAATGTATGATATATAAAGTGTTTAAATTGTAGGGGAACTTTCTTTCAGCAGAAGATGTATGTGACCTGTTTACATTTCACTAATGTGAGGTAAAAACTGTTATATGTATTGCACATGTCATTACAAGCATAACAACTTTATATTAAAATAATTATGGTGAACTGAAAGGTTGAAGCTACTGCTGTAACTTTGGATGCTTTTTCACTTTATATGAACTGTACATCTCAGTATTAATGTGTATGATGAAGATAATAGTTAACTTATGTTGTAACTTTATGATACGTCTAGGCTCGGATTATAGGTGAAGCATGGAAGACATAAGGAGTCATATTTCATCTGCATTCATTGAATTATATTTAATTCTTTTTTGATAAGTATATTCAATATTTGTGCTATTAGAAAGGACAAACATTTATTTATGCTCTTGTATCATGAAATTGTACCTCAATTCAATCTTCATATCTAATTGTTTGATTAGGAAAACTCTTCTATAGACACCTAGACTCCTGCTTCTTTTTTACTTTCTGCATATTGTTTGGCATATTTTGTTTTTCAATCTTTTCTCTATACTCTCCCTTTTAATTTGATTATTAATAATTTTTTAAAAAAACATTGTGCTTATAGGTCTGAAATTCATGAAAATATGGACTGCATCTGTTGCCAAAATAATAATGACGGACCTAAGAGCACAAAAGGAGATGAAGAAAAGGCGACAATTAAAAATTGTCAGTCACAACAATAAGTTTCTGATATAGGTGGCTTTACAGAACTTGCTGGATGCCTGCACAAGTTAAAGAGCTCAGAGAAACAGGTTGGTCACCATACGGTCATGTTGCATTAATGAGTGTCTATTTGTTTTTCTAACGTATCTTGTATTACATTCTCTTTGAAATTTTTTCAGGTAGGATCTCCTGTGGAAGAGGATTTAAAAAGCCGGGGACATCATTTTTACTCCATGTCTGTGCCTGACACTATACTTCAAGCCTCAACGAGAGATGATATGTGTCATTGACTTTAAGTTTTATATTTACTCTGATTTTTATTTTATTTTTCCGAGGGAATCACGTTCTAGATATAAGTTGATCGAAACTATTTAATGCCCGGTAAATTTTCTAGGCACTTCATTGTTGTGTCAATTTTATCATCTATCTTAACCGGATCATATAAATGAGCTATATAAAAAACACAAACTTGGTTGTGCATCTCCCGGTCTGATGTGCATGTAGAGAGTGACTGTTATATGGTGCCGAAGTATTTATGCTCCCTTACATAGTTGCTTGCCTTACAATGAAAATTCTTCTGAACTATCTCTTACTATCAAGTAAAAAGAATCTGCAACTTCTTGTTTTCTTCTTGAATGCTTTATGCTAAAAGTGTAGTGTGTAATCTTCCTTAGTGCCAGTTTTTGCTGCAAACCATATTCCATAGATACACAACACACATGCATGAGTTTTGAGATTTGTTGAGTCTAATGCATAAAGGTTATTCTGGTGGACCAAACCCCTCCAGATGTATTACAGAATTTCAGTATCATATGTTTGTGAAGAATCAACTTTCCTACATTACATGTATATTTGCTAGAGGAAACAAAATTTCTACTGTGAGTTACTATGGATAATGTGATGAATTTTATGGAAATTTAAATGCCAACAGCTGTTGTTACTGTTGGCTCATTTATTTTTTAAATTTGGGGTGATATATTTTTAAGACAGTAAAGGGGAAGAAGATGTTTTAAAATGAGTCCTTGTTAATAGATTTTTACCGTAAGCATTTTTTGATACGTTAACACAAGATTCAGAAAGTCATCTCAAGATTTAGAAAGTCATCTCAGTGTTTCCTTTGATTTTCTGACAAGAAAGTATATGTTGTAAATAGGCAACCTTGAAATCTACATCTTTTCTCCTTTTATGTCATTTTAATAATCATTGTGTTCGTTTAATTGTCGTGTGTATTTCAGTAATAGTTTGTACATGTTAATTTCTATATTGTCCATGCGGTTGAAATATTGATGGCTTGGAAAGCAGTTTGAGCCACTTTATTGATGGGTAATTAGTCATGTCAAATGATGGAGTTTTCCGGTGTTTCATATATATTTATAAAGGAGTTCCTTGTAACTTAAGTGAATTTGGACACTTACTTTTTGAAAGAACTTGTTTATAAAAAAAAACATGAAATAAATGATAAGCCTTAAATTTTCAAGCGAATGATGAAAGTTAAGCTATATTAAACCTTATAAAATGGTTTCTAGGGAATTAAGGCAAGAGTGAGCTAATATCTGATATCAAGAAAGGTACTTTATTAAAGAAAGCTGTTAAAAGTTTTCATATTCTCATGCCCTTTATTCGATAATCGGTTCTTTTTCTTGCTACGGTTGTTGGACTAGCATTTCTAGATGCATTCTTTAGTTCTTCTACATACATCATCAACTTGTTTTAAAAAATCTTTTACTAATTTATGTTGTTTACTACTTGTATGCATACTGCTGCCATACCTTAATGTCGATATGATAGGCCTTTTATTGACTACATGCTCTTATTTAATGTACTTAATTCAACCCCAGAAATAGTAGAGAAAAATCCATGTCATTGGTACCATTGTTGTGTACTATAGAATATGTTTTGCATTTCTAGGTCAGAAATTCAGAATAATAAATCTAAATGTAAGCATCTGGATTTTTAATGGAATTTGTTTGGCATGATCATTCTTTGAAACACTCCTCAAACGGTTATAAAACCACTGAGTGCTTAGGCAGTCCTCAAAATGGCAAGGTAGACAAGATTATTATAATTTTCAAGGTTGATTCGGTGCATGTTGTATTCATACATGATGGATTATGAATAAGACAACAGTAGAGTGATAGGTGTTACACCCATTGGCTAATGCATTGGTTGGTATATTACTGGACTAGCACCCTTTAGGGCTTCCTTTCACTCTCACTAGCATTAATTAGCGTTTTTTTATGTTGTGAATATTGCTTGTATTGGTTTAACTTTTTTTTTAATCTTTTAATTTGAATAGAGAATCGTGTTCTCTGGATAGAATAAAATTTAGTACTTTAAAAGAGCAACAAGCTAAAAGAAATCTAGAAAACCTTGAAATTGACTATGCAGGTACATCTTAAACAACTCCAAGAACCCATTTCTCTTTAAATGATTGTTAATAGTGCATCTACTAAAAGACTTGCTTGCATGTCGAATTCTAATATTATATTATTATTATTATTATTTTGTGATACAGGGAAATCCGAATTCATTTTGTTTTATATTTTGATTTTAACGCTTTGTAACGCTTTGTAACGCTTTGCTTTTACCGTGTCAGATGATCTAGTTAAAACACAAGCTGAAGCTGCTGGGTCATTCGACAGTGCAAATTCTACTACAGCTGGGTCATTAAACAATGGAAGAAGCATCAGCAATTGAAAATAAAATCTCCTACTAGTTGGCATTGTGCAAACTGCAAAGTGAATAAAAAGGCTCATTTGTTAATTTTTGTAGATACAAAAATAGAGAATGTTTGATACAGGCTCTGAAAATCTTGGTATAGCATTACAGCTGTAGGTGTTGTATGTTCATTTTGTGTGTATGATTGTAATTTACGTTGGCAAATATGTATAGCAGTTTACACTTAGATAATTATAATGCAGAACTTCCAACTACAGTTTGTGTCATTGAATGTGATGTTCATAGTATATTTATCTTGTTAAATACCTGGATCTTAATGCACACCAAGTTTTAAATGCTTAATGCACAAGTTTTAAAAGCATCACCTTAACCGTAAATTAAACTTATGTGGAATTATTGACAACCGTAGTAATTTTCGTACCCTTGAGTTAAAAGTGTGGGTTGACAGTAAGGTTCGAGTTTAACTATATTTGAAGTAAAAACACTTTTGAAATTAATAATCCAAACAATGTATAAGAATGAATATAATCAAGAATACTTTCATGGCGATGAAGTAATTAGAGTATCCAATCGTTTCAAAATTACCTTCACATTTGATTAATATTTGAACACAATGGATACGGTTTATTTATAACATTGTAAAATTTAATTGGATTAAATAGTAAATCTCTAATATGAATATAAGCAAATATAATTTCTCTTATGTATTGAGATTACAATAGTTTATTATTATTATTATTATTATTATTATTATTATGGTCTTTTCAAACATAAAAAGAATTTCAATACCTTGTAGTCATATACACTTATATATCCTAAAGAAGATTAAAAATTAAGAGTGTAATCAAATCCCACATGATGACCCCAGGATCCCCGTATATATTTTGCAAGGCAGAAAAATGACAACTCAGTCTTCTCTGGTATGGATGGCAATGGGTCGGGTAATGCTAGACCCAAATCCAGACCCACCAAACATTATTGGACCTAGACCCGGACCCGGACCCGGACTCGGACCCATATAATTTTACGGGTTCAGATTCAGGTATAGCTTGGGTCTGGGTCTAGACTAATGGTGTCCACGGTTCGGTTTCGGTTCGGTTTCGGTTTCGAACCGCCGGTTTCGGTTCTGTGGAAAGGCCGAACCGTAACCGGAATAGGACGGTTTTGGACTGTTTCAGAACCGGCGGTTTTCGGCTCGGTTTCGGTTTCGGTTTCGGTTTCGGTTTTTCAAAACCCAACGGTTCGGTTCGGTTCGGTTCGGTTTCGGTTTCGGTTCGTTAGGTTTTTTTTTTTTTTTTTTACAAAAATTAATATATATATTATTTTATATACATTTAATTTATATATATATATATATATATATATATATACATATGTTTTTTTTAAATGAAACTATACAACTAATATTTGTACTTTAATATACACACAAATGTGATTTTGTTTTTAATGGAACTATACAAGTATATACAACTAATAGTCTAATTACTAATACAAAATTACAAATTGATAAACTTGAAATTTAAAAAATGGCCAAACACTTTTATTTGTAATCAAATTTCATTTACAATGTCTATATTTTAAATATTCACATAAAATATGAAATACAATTATTTAAATATACAATTGAACCGTTGAACTATTTAACAATGAATGTGTAAAAATAAAAGAAATTGACATTAATTAATAAGTAAAAATTTACAATTGCATCTAAATTTTATATAAAAAAATTAGAAGTTAGCCTTAATTGAATATAAAATCTAATAAAGTTCAAATAACACATTGAAAAAAGAAAAAATTAGCCTTGCACTTAATGTTGACCACAATTAAGCTGCCTACGTATCCTCCGCCAATGTAGAGGAATCAAAGGCCACGTAGTTCTTTTACCTGTAGTGGGATAGTCGGTGTTAGTGGTTGGAAGATTTGAACAGAATCTATTCGCTGCCTTCTGTTCCCGTGGTTTGATCATCTTCTAAGAAATCATTCACTATTTCTGGCTCGAGTTCTTGTTGTCTAAATTTCGCCTTTGTCCAATCATCAACACATGCTTGGGCTTCAAGTGATTGTGGACACAGAACCGACCGTCTTGGATCCAAAATATTTCCACCTGCACTAAATTCTTGTTCCACAACAACGGTAGAAACCGGTGTTCCAAGAATTTGTTTGGCAATAATAGCCAAAATTGGATATTCTTGTTCATAATCCTTCCACCAACCCTGGATACTAAATTTATCTTCTAAAAATACATGATTGGCTTCTAAAAATCGGTCAAGCTCAGAATGTGTGTTAGAGGATGAAGAAGATGCTCGTAACTTTTTAGCTATTTGGGAAAACAATCGATCCCCTAAACCATTTAATTTAAATTGTGAGGAACTGGTAGTACCATCAGATGTGGGTTGGGGTTGTGAAACCGATATGTTCAAATACGGACCATATATTTTAAGATATTCATCATATAATTCATATAGTAAAGTCTTAACGGAATTACAACAACTAAGAACATCAGTTTCTATTCCTAAACTATTGTAGTAATGAGTTAAATAATCTTGCAAACATTCTAATTTAAAGCGGGGATCAAAACAAGATGCAAGCAAATAAATATTTGGAATATCCTTATAATACTGTATCCATTTTTTTTCATTGCTGCAACACATTGACTCAATTGAACATCTAATTCACAGCCACTGAATGCACCAGTAATATTAACACTTTGAACAAGAAATAAATGAGTAGTGGGATAGTAAATACCAGATAAAGCATTGGTAGCATCATTAAAAACACGTAACAATTCAAGAATTTTTATACATACATCCCAATGCTTCAATTGAAGCGAAATTGAAGGAACGTTATAAGTAATAAAAGAAACTAATATTTCCTTATATTCAACACTTTCATTAAGCAACTTATAAGTAGAATTCCAACGAGTACTAATATCTCGAGAAAATTTTATGGGACGCCTATTATTTTGAGAACAAAATTTCAACCATTGTTTTTGGATTTTGTTATGCATCCAGATATAATTAATACTATCTCTAATTGGTCTAATATAAACAGAAAGAATTTGTAATCCAGCTTGAACACACAAATTTAAAACATGACATGCACATCGTTGATAAAATAATTTACCCCCAAAATAGGGATTGCATAATTCCTTTAACATAGGAATAGATGCGGTATTGCTCGCCGCATTATCAAAACCAATTGTAAAAATTTTGTTTTGGATATGAAACTCTTCAAAAATAATTTTAAGGTGTCGAAAAATATTATGAGCTATATGTGACTCATCGAAAACGCGAAATGCAATAATTCTTTTTTGCATGTTCCAATTATTATCAATATAATGACATATCACACCCATGTAATGGTGGCTACCAAAATTATCGGTCCATATGTCAGCACATACGGAAACGCGACCTTGATATTGGAAAAAAAATGATTTCAATTTGTGTTTTTCTTTTTTGTAAATGGAAAACAGTGCACGTGTGAGAGTGACTCTAGGAACACGTTGCATTGCAGGATTTAATACAGTTTGACAATAATTAACAAAACCAACTTTTTCACCAAAACTAAAAGGTAAGTGTTCTACTGCAACCATTGTTGCTAATTCTTCCTTATTTTTTCCAGACGTATAATGAAATAATTGATTGGTAGAGGTACCATACCTGGATATTTGCCCTTGGTTACTAGCTTTCACCAATTCGGATGGATGATTTCTTTTAACATGGTTCCAATACGTGCCATATCCAAAGGACTTAACGGCCTTGTATGTTTTGGGGCAGTAGTTGCACATGATTTTGATTGTTCCATCATCTAACTCAATTTTCTTCATATGCACTCTGAAGAGATCGGACTTCAATGGCTTTTCTTCTTCATCTGCATCAAATTCATCTGAAGGGGGTGGCATAGTAGAAGGGGTAGATATATTTTCATTACTAATGGGGATATTGGGATTTGGCTCAGCAACAGGGGGGAGGGGGATTAGGATTAAGAGGGGGATCGGATTCAAAATGACTTTGAAGGAAGTCGTGGTAAAGTCGGTCATTGTAATTGACGTCTTCACCTTCGTGTTCCAACAAATTTTGCAATGGACCCTTTCCTCTGTCCAAATTTGTAGGACCTGAACCTTCTCTCCCACTTGCCATTAAAAAATTAATTATAAATACTAATTGAAAAAAGAAGAAGATAATTGTAAGTAAATAATATATTATTAAAAAAAATGGAAGAAATATATGTTTTTTAATTTATATGAGAAATGAGAATAAAATAAAATTGTTGAATGTAGAGAGAATTTAGAATTTGAGATTGAGAGAGTTTGAGAGAAGGTGGGAGTGGTGTGAAGAAGAATGAATTGTGGGGGGGGGGGGGGGGGGGGGGGGGGGGGGGGGTTAATTTGGAAAATAAAAGAAAGAAAAAAAAACAATAAAAAAACAATATGATCGTTGGGCGTTGGGAACAAAAAAGGAAGATGACCGTTGTTCAACGGTCATCATCCTCCAACGCCCAACGGTCATTTAATTTTTTTTTTCTGAAATGCTGCCACGTGTCAGTATTTCATTGGTTGTTTTTTTTTTTAATTTCGAAACGAGGGTTTAACCGGCGGTTTTTGGTCGGTTTTTCATATCCCATAACCGTAACCGAACAGTCGGATCCGGTTTCCAACTGGTTTTGTAACCGACGGTTTCAGTTACAGTTTCGGTTTCGGTTTCGGTTTCCAGAGGCCGGTTTCGGTTCGGTTTCGAACGGTTTAACCGAACCGTGGACACCTCTAGTCTAGACCCACGAACCCGCAGAGCATCAATCCATCAGATAATGGTGTTCACATTTTTTTTTTTCATTTAACAATTTCATCTCATTCTTAGTTTTCATTGATTCTAAAAACGAAATCGGAAAAACGAAATCTCAATATACACCAGCACCAAAATCCCTAATCTCATTTATTTTTTTCTCAACAAGACGGAAAGATTTAAATAAAAACAAGTTTGAAATCAAAACAAAACAATATATGTTTTCAAGATCTTCATCCAACCTGACTCATTCACTCATTAAGCAGCCTTCGATTGGAAAAAAAAAATTGAAACAAAAAATGTTTTCAAGAAACCAGATTTGAAACAACCATCAAACTAGACAAGCTAGTCCATGTAAACACATATATAAAGGGAAATAAATGGATGAGAAAATTACATATTTTGACAACTGACATTAACTCCTGCAACAACAAAAGTTATATTACAGAGAGTTAATAAAAAGATGAAAATATAATATAAACCTTCACTTCACCATGTAAAGATAAAAATAAAACAAAACTCTAATAGATACTTCACTTTCAGCTGAATAAGATTATTGGGGCCGTAAACAAGGTTACCATTGTTATGGTTACTAGAGCCGTAAACTGGTTACTAGAGCCGTTAAAATAGGTATAACCGTCGTGGAATTGGTTACAAGTGAAAATATTAAATAATTAAAATTTGTTACCAAATCCGTAAAAGTGGTTACCAATACCATGAAAATGGTTACAAATCAAAAAATAAATAAATTTAAAAGTGGTTACTGGAGTCGTTAAAATGGTTACCAGAACCGTTAAATGGTTACTATAGCCGTGAAAATGGTTACAATCCCGTGAAAATGGTTACGAGTTAAAATTTTTAAAATTAAAAAGTGGGTTTCAGACCCATAAAATAGTTATTGGAGCCGTACAAATGGTTACTATCACCGTCAAAATGGTTACAAGTTAAAATTTAGAAAAATTAAAATTTGGTTACCAGACCGGTAAAATGGTTATTGGACACGTGAAACTGGTTACCATCGCCGTGAAAATGGTTACAAGTCAAAATTTAGAAAATTTAAAATTTGGTTACCAGACCCATAAAATGGTTACTAGACCCGTGAAAATAGTTACCAATACCGTAGAAATGGTTTTACTATTTAAAATATTAAAAAATATTAAAAAATATAAAATGGTTATCAAACCCGTATAAATGGTTACCAATACCGTGAAAATGGTTACAAGTCAATTTTTTTTTAAATTTAAAAGTGATTACCAAAGCCGTAATATGGTTACTGAAACCGTTAAATTGATTACCGTTGCCGTGGAAATGGCTACAAGTCAAAAATTCAAAATATTTAAAAGTGGTTATCAGACCCGTAAAATGGTTACTAAGGTCGTACAAATGGTTACCATCACCATGAAAATGGTTACAAGTCAAAATTTAGAAAAATTAAAATTTGGTTACCAGACATGTAAAATGGGTACTGAACCCGTGAAAATGGTTACCATTACCGTGGAAATGGTTTTACTATTTAAAATATTAAAAAATATAAAATGGTTACTAAACCCGTATAAACGGTTACCAAATCCGTAAAGTGGTTACCAATGCCGTGAAAATGGTTACAAGTTAAAATTTCTTAAATTTATAAGTGGTTACCAGAGCCGTAATATGGTTACTTGAACCGTTAAATCGGTTACCATTGCCGTGAAAATGGTTACAAGTCAAAAATTCAAAATATTTAAAAGTGGTTATCAGATCCGTAAAATGGTTACTAGACTCGTGAAAATAGTTACCATTGTCATGAAAATGATTTTACTATTTAAAATATTAAAAAATATAAAACAGTTACCAAATCCCTATATACGGTTACTAAATCCATAAAGTGGTTACCAATACCGTGAAAGTGGTTACTAATGCTGTGGAAATGATTACAAGTTAAAATTTCTTAAATTTATAAGTGGTTACCAGAGCCGTAATACTGGAACCGTTAAATTGGTTACCATTGCCGTGAAAATGGTTACAAGTCGAAAATTCAAAATATTTAAACGTGGTTACCAGACCGGTAAAATGGTTACTAAGGCCGTATTAATGGTTACAAGTTAAAATTTAAAAAAATTAAAATTTGATTAACAAATCTGTAAAATGGGTACTGGACATGTGGAAATGGTTATCATTGCCGTGGAAATGGTTTTACTATTTAAAATATTAAAAAATATAAAATTGTTACCAAACCCGTATAAACGGTTACCAAAGCCGTAACGTGGTTACCAATACCGTGAAAATGGTTATAAGTCAATTTTTTTTAAATTTTTTAAATTTTAAAGTAGTTACCAGAGCCGTAATATGGTTACTGAAACTGTTAAATTGATTACCATTGTCGTGAAAATGGTTACAAGTCATAATAAACAAATTTATAAACTGGTTACCGATGCCGTAAAATGGTTACTCAATCCGTGAAAATGGTTACCAGTACCGTGAAAAAGGTTACAAGTCAAAATTCTAAAAATTAATAAGTGGTTACCAAAACCGTAAAACGGTTACTGGAGTCATAAAAATGGTTATCATCGCTGTAAAAATGGTAACAAATTAAAATATCAAAAATTATATAAAAATATATAATTAATTAATTTATCTTAATTAAATAATTTTTTTAATTATTTAACTTATATTTTTAGGTTTTATTTCAATTTTTATAATTTTGTTAACAGAAATTTAAAGGAGTTTGAGAAATTAATAAAAAAAAAAAAAATTTGGTGACAACCGGTTGAAAACCGGCTGTCCCTTCATTTTTTTAATGTTATTATTGGTACTATTCATGGCTGTATGTGCAGTCAACTGCACAGCAGCTGGTCCTCTTAATGGTGAGTTATGGTGAGCTTTGAAAGAATTAATGCGACGGGTGGCTCATAATTGTCCTTTGTAGACTTATGTGTACAAACATTGAATTTCATTCGTCTACAAGGGTAATCAAAATGTGGGGACGTGGGGACGTGGGGACGTGGGACGTGGGGTTGCAGCTCTTCTGCATTCGACACCTGTTTACACGCCAAATTGTTCACTCTACACTTCCCGATTGAAAACGCCATTTCCAAGATTGCAAATATCATTTCAATTCGGTTCGATACAACCGGATTTGGTTCCCTTCAGTTTGATGCGGTTGAATTGGTTTGGTTCTCGCCATAATTAAACTAAATAGGTAAATGAATTAAGGTCGGTCAAGTGATAAATTTACATCGTATTATAAGATTGTAGGTTCAAATCATTTTTCATTTTTCTAAAAAAAATCCCACATTTATATAATGGTAATATCTAAAACTAAATAGTTAATTGGTTAATAAAAATCTGTTTTTGGTTTGATTTGACTCTAAGATATTAAATCTAGAATAGTTTAATTTTTATCTTATTAATATTTTTTTTTCTAATCTTACAAGATATCTAATTATTTAAGTTGATAAAATGCAACCTACAAATCAACTCTAACCGACCAGTTTGTTAAGCAACTTTTGACTCTAATCAATGTAGAAATTGAATTATCAATATTATCGGGGAGTAATTAATATTAATTCAGTTGATCAATAAGGTATGATAAAGTTAACACTTTCTCATAAAAAAAAATTCTATGGTCCTTCATTTTTTTTTCAAGGATATATAGTGTTTTTTTATATATACCACCTGTGATAAAAACCTCAAACCTGGTACGGTGTTATTTAGCACAAGATAAGAACAAGAAAGATAATAACCGATGAGTAATTATATTATTGATTACAAAAACACAGTAGATGACGACATATTTGTAATTCTAATAGTATTCATAATGACTCTCCTCTATATATAAGAGAGTCCTTACAATCAACTTTATTCCATTTTATGCTATTTCTTGCCCTAGTAGATGAAAATCACTTCGCAGGAAAACTTCACTTCACGCTGTAACAAAAAAAAAAAAATTTGTTTAATTGGAAATTAAAATTCCATAGTATGATAAATTATTAATGATACATAACCTAATCACAATAATTTAACTGAAAAAATTATATGGGTAATGCTAGATGTCCCAATTTTTTTTATATAAATTGTCCCAAATAATATGACATTTGAAATATCAGTATTATATCAATCACCACATAACACACGATAAAATTTGGAAAAAAAAAAAAGATGTCTAATACTACTCAATTTATATATTTAGTATCGTGTGTGCAAGTGTATATATAATCAGATCAGGAAATTAATTCATATATCATATATACGTATGTCCGTCTCTATTGGAGGAATGAGATTAAATTGAAAGTCAGGCAAACCTGTCACAGTTATGTCCAGTTTGGTATTGTTGTACTGTGGGAAAAATTGTTTTTGATTCTTCTGTGGGGGAATTGCTTTTAGATTTGATGTGAAAAGAATCAGTTGATTGTTTGGTAAACTGATTTTTAAAAGTGTTGTGAGAACCAAAAACAATTTCAATGTGTTTGGTAAACAAATGTTATGACCGTACAAAATTACTAGTAAGGACAAAAATGATTATTTAAGATGATTTGAAAATAAATAATTTATTTTATTTTTGTGTAACCATAAATATGTAATAAACTAAATAATTTATTTTATTTGTGTGTGACCATAAATTTGTTATAAAATAAATAAATAAATTTTGTTAAAAAATATATAATTTTGCTTTAATATTTTTTTTTTATCTATTGCTACATATATTGTGAATATATAAAAAAAAAACTAACATAATTTGATTCAGGAATTCATAAAATTACAAAATTGAATTAGACAACACCTAAATAGCCAAGTATATGTTATAGTGAATTGTAAATAAAATAATAAATGCTAAGTGCGTATTTTGTTATGTTGTAAATTTCATAAAAGGTAAGGGATTAAATAGTAAGTTTGGAAAAAAAAATCATTAATAAGAGTATTGAATGTGTTTTCATTTATGCTTCTTAGGAAGTTGATTTCTAAAAGTATCAATTTGTAGCTTCCCAATTTCTACCGTGGGAAAAGCCAAAAGAGACCAAAAACACTTTTCAGAAATTTTACCAAACACCCCAGACCAACTTCAAAAGCACTTTTAGCTCCAAAAGCAGCCTTGAAGATTTCCCAAACTGGGCCTTAGTGGAAGTGCTGATCTTGTAAGGGATGCTGATGCCACACTTGCCGGGGAGGCCAGCAGCAGCATTGCTGTTGATGCCGGAGATGCTGGAAGCTGCGGATTTCAAGCACTTGCAAGCTGCCTGGCGGTCAGGAGTGGTGGTGGTTGCCTCGGCAAGTGTCTTAATTCCGCTGCAGCAAGCCGGAGGCACGGCGCCAATACCACTCCTGAGGTAGCGGATGCAAGGTCCAATGCTGCTTGTCACTTGACCACATGATATGGCAGCTTGGGATGCACATAAGCACCATACAAGCTGCAAGCTTGAAAGCCATTGCAGAGCTAGCCATTTAGATATAATTGACTAAAGAAGATTGTTGTTTACTAATTCTCAGAGAAGTGCTTTAGACATACAAGTGCTTTGTTAGGGAATTGCTATTGTGAGTGTTGATGGTAAACGGGGTGTGGAATTTATAGCAGAAAAATTAAAAATTAGGGTTAAGTGGACTAAATTAAACACAAATGCTGGATTTGAATAGTTAACTAGTTGGCAGATTTAATGGTATCTTTTTTTTAAAGTCATGCTTATGGTTGAGTAAAATAATTAAAGCTACGTTTGAGATTGTTTTACTTATGAAATAATCCGTTTTTAACTTAAATTAATAAATAATCAACTTTAAAAATAAGGTGATATGTGTTTGGTAAATTAGCTTAATAAGTAATCAACTTAAGAAAAAACTGATGAAAAAGTGTTTGGTAAACTTTAATTTATTATAAAAAATGACTAAAATGGACATGGTTGTTAAAATGTAATATATTATTTAAGTATTTCTCTTTTTTACATTTTTTTTTCTTTTTTTTTTAAATTTTTTCCAGCTTTTTTTCCAGCTTTCTTATTTTTTTCCTACTCTATTTTTCTAGCTTATTTATTTATTTATTTTCTATTTTCAATCTTCCGTTTCCATTTTTTTTTCCAGTTTTTTTTTCAGCTTTCATATTTTTTTCGTGCTCTATTTTTCTAGTATTTTTAATTTTTGTTTTCCTGTTCTCAATCTTTCTTTTCCAGCTTTTTTCCTTTTTCTTTAATTTTTTCCAGCTTTTTTTTTTTTTGCTTTTTTGCTTTTTCTTTCTTTTTTCCAGCTTTTTTTTTCCTTTTTTTTTCTTCATTTATTCCCGTTTAATTTTTTTTTACACGATTTTTTATTTTTCAAACTCAATATATAAAAAGTAAAATGAAAGGCAGAAACAAAGTATTGTATTACAAATACATGACAAGTACAAATTTTAAATGTTAAATATCAATCTTCTATTAAACCAGCAGTTATCTGATTTCTTAATACTTCAATTTCTTGGGCGCCCAGACCATTGGTCTCATGACTTTCTTCGTTCATATCCATTTCCTCTTCTGTCTCCTCATCCGGATAATTCTTGCTCTCCTCAAAATAAAGATCACATTGAGTATGTCTTTTATGTAATTATGTAAAGCCATGGTTGCAATAACTATTTTCACTTGCTTGTTAAATGAAAAATTAGGCATGGTCTTTAAAATTTTCCACTTTTTCTTACATACCCCAAAAGTGCGTTCAATAACGTTTCGTGGATAAGTGTTTGCTTGATTGAACACTTCTCGAGGACCTATTGGTTGTCTGCCTCGACGAAAATATGGAATGTGATATCTTTCACCTTTATATGGTCTCAAATACCCACTCATTTATGGATAACCTACCTACTACTAAATAATAATTCCCTATTCAATAAAAAACTTTTAGTTATGCTAATAATAATAACATATTGGAAAAGATAATAAAAAATGAAA
The DNA here is from genome assembly GCA_032871835.1 of Dipteronia dyeriana. Lineage (NCBI taxonomy): Eukaryota > Viridiplantae > Streptophyta > Magnoliopsida > Sapindales > Sapindaceae > Dipteronia > Dipteronia dyeriana. Next base: position 16,043,489 of record CM065299.1, on the reverse strand, counting down.
ATAAAGTTATGAAATATTACACCTTTAGGAGGTTTAAGGAAATTCAAAGTAGGATCTCGTATAGTTTTTTTAAATATTCTAGAATCCTGAGTGGTGTCTTCCCACAAATATAAATTGCATTTTAAAATCACACGCTGCCATTACATTTTGAGTTGGTATCTTTTTCCTACCGATGTATGGTATTTGATCTTCAGGAGATATTGAAACAGGGATGTGTGTACCGTCTATGGTATCAATACAATCCTAAAAATAAAAAATGCAAATGAGTAATGCAACTATAAATTAATATTTATTTTTAAAAAATAAATTTAGATACATAATAAATTACCTTAAAGTGAGGCATATATCTAAAATCTGTCAATATTTCTTCAGGTATGTATCTAAAGTCAAAATCTTATGGTTTTATTATATCCATAGTCATGCGACATACAATATCCAATAGTTGCCAAAATACCTACTCACCGTCTCACCATAATGTTGGAACCGTTCTTGTACTAATCAGTTTCCAAGTCCATATCCCAAAATATGTAAAAAAATCCCTAAAATCTCAATAGCAATTATTCTCCTTGAACTCTTTAATCCATAGTTAGTTTCCAAATCATTGCATAATCTAAAGAATACATCTTTATCCATTCTAGACGTCGTGTAACATCGACTTTCATTTCCTCGTAATAATTTCATCAACCACATATTACTTGATTGGATTGAATTCATACAAGGTTCTTTGTGGATATATCTCCAATAATAATACATTATCGTACAAGCACAAGTACACAAAAGTTTAAACTCATCGTCATCATCAATAGCCATATCCATATTTTAAAACAACCTAAACAACATAAAAAAGTATATATATATATATAGCTAATAAAAGTTCAATCGTACTTCTTACAACTACTAGCAAATAACCATAGCTACATCACAACTACTAATAAAAACATAACAAACACATTAAAATATGCTAAAGTATGTTCTTTCTTGTATCGAAACCATGTCAACATGTCTTCCGGATCTTCTAACAAGGAAAATACTTCTCTCTTGTCTTTCATCGAAAATAATCTACTTGCAAACAACCATATTTCATCTGAAGGCTTTAACCCAGTTTTTGATACAAGTTTTTGCATCATTTATGTGATACTGCAAACCCTATCATTTTCCACTTGGGATGCTGCAATACTTTTAGTATTAATTGCATCAAGCATCACATCAATATGTTTCAACAATTTTGCAGAGGTTTTCACCTTTCCCCCTCCTCTTGCAACATTTTTTTTACCCTTCCTATCCCTCACACCCAATGTGTTATACTTGTTAACCATTCTCTTGTTCCCTCATTTTTCAACACTTTCTACATCTTGGGTGACATCAACTCGTATGGACTCATCTGAATCGGATATACTTTCTACTTGAATAGTGTCGGTATTAGAATTATCTGATGGAAGCACACCGGATGAAGGAGCCCAAGCATGGTTCCCAGTGGCTATGGTGTTCATGAACATCCTATCTAATTTCTCCATCATTGTTGGGTCAATACACTCCTTACGTAATTTTGTTGCCTTATGATGCACCTACATATGATGATATTATATTAAAAATTATTTTTATTTGCTTGAGAAAAACAAATACAAATTACTAACTAGTAGTAACATAAACTCATCTGATTGTTACATCAATATATTTTGCAATTTGATTAGCAGAGATTGAATTTTACACGAGGAAGTCATGTCAAACTCTTATCTAAAAGTCTTTAAAGAGTGAGTATTAAGACTATCGTCAATTTAATAACTTAACTTTTAATATCAACTGAAATGTTAATCTGACAAAAATACTCTTCAAACACATTTATAAAAATAAGTCTTACGTTTTTTTTTCGAAACTTATTTTGGTGTTTCCGAGACTTATTTTGTAATTTTCAAGATATATTTTGTAGTTTCCGAAACTTATTAGATATATTTGTAATTTTTGAAACTTATTGGGTAAAAATGAATTATTATTTTTAAAAAATAAATCATCTTCTTCATCGACCTCCATTAGAAGTCGAAATCGACCTCCATTGGAGGTCGAACGAATAGATCTCCAATAGAGGTCGACTTTCCATCAATGCAGGTTTTTGAATAAAAAAACATAAAAATAGTAAAAACATAATAAAAGAAGGAGATTATGTTATTTTTGTGTATTTGTCATTTAAACTTACTTATTAAACTAGTTGTACTCTTAAAAGTCCACATAAAGAGTGTTATTTCCCCTTAATTCCATATTTGTATAAATATATATTTCCTAAATTTTGGCAATATATATATATGTTGGACATAAAATATGAGCTTCGGTAGACAGCCACATCGGCACCATCTTTGGAGTCACTTACCTACCGAAGATCTCAACAGAGTCCCTTTCTCCAATCTTCATTGATCACTTCCGAGTAGAGGGACTCCGACTAAACGACCGGAGGAGTATTAAATGTCTCAACCAGCACTGACGTCCCAATGACACCTGATTGGATCTCCAGCTAATGAAAGCATGACACACAACCTATTTAAACCTTGTTTACCATTTTAGGGGATCCAGTTCTTACTTTAACTTTGAGGACCGAGTTTTCTCTCAATTGTAATATCTTACTTGCTTTCAACACTCAATAAAGAGGAATTATTCAATGAATTCAGATTATCATCCCCCACACACAATTATCAAATACCGGATCATTTTATCGTTCAACAATATATATATAAACTTAAGAGTAATACGCTAATACTAGGCTTCTTAAATTTTTTTTACCAAATTTAAATGGTGTTAGCATGTGAGATGTCAACATCAGATCACTCACCATATAATTTCATGATTTACTAGATATTGACACCTCACGTGCCAACGCTATTTGGAAAAGAATTTAGGAAAAACTTTGAGAAACCTAGCATTACTTATAACTTATTTGTTAATTGCACAAACAACCCATCAAAAACTTCAACTATCATCGTTTAGCACTTTTAGTTGGTTGGATGGAATTGTTGAAATAGTTCTTGAGAGTACACCAACTTAAAAGGACAAAATTGGGTACTGACCAGTCAATATCCAAGGTACTCATCCTATATTTTGATTGGCTGAAAAAAATATTTATGATATCTGATATTAAAAGCTTATGGCTGATGTAGGTTTTTTAAACCAATCAAAACATAGGGGCCAGTAATTTGGGTACTGACTAGTTAATACCTAAGTATTTTTCAAATTAAAATTAATCGCTTTAATTACCTTTATTAATAAATAATCGCATTAAGTATATATTAAACCAATCACATGAATTACCTAATTACATTAATTAAAACCTAATCACATTAACTAAACCCTAGCTATCACTAGTGGAGAACCTCTTTTAGTTCGTTCCTCACCCAAGAACCAGAAGAGATCATAAGACAAATCTCCAACTCCATTGGAGAAGATCGTCATGGAACTCTTTTAGTCGTCGGAGGAGATCGAAATCTACCTCAAAGAGAGGAGGGGGTCAAAAATTATTGGCACTATTTGAGGGGTGTGTTGTGCAAATATCACCACTTTACTAATGTATGTTTAAAAGGCACCAAAAGAGTGTTTGAGACAAAAATACCTGAAATATTTTAACAGTAAGGAAGTTGTCGTTTTTAAAGTCAGAGAGAAGCAACAGTCAAACCGACGGGAAACTAATCGACGGTGAAGTGACCGGAAGAGCTGCAATTGACAAAGGTAAGATTGGTTATTTTTTTCTCGTTTTTGTTGTTGTTAACTTGCATTACATGTTAGATTTGAGTTTTGTTGACAGGAATTGTAGAAACCGATTAAAATAGAGATGTAAGAATGGTTGTGGTTTAGGTTAGGGTTTGTAATTTGGATGAATATCAGTTGAGGAAGATGAAATCTGGGTTTTCGAGACTTTTTTCAAGAGAATCGAGCTTATTTGTTTAGTCGAGCTTTTTTTTTCGTGCAAATTAGGTTTTGGTAAATCGAGCTTTTTCGAAAAGGAATTGGGCTTTTTCGAAAAGGAATCGAGCTTTTTTAAAAAGAAATCGATATTTTTTTAAAAAAGAATCGAGCTTCTTTTGAAAAGGATCGAGTCATTTTGAAAAGGATCGAGCCATTTTGAAAAGGATCGAGCTTTTTTGAATAGGTTTCGAGCTTTTTTGAATAGGTTCGAGCTGTTTTAGAATTAGATTGAGCGTATTTGAAATGGATCGAGCTTTTTTGAAAAGGGATCGAGCCTTTTTGAAAAAGGAACGAGCCTTTTTTAAAAGGGATCGAGCTTTTTTGAAAGACTTCAAGCTTTTTTGAAAGACTTCAAGCTTTTTTGAAAGACTTCAAGCTTTTTTGAAAATGAATCGTGATTTTTTTGAAATTGTTCGAGCCATTTTGAAAAGGAATCGATCTTTTTTGAATATGTTTCGAGCTTTTTTGAATAGGTTCAAGTTGTATTTGAATTGGATCGACCCTATTTGAAAGGGATGGAGCTTTTTTGAAAAAGGATCGAGCATTTTTTAAAAGGCATCGAGCCTTTTTGAAAAGGCATCGAGCCTTTTTAAAAGGGATCGAGCTTTTTATAAAAGGGATCGAGCTTTTTATAAAAGGGATCGAACGTTTATGAAAGGGATCGAGCTTTTTTGAAAGCGATCGAGCCTTTTTGAAAAAGAATTGAGCTTTTTTGTAAAGCAATCGAGCTGTTTTGAAAGGTATGGAGCCTTTTTGAAAGGAATCGAGCATTTTTTAAAGGAATCTAGCTTTTTTGTAAAGCAATTGAGCAGTTTTGAAAGGGATCGAACCTTTTTGAAAAGGAATCGAGCTTTTTGTAAATCAATCGAGCTTTTTTGAAAGGAATCGAGCTTTTAAAAAAAATCTGTTTAATGATGTTGTATTTATGTTACATTGCATATGAGAATTATGTTGAGAGATTCGCTTAAAACTCCAGAACGATATTGGTACGAGGGCAAATTGACACGACACAACCATTTTGATGCCCTCGCCCATATAGACGACGCGCTGAACCGTGTTCCTGTAGAATTTACAGATGAAGACCGCTGGCGGTTCGTGGCATCATGTTTCGGGTATTTCCTGACGATGTATAGGGAGATGAAGTTTTCCGGTGGTATTATTCATCGGTTGCTTTTGAGGGAGATCCATCATAACGACCCCACAGATGAGATGCACTTCATGTTAGGAACCCAGTCGGTGAGGTTTTCGAAGGTGGAATTTTGCCTGATCACCGGACTGCGGTTTGGAGTTGTACCAGAGACCACCATGTATGCAGCAGTGGAGAATGGCATACATGAGCGGTACTTTCTTGGAGCCGAGGAGGTGTCACTGGAGCAGATTAGGGGTGTTATCACCAACGCAGATTTCGGAAAGGCGTACAATGCTGTCAAGTTTTGCCTCTTATATATGCTGAACTGGATACTGATGGGGGTGGATGAGAGATTCAAGATTCCAGTTTGGCAGTTTCGACTGGTTGAGAAGCTCGATGCGTTAGACGTGTTCCCGTGGGGTGCCCACGTGTACAGACATTCTATTCACTCATTCAAGCATGCGCTTGACGGGTGAAGAGCGATGCCAGCAGGAAAAGGGCGCTGACATACACAGGGTGGAGACCTACAACATATACGGTATATCTGATGCCCTGTTGGTGAGAAGTTCGAACTACAAATTGTACTTTATTGTTGGTGCCTAAAATTGTATGGGTACTTATCGTACTTATCTTTGATGCAGATATTTGCTTTGGAGGTGATCCCTGCTTTGGCCAAAGAGGTCGGTGTCCGGAGGGTTACTGATCTGACTCCCCGTATTTTGAAGTGGGAGTTGACCAAACAACCGAGAGGGAACAAGCTAGCAAAGATTTTCAAAGCCAGGGTATGTATTTATTTTGTTAATATTTTTATTAGTTAGTATTTGTACAATGACATTGTTCTAACTAATATTTCAGATGTTTACGATCAAGGAACTGGTGCCGACACCAGCTGAGAGACAGGCACCGTACTATGCCTGGATAGACGAGGGGGGGAGCCTGTATATAGAAGATGACATGGATGATATGCCGCCTGAGGTCCCTGATCAGACCACCTTAGGCGGGATCAGTGGTACAGACATGACCATTGACAGTGAGGGATCTGAGCCCGCTGTAAGGGGTTTGAGGCCCAAAAACAGTGAGGGATAAGAGACAGACCCTAAACCAGAAAGGCATAGGCATAGACGGGTTCGGTTTTCACCCCCGGGCATGGTACATCTAAAGGGGATTCCCGTGGGGGCGTTGGACGTGATGGAGATGTAAGTTGAAAACATAGTTTAGTGTTTTTTATCAACACGTGCTGATAGTTTTTTACTAACAATGTAGACATGATTTCAGGCTCCGTGGGCAGAAATGCTGAACGATGTGCGTGAAGGCCTCCGGAAGAGTGACGAGGATCGATCGACAACGTCAACACTTGGAGTTGTTGGATATGATCCGGAAGAGTGATGAGGATCGTCAGCAGCAACACCGATTGTTACTGGATATGATCCGGGGGCTTCAAGGTTCGACCATGCGTACACACTGGGATGGCCCCCTACCTCCTGATCTATTATTTAGTCCCAAAGGGTCGACTGATAGGTTTACAAGGGGGACAGACACCCAGGCTCAACGGTCCCCCTCACCTTCCAGCACATCGATCCCCCCACCTCCTAGCACATTGATTCAGCCACAGCGGTCCCCTCCCCCACCCAGCACGTATGTGGCGTCGGAGCGGTCCCCTCCCCCACCCAGCACGTCCGTGCAGTCAGAGCAGTACCCTCCCCTACCCAGCACGTCCGTGCTGTCGGAAAGGTCCCTTCCCCCACCCAGCACGTCCGTGCCATCGGAGAGGTCCCCTCATTATTCACCCCCAACATTCATTGTTGAATTCTCCTCATTATTAATGTCATTGTATATCTCATTGTATTGGTGGTTGTACTGTCTACCATTCATCTCAATATGACAACCAAATACATCGTCGAATTGAGGTCCCGGTCTATTATCATGGGCGGCTACTTCCGGTGGGACAACACATATGTTTTCCCGACCATCAATCCCACTTTTTTTTGTGAACAACTGGTTGCTTCCGCCTGACGATCGAAATTGTTGGGTGTTATTAGGATAGGATATCTTCACCAATGACACCTCCGGCTGGCCTCTCGATTAGACTAACACATACTTGAGGGATCATCCTATCTTCCCCTAGCATAAGCTGAACATCGTCATTGTTTCTTATAAATGTACGACATGTAGTCCCAGGAACAATTGGTAGAGACTGTAGCTCAGCACTGTATTTGTTCTCATCAAACTTCACAATGGTTTACACGATCGACACCAGTTCGTCGTAACTCAAATTCTTTGACACATACAAACCTTGGTTATCGGAACCTAAATACCTCTGATTTCCGTCTGGTAATTGCTCGCATCGACTGTTGTAAGATATGATTATTCTCACCCTATCCATTGTCCTGTCAAAACCAACATCAAAAACCATTAATAAGGAAAAAAATATTTCATATTAAATTTACAATTATAAAGGATTAAACAAAAATCAAAATTGTAACATATGAAGCTTTTTTTAAACTGGTCGAGTTTTTTTTGTACATGATCGAGCCATTTTTGTACATGATTGAGCTCTTTCTAACGGGATCGAGTTTTTTTGGTTCAAGACCGAGCTCTTTTTCTACATAATCGAGCTTTTTTATATATGGCTCGAGCTTTTTTTTTCATATGGCTCGACCTTTTACTTTTACGAATAGAGGTTTTTTTTAGGAATCGAGCTTTTTTGCAAGGGATCGTTTTTTTTTTTGCAAGGGATCGAGATTTTTTTGGCAAAGATCGAGCTTTTTTTTTTATGGATCGAGCCTTTTTTCGAGGGATCGAGCTTTTCTTTTTACGTATCCAGCATCTGTTTTTTGGATCGAGTTTTTTTAGAATTTGATCGAGACTTTTTTTTTTAATTTTCAAGTTTTTTTCAAATGTTTTGACATTTTTTTAAAACCTTTCCAGCTTTTATGCCCAAGATTATAAACTTGTTTGCACCATTACTACTCAACTCGGCCAAATATATATACAAAAAAATATGCATAACTGTTCATTCATTCTTTGTAAAAAGTTTACAAGTCCAGGACATCAACATAAAAAAATTGAGACAACATGTTCATAAATGTTCATATAATGTTATACCACACAGAAATACAATAAAAAATGGAAATGAAGATCAGAAATATTAATTTACCTTCTTGTGCAATATCTGGAATGGAGCTCGTTTTCTGAAGAAAAAATAGAATAGGTAATTGATTTTCAGACAACTTTTTTGGACGACAGCCTTTAAAGAATAAAATATCGATTATTTAAGGGCAATTTACGTAGCTCACCATAATAGATGCATTTTAAATTTAACTTATTATAACGGTGACATCACTGCAAGTGATAAAAAAAAAAGATGGCATTCATCACCATTTCCACAAGAGTGGAGGTCAAACTACTTTTTTTTTATAAGATATTACAATAATTTAGGATTCGAGGAGGGTGATGGATTCGAACCCACAACCTCGTATTATAGGTGTAGGGGGCAAACAACTAAGTCAACTTCTTATTATCTATTTTATTTTTAGTTAATTTAAACTTTTTAAAATGGTGATATGTTAAGATATGATTGGCTCAATATGTTTTTTTTCCGTAATTATTAATTGATCTATTCAAAATGGCTGTATTTTCTTCCCTTTGTTAACTATTAAGTCAAAAAGTTAGTTAATCAATCGGTAGCCAACGGTTTAGTACAATTTGCCGACAACATGTAATATGAAAGCAATGGGTTGTGAAATATGGAGTCACAACGTATCTGATCCGCCACCTGGTTAATTATGAACCAATATTTGTCACTGTCCAACTCCAATTAGACAATTATAGAACCCTAGCTTGATCTGAAAGATTGAAAATTCTTCTGAAATTCTTCTGTTTTTTATGATCAAATAAGTGATATTTGGTGGTCGGTTAATTTTTACATAAATTGACATCCAACTACAACAATAAATGAATAAATTGGGTTTAATTTCTTCCATGCTTCACTTGAGTTTTGTCATTAATTTCTTCTTTCCTGATGTAGAAAGAAATTTAAAAAGAGTACGTTAAGAGTTTTATTTAATTATTAGCTTTCCCATTTGATTTTCATGTTCATTACATGTTAATTAATTTATCTAGTCATATGGATATCATCTTTTAGTAAAGACGGTTGTGCATCTCCTTTCACACCTAGAGTGTATTTTGTACGGAGATGAAACAGGACAATGTGAGACTGTATTGAACTGGACATGTTGTTCTATATTGTGTTCGGAAGTCCTTACTAGAACTGTAAACTGTAATGTAATACGCTTTGTATGGTTGAGACATGACGGAACAAGATATTCAAATGATTAGAGTATCCCTCTTATATATATAATATAATAATATTTTTTATATTTTTTATATTTTTTTTATAGAAAGGACTGCGGTAGAGATGAAGTCGGGGAGAGAAGAAGAAGGTCGTGTTCGGTGGTGGTGGGCCACCGCCACCACCACACTTGTTATGAAGATTTAAGTTTAGAATGTCGTGTTTGCTGAGACTTTAGACAGTTTTTATGAAGATGAAAAACTGAGCTATTTCTAGAAGGGTAGAGATGGGCCTAGGCTGCATATTGAACCGGTTTCAATTTCTTTAGGTTTTTTTGGACTGATTTGTTGTTGGGCTTATTTGTTTAAGTATTTTAACTTATTTAACTGTTTAGTCTAATATTGTTTAGGGTAGTGAATTTATTTGTTATTAGATTTTTAATGTTTTATACAGAAAAATAAAAATAAAAATAAAACTTCACCAACAATTAATCCCCGATGAATCACCGACTACTAGGCGTTAGTCGTTGGGTCTCCGTCTGACTAGCGTCTAACGTTACTAAAACACTGTTTTTTTCTCTCTAGGCGCATTACATCAGGAATCTAATAAGATAAATAATGGAGCTTAATTTTTAATTTATGGTTACATTAGGCCCCGTCCTATAACTGTTTTTCAGTCCGTTTTCATTTTTATTTTTTAAAAACAATTTCTAAAACGCGTTGGTTAACCATTTTTCATTTTATTTTCGGAAAAAAAAAATGAAAAACAAAACTAGTGTTAAAAGTGAAAAAATTGAAAAACATAAAATACATATTTTTTGTTTTCGTTTTTGTTTATCACTTATTTTATATAAAAAAAAACTCATGTTTTTAAACTATTGATTGTACTGTTATGCGTTTGATATGGCTAGGACAAGACGGGACAAGATTTTCAAATATCAAAGTGTCCATCTTTTATATATATATATATATATATATATATATATATATATATATATATATATTATAAAATAATATAAATATTTATAAAATAATATATATAATATTATATATTTATTTAATATAATATATATAGTTATATTTTTATTATATATATATATATATTGTAATTATTTATTTATAATTTTAGAGTTTAGTTTTGATTAATTAATTTTTTATGCGTTACTTTTGTTTAATTTAAAAATTACAATACAAAAATTATATTGGTTAATTATGTAATCAATTTGTTTATAGTTGTAATAATATTAAACAAAATGTCAAAATTGATATTCCAATTTTTGATAGTTTTCGGTTAATCTACCAGACGTGTTTTTTCCGTTTTCATTTTCAAAATACAGCTTTCAGTATATGCTACCAGACGCGTTTTCAGAATTCGAAACTGAAACAAAAAACACTATTTTTATTTTCATTTTTATTTTTAAAAAACAACAACTGAAAAACACTTACAGGACGGACACTTATTTACTAAAAAAACGGTTTGGAATCCAGTCCCTATATAATGAAAGTTGATTCTCTCTGATTTTCATCTCGATTAGTAAACGCGATTTATAAAGATAAAGTTTATCTTTAGTTGGTCTTTGAAATTAAATATATTTTTAAAAAATGAAAGAAATGGAGTTGGCACAGTTTAAAAGAAGAGCAAAAAAATTAAAGATATTATAAGGTATATATTATATATTAAATAATTAATATTGATACAACAATGAACAACCCTGTGGATGACATTTTACACATAAACTAATATAATTTAATGAATCCCCTAATCAAGGGAGATCCACTGCACCCAATTTTATTCCTTTTAAAGCTCTTAAATTCTCTTCCTGGCCAGACCAAGATCGTATGAAACACCAAATAAATTATAAACAAATTAATAATTAATTCACATACATAGCAAGATAAAAACTGGGCTATTTCTAGAAGGTTAGAGATTGACTTTGGTGTTCGGTCCCTGACTAGCATCTGACCCTTATTACAACACTATTTTTTTTTTCCTCTTTAGAGCACATTTACATCATAAATCTAATAGGATAAATAATAGAGCTTAAATCCTGATTTATGGTTATATTATTTACTAGCAAATTGTTTGGAATCAAGTTCTTTAATAATGAAAATTCTTTCTCTTTTATTTTCATTTTGATTAGTAAACTAGACTTATAAAAATTTTCATTTTAAAATGAAAGAAATGGAGTTGGCACATATTAAAAGCAGAGCAAAAAATTGAAGATATTATAAGGTGTATATTATATATTAAATAATTAATATCGATTACAACAATGAACAACCCTGTGGATGACGTTTAATGAATCTCCTAAGGGAGATCCCACTGCACGCAATTTTATTCCTTTTAAAACTCTTAAATTCTCTTCCTGGCCAGACCAAGATCTTCACTTCACGCTGTATGTAACACCAAATAAATTATACACAAAATAATAATTAATTCACATACATAACATGATAGCAAGAGAAAACAATGAATAATAAAAAAAACATTAATATCATATTTATTAATATTTCAAAAAAAAAAATCATATTTATTAGCAGATTATTCCACTAATTCATTAGTATATTGTGTGTATGTACATTTTAATCTTATTTAGGGTGCTTCTTTTATTAGTTTTGTATCGTTATAGAATATTTTAGAAGATTTTTAAAATGTTCTAAAAGGTTCCCCTTTTTTTTTCCAGAACTATCATGACTAAAGAAGTATTAGTCCATCTTTATTATTAAAATAGAGGTGGGAGCAAAACCTGTCGCAGTTAGTGGTAGGGCTGATCTTGTAAGGAATGCTGATGCCACACTTGCCGGGGAGGCCAGAAGCGGCATTGTAGTTGAAACCGGAGATGCTTGCAGCAGCGGATTTCAAGCACTTGCAAGCCTGCTGGCGGTCAGCAGTGGTGGGGCCGCCCCGGCAAGGGTCTTAACTCCACTGCAGAAGGCCGGAGGCACGGCACCAGTACCGGTACTGAAGTAGGGGATGCAGGGACCAACGCTGCTCGACACTTGACCACATGTTATGGCAGCTTCGGCAATAGGTGCACCCGCCACCATGCACATAACCACCACACAAGCCACCAGCTTGAAAGCCATAAAACTAGCCATTATTAAAATTGCTTAAAATAGCAAAGAAGATTAATTACTTATATCAAGGAAGTGCTTTGTAATTAGGATTATATTGATGTGTGAGACTGAGTATTATGTTAACTGCGCGTCTGGTAATTTATAAACACAAAAATTGGGTTACGTGGACTTAAAACATAAATATGTATATTATGAACTTACTTAGCAGTTGGGCTCAATTTAATGCTAATTGTTGAATAAATTAAATTGCCGGATTGTACGATCATAATGCATATCAATCCTGTGGAGACCATCAACTTTTATTTAATATAGAAAATAGTTAAATATTATATTTGACACGTTATTTTAGTATTTTACTTTAATGTATAATTTTATTTAAAATATTTTATTTTTATTTTTAAAATAAAATTATATAAAACAATAAATATAATTAATACATTTAATTTATATAATATTTTAATTATTTAAAATTATAAAAATCATCGATTAATATATTCAATATAATTAGACAGTGGTATTTTTATAATTAAAAAATAGTATTTATTACTGTACCAAATTAGACATATGCTGACACAAAGAATAGTATATATCAAATTTGATACAACATTGTATGATATTATTATTTTTTATTTTATAATAAATTATAGCATAAACACATTCAAATAACATTACATTAAAGATATTCTAATATTTGAGATTCAAATCGTCAGACCGTACTTCATACATAAAATTGATTGTTACAGTGAAATAATGTAGGGTTACAACACTTGAGAAACGCCATCTGGTCGTGAGCTGATTGAAAACTGCGTCCAACGACTCCAATTATAGAGCCCGTCGCAAGAGATTGTCAATTGTCTGTTTTGAATCGATTAATAAATGATAATCGGTGATTTTTTAACTTTTTTATAAATTGATGGAACTGATATCCAACTCTATATGTATATATGTATAGAGTTAGACGAGGAATCCAATAATTAACAAATTGGAGAAGGAAATATATTCGAATAAATAAAACAACAGTGAACAATGACGGACAATGCCCCACTCCTAGATTCCGAATTTTGAGGTACAGTTGGAGTAGACAAGTTGAGAACGAGATAATTGATGGATTGTGTGCTTAGTAATGAGAAATCTCAATGACATGATCTATGAATAATGACGCATATGTTGTTACTTGCAATCAAGTTACATCTACTTCCCACGTAAATCAAGAATTATATTAATATCAGAAATGAAATTTAATCCTCCGTTCCTTTTCCTATTTCTGATTTCATGTCTAAAATAAATGTGTTAAAAGGGACGGGTTGGATTGATCCGACCTAAAATTTTTAAATCCGGATTTAGATTGGGTCCAATTACAGTATGGATCGGATTCAACCGTACTTAAAGTTCAGTGTAACGATATTTAAGTACTTTAAAAATTATATGTACATCTCAAATTAGTTTGTTTTAAAAAATCTAATAATATCATTGAATAAAATTACTAAGATGACTAATTGATTGTTAGTACACCTATCAATAATTATTAATTAATTTCTTATTTTAATCTTTTATAAAAAAAAATCTTCATATTAATGATTTTATATTAACATATACTGTATCCATTTTAATAAACTATAGATTCTTTTTTAAATATATCTTTAATCTCTTTTAAGGAAATACAAATTGATCGGTAAAAAGTATAGAAAATGAATCAAAATCATGAGACAAATTTGGGGACCGTTTGTTTTTTTCTCTTAAAACTTAATCGGTCTGAATCATAATTATTAAGTTGTTTTGTTTGTTTTTTTAAATGGTCAAACAACTTAAAAATCCTAAAAAACAACTTAAAATAAAAAGTAAAAAATCATGATTTTCACTTAATTGCAAATCATCTAATAAATTTTCTTCCAATACTATCCCCTCATATATAACATATTTCAAATTTCATCAAAACTACATATGATATAGAAATCTTTATTTTAATATATTGTTTATTTTAAATAGCTTTAAAAATAAAAATAAAAACCTTAATCATTGTTCATATTGGTGTTTAATATCGACACTTTATTATGATATTATGGTGATGTATATATATATTAAGTGTTTTGTACGAGTTTTTTTTATATCCATTTTATTTTTTGAAAAAAAAAACCATTTCCTTTCTTACAAAAATGAAGTCTGTTTGTAATCAAATAAGAAGATAACGAGCATATGTGTTCATGTATAATTATTATTTTTGGATTGTATTTATTCCATATTATATGTATAATTGTTTAACATAGGTATAAATATAAAATTACTTATATTCAGATATTTTAAAAAAATAAATAAACGTATTGACAATATATTTAATGTAAGAAAAAAAAAACATGTCATTCAAATTCAGATTTCAGTCTTTATTCAGTCATTAAAAAAAAATCGGACTGTTCAGTGCTCAAAAAAAAAAAACAACGGCCCCTTGATCATAAAAAAGTAAGTTTTAAATTAATTTTTATTAAAAGAACAAAATCATTATGTATTAAACATTTTTAAATTAGTTATATTATCTATATTTTTTAAAATTTATTTCAAACACATTTTAGACTTTTTATTTATTTATCAATATTAGATGTTCTTTCTTGTAATATATATATTATGTTCTTTAATTTCTTCAAACACCCATATATATTTTTTAAATATCATTTAACACCTATCTATTTCTACATCAATTGAGAGATGACATAAATCTTGCATCCCTAAAACTCTATCAAACAGTGAAACAGAAAGTGGTTCTACAATATATGAAAATCTTTAAATGGGTTTTTAATGAAAATTGAAGTTTAATTTTGAAAAAGCGGGAAGAGAAAGAATAAAAAGAGAATTATAAAAGATAAAAAAAAATCTGAAATAATAATAAAGTTGATTAAATAACATAATAATAAATATAAACGATATGTACTTACAAAAATATAATACAGTATAATTAAAGAAACAGTATTTCTACTATTAAGTGGGGTTTATTTACAAATTAAAGAATTTTTAAAAAAAAAATTGAATGGTGTGATTACGAAAGCGATGTAAATAAAATTTTTAAGGGATTTCACAGTATTTTAAAATTCAAGACGAAGTTGTAAGTCCAGCCCAAAGAGGAGTGGCCTTCAAGGATGGGCCGGGCTCGGATTGGCCCAAACGAATTTGGGTTTTTTATAAAACACTGGTCATAGCAAAAATCACCACCAAATTTGAATTCCTCACTCCTGCATTTAAGTGTCTTGTCTTCGATCCATAATTTGGACTTCGGTAGAACTAAAATGGTAGAACTTTAAAAATAGTTATAAAATTAGTGGGTTTATTGTTTTTACCCAAGATTAACATTTTTATTGTTTCTATCCAAATTTTCACTATTGAGACAAAATTACCCTTCAGTAAAATATGAATTCAAACAAAACAAAAAAAAAATGATAATTAAATTCAATTAATAAACAAATGAAAAAAAAAAGAACATGAAAAGATCGACATTTTTTAAAAGCCAATTGATTCAGTGTTTGAAACAAACCACAAAGAGAGACTAGAGTCCACAAGATCCGGCGACGAACATCCGATGACGATGAAGACCACCAAGACCCGACGACACGACAGTGAAGACGGAGGGAAGAGCAAGAACTGACTCGACCTCGATAGAGAGACGACAGAGAGATGGCCCCGACCTAAAGACGAGCGACTATGACCACCAAAGAGAGAGAATAGGCGATCGACTTTGATTCCAGTCATCGGCGTGTTCAACGGCAGCGTGGAAGAAACAAAAAGGTGTGTACTTCCTTTTTACATTTGATTCTAGGGTTTCTTTTAATTTGTATTTTTGGTTACATTTGTGCATTTAAGATGGAGTTAATTTTGATTTCGAATTCGATTTCAAAATTGATTTGGATTTAGATTTAGATTTGAGTTGATTTTGATTTATATACACCAACCCGTGTAAATATTTTAATTAATTCAATATTGCGTTTTGCTTTCTGTTTTCAATTGAGTGTCATCGTTTGAGGTTTTGTGTTGCTTTGGTTAGTTGAATTTCGTTAATTGTTGTCGACCATAATTCTGATGTTGTGCACTGTTTGGCTGTGGAGAAAGTCCATCCATTAAATCTTAAGAAACGGATGTTAATAATTTTTTAATATGCCTTTGGAATTGTCTTTGTCATGGGGATAACTGTGGATTTGTGTTTGCTTTTCAATATCTCCATTAATTATTGGGATAACTGTGGATTTATTTTTATTACGTTATTTCAATATGCATTGTTATTCATTTTGACAGATTTCATGTTTTATGCTGAAGTCGTTGAATTTGAATTTGTACTCCATAGTTATTTATTATGTGATTTTAATAATTAGTACCTCTAATTTGATGCTATCAATTACTCCCCTAAAGGCTTGTTTGAGTGGATTGTGAAATGAACAACCCTGGACATATTTTCATTTTCTAATACTTGTGCCTTGATTGGTTTGGTTTTCATTTTCAGCATCATCTTGGTTTGGTTTAAGCACAAACACATCGTCTTCTCCAACTTCGGTGACGTCTTCTGGTAAGCATGCTTTGTTTGTTTTCTATTTTATCTATTTTTGTTACATGAATTATACTCTGGTAGCATTATATGCTTGTCTAAATCAGAGCGCTCGATACCACCAATACAATACACTAAAAGAAAGTCAATTGTAGATAGGATGATGTAGAATCCAGACCATATGACATTTCTTTTGGTATAATGAATTATATAGGATACATGCATAAACAAGTATATATAATGTGTTTAGCAGATATTGCTTTTTTTTCCAATTTAATAATTCGTTTCAGATGATAAGTGAAATGAATATGAAACAAATTATTTAACTAAATGGATGTTGGGATGATGTAATGAACAACTGGTGGATGTTTTTAGCTATGTATAGGAGTGCATATGTTTCATGAAAACTGAGTTTAGGATCTAAATAATTTTAGGAGATTTCAGTCGATACCTGTCAATCGGGAATGAGCAGAGTGATGTTGATTTTGAACTATAGATTTATTCTTAGAAAGTTAGAATATTTGTTTGAATGTGATGAATGGAGAACTCTCTCAACTAGTAGAGCACTAGATTATGGTGTAAGTAAGTCGGTACTTGATACAATATATTTTTTTTCTTGATGCAATTTGACATCCAGATATTTGGTATAGCAGTTTCCAAAAGCAACATTATTGCAAGATTTAATGGTCTCAACCTCTTAACATTTTTCCATGATATGTTTGAATACCTCTCAACCTTTTTCCATGATATGTTCTTTTTTTCACAATTGATTGCTTCATTGCTTTTTTTAGCGACTGATTGTTCGTTGCTTCTTTTTTTTCTCACAGGTGGATATCCGTACCATTGGTGTTTTTGATAACTGGTTGCTTCATGGTTACCCTGTGTAACTGATTGTTTTATCTGTTTTTGTTGTTGGTTGTTGTTTTTTATTTGTTTGGTTTTTGTTTGTTGTTTTTTACCGTGACACAGCTCTGTTTTTTACTCTGTGTTGTTGGGGCTTCTGGTTGCTTTGTGGTGGCAGCTTAGGTGTTTGTTTTTTGGATAGTCTGGTGTGGTCTTTGGTCTTTGGCTCTTGAATAAATTTACAGTTTTTTTTAAATATTGATAATGATAGACTTTGGAAGCAACTGGAATGTTAAAATATTACTCCAACCAATGAGTTGTTGTGAATTAATGTGTTTTAATGATGTGAAATTGTGTGTTTTTTGTGATTTCATTTCATTAATGATGTGAAATTGGATATGAACTGATGTGTTTAATTGTTGTGAACGGGTGTGTTTAATGAGTTATGACTGGTGTGTTTAATTGGGTATGAACTGGTGTGTTTAATAGGTTATGCCTCGTTGCTTCTTCTTTTTCTCACAGGTGGATATCCGTACCATTGGTGTTTTTGATAACTGGTTGCTTCATGGTTACCCTGTGTAGCTGATTGTTTTATCTGTTTTTGTTATTGGTTGTTGTTTTTTATTTGTCTTGTTTTTGTTTGTTGTTTTTTACCGTGAGACAACTCTGTTTTTTACCCTGTGTTGTTGGGGCTTCTAGTTGCTTTGTGGTGGCAGATTGGGTGTTTGTTTTTTGGATAGTCTGGTGTTGTGTTTGGTCTTTGGCTCTTGAATAAATTTACAGTTTTTTTTTAAATATTGATAATGATAGACTTTGGAAGCAACTGAAATGTTAAAATATTACTCCAGCCAATGAGTTGTTGTGAATTAATGTGTTTTAATGATGTGAATTTGTGTGTTTTTTGTGATTTCATTTCATTAATGATGTGAAATTGGATATGAACTGGTGTGTTTAATTGTTGTGAACGGGTGTGTTTAATGAGTTATGACTGGTGTGTTTAATTGGGTATGAACTGGTGTGTTTAATAGGTTATGTCTGGTATGTTTAATTGGGTATGAACTTGTGTGTTTAATTATTGTGGACGGGTGTGTTTAATGGGTTATAACTGGTGTTATGACTGGTATGTTTAATTTGGTATGTCTGATGTGTTTAATTGTTGTGAAAGTGTGTGTTTAATGGGTTGTGAACGTGTGTGTTTAATGGGTTATGACTGGTGTGTTTAATTATTTAGCAATGATGTGTTTTTTAGTGTGTTTAATTGTTTAGCAACCAAGACATGAACATGAATTTCTACTTCTTCTGGTGCACTTGTGAATCACAAGTTGTGATGACATTTGTTGTTCTGTTTTTTTTATATATTTTCCAATTAAACAATTAAAGTTAATTTGAATGAAATCTAATGAACCCATATGCTGAAATATCGACCCATCTGCTAATGAAGTTGATATTATTTTTCTCTTAAAATAGAAAATAACCCACTTGTGTATCTCAACTATGTGGTGTTAAATTGGTGGAAAGAAATGTGAAATAAATGATGAGAATCAAGATAAGTGTGCTTTTTAGCCAATTTGTGTAGTGTCTTAAAGAGACCATTCAGTCTTGTAGAGAAAAAAAAACTCAGATTTGTGAAGCATTGACAATTATTAAACTAAGTTTTTATTTGTAACTAGACAAACCCAATCTTTTGTAACTGGTTATTGATTGAACATTGACAATTATGAAACTATTTTTTTTGTTTTTTCAATGAATAGAAGAAGGGCCAGAAGCGCGAACCCCGAGAAGAAAAGATCGTATGTCCAACCTCAAAGCCGATATACAATTAGTGGGTAGAATGGAACCGATAAATATGTGAATGTTCGGAATGAGTGATTTAGTGTAGAAAATTCTAGCCGATGGGGTGATTTAGTGACTATGCCTAAATATATTCCAGTAATGTTGAGTATTATAATTTTTACATTTCAATTTGTCACTAGTATTTTTTCTACAAATTAATGCAGAGTTTTTATTGTTTAGACATTATGGTCATATCATATCATCATATAATGTTTAGGATTATAATCGTGTTGTTGCCTCAATTTCATTACATGGAAAATCTTTCAGTAGATTTTTTTCATGTGTTAATTTGTTTTTTTTCCTTGATGGAGTTGCAGCAAATCTGGTAATTTTGGTGGATGGTGGCAGATTATTAACAGACCAAAATTTTCCACTTTTAACACACCAAATCTGTTAACAAATGACATGCTTCATACAAAATGCAAAATCCTTAATAAATAATCTGTTTCATCAATAAATAATCATCAACATTAGTTTCATCACAATTTCAAAGAAAGTGTTTTCAACAAAATATAAAATTCTTATTAACAGTTCATGAACTATAATTTCAACATAGTTCATGAAATACAACCAAACTCATAAAAATTTCAACATAATCCTTAATAACACAAATACGATTTTCGTTTTTTTGCATTCGTTTGGGTGTCCAATGGAAAAATGACACTGGAATATATTTCCAACCAGGTGCTTGTTTTGTAGAAATTAGAACTGAAGTAGATAAATTTCTTTTTACAAAACCTACAAATTTCGTTGGTTATATTCCTGCATTTCAACCAATAAAAAATCTCACATTTAGATGTCAGTTTATTAAACCGGTCCTACATTAAACAAGATGCAACCAACTAAACATATTAGGGCAACCCAATTAAACACACCAATGCAACCCCAATTAAACACACAAGGGCAAACCAAATTAAACACACCATGGTAAACCAAATTAAACACATCACGGTAAACCAATTAAACACACAATGACAAACCAATTAAACACACCGATGCGACCCAATTAAACACACTGGGATGAACAAAATTAAACACACCACTGTACACTAAGTTAAACACACCAAAGCGAACCCAGTTAAACACACCGGAGCGAACCAAATTAAACACACAACTGCACACAAAATTAAACACACTAGGACAACCCAATTAAACACACCATTACAAACTAATTAAACACATTGGGGCAACCCAATTAAACACACCGCACTCAATTAAACACACCAGGCAAAACAAATTAAATACACCACAGTTAATCAATTAAACACACCACGGTTAATCAATTAAACACATCGATGCAAACCATCTTCTTCAACCTAAATTCACCATCAAATCTACAAATGAAACAAATTAACTTAGGGTTTCAAAATTATACCTCTAGAAGAAGGACCTGCATCATCTTGATTCATCATGAAATACGAAGCTCAATCCGTGAAATACAAAGTCAAATCCGTGAAATAGGAAGCAAAATCAGAAGGTGGGAAAAACGTATAGTTGTTTGTAAAAGTGAATGTGGGAAAAACATATAGTTGTTTGAAAAAAAAAATCTTCAAACTAGTTGGTGATTTTTTTGTTTTTTTGTTTTTTTGTTTTTTTTTTAAAGAAAATGAGGTAAAAATACAAGCCTATAACTTCCTGCAACTATTGTCTGATGTGTTTGATTGGTGTGAGTTGTTATCTGTTTTGCATCAGTTCTTGACACTTACATTTATGTCACATATTAAACAAGGTGTAACCAAATTAAACACATCGCTGCAACCCAACTAAACACACATGAGCAACCCAATTAAACATGCTGGTCCAAACCAATTAAACACAATAGTACAAACCAATCAAATAAACCAAGGCGAACCTATTAAACACGCCGGTGTAAACCAATTAAATACATCATGGCATCACCATGTATAAATCAATTAAACACATCATGAAAAATCATTTAAACGCACCAGTGCAACCCAATTAAACACACTAGGGCAATCCAGATTAAACACACCAGGTGTAATCCGATTAAACACACTGTAGCAATCCAAATTAAACACAACAGGTGTAACCCGATTAAACACACCAGGACAAATCAATTAAAGATTCCAGAGCAACCTATTTAAACACACCAAGTGCAGTTAAACACATCGAGACAAATCAATTAAACACACCAACCCAATCAAACACATCGGACAAATTTATCAACCACACCACTGCATATCAATTAAACACATCATAGTAAATCAATTAAATACACCACTGCAAATGGGTTCCTACAATGAACACACCATGTGGCAATATAGAATAGATTATTATAGTGCATATTAGTCTCCACCTTAACCAACATCCTTATGAAGAAATATATTTCAAAAGTGGTATCATGATAAGGAAAATTAAACATGAAAACGCATTCAAATCGTCATGAAAAGTATAAAAGCATAATTGATCCATAAATTTTCCATATACGGAAACAAGCAGATAAATTTTCTTGATGACTATCTCTTTTGTTTGTATAAGATACATAAAGCATTATTATCATCAAGAACTCTCAATAGTTCAGAGAAGCAAGAATACTAGATTTGACAAATCAAAACATGTTCATTTAACCTGAATATTATTCATTCAGCAGCATACCAATTAATTTTTACAGAATACAATGAGTCAATTTTAAAAATCATATTTGATTAAGAATCAATCGAGCAACTTAAAAAAAAAATCAGAAAACTTTACACATATATTCTCCCAAAATTAATATTTACTAAATTTGGCATCTATCATTAAATCTGCATATGAAACAAATTAAAATAGGGTTTATAATACATACCTCTAGAAGAAGGACCTGGAGAATCTTGATTCATCATAAAAACCTAAACAAAAATCTGTATAATACAAATCCCAATCCCTGAAATTCGAACCAAAAACTGAATCTCCTCTATATGGGTTTTATATGATTTATAGAGACAAAAAAATAGCTTTACAGTTTCAACAATGGTAGAAATTGAAGTGAGATTTTTGTTTTAATTGTATTTCAGACATGGGAGACAACCAATTGCAGAAATTGAAGGACGAAGGAGCGAAAATGAAGATCGAAAATGGGAGACCTGTATTTGAACAAAATGAAGAGAAAAAAAATAAGATATGTAATTTGAAAATTGGAGACAACCGATCCAAGAAATTGAAGGATGAAGTAGCGAAAATGGGAGACCCACAGTGACAGAGAATGAAGATCGAAAATGGGAGGCCGATGGTTCGAAGAAAATGAAGAGAATAAAATATTTCAGACAAAAAAAAATTGTAGATCATGAACAAGAAAAGAGAGAGAGGAAAACTTTCCAGACAAAAAAAAATGGTAGACAGTGACCTAACAAAAAGAGAGAGAAGATAAACTTTTTAGGTAAAAAGAAAATTAATAAAACAAATAATTAATAAATGAATAATAAAATAAATAATGAATAAATAAGGGCATTTGGATCTTCACAATCAAAGATTGGGTAAAAATAATAAAATTATTAATGTTGGATAAAAACCATAAACCACCTTAATTTTTGACTAAAAAGGGATATTTCCTCTAACTAAAAAGGGATATTTCCTCTAACTAAAATCCTAGTTCAATTGGATTATAAAGACGACAAGTTTTGTATTTATATATAGAATTTACCATGCAGCTCAAAAATAGTAATGTTTAAACTCCATTTCCAAATTCCAACATTTATATAACTTCTTGACTTTTCGAAATCATTTAACCTACTGCAACCTACGATAATCGAAATATTCTAAAACCTTTAACTTTTCTTATTTTATTTTTTTAATTTATAGATGAAACTCTGTTCTAGTTTAAATTATAAATCCCTTATAGCAATGTTATAAATTAAACTCTCTTCTGGCTCCGTCCCGGAACCGACAGGTTTCGAACTAGACCGAAACCTTGGGCATGTCTAGTCCTTACACAAGCTAGATTTTTTGTTAGTTATTTGATTTTTATTGCTAATACTTTGTTAATGTGATTAATAGTAATGAATCATCAAGTACTCATAAGATTCTTAGGTTCTTGACTCCCAAAGTTTTGTACATTTGTGGTTGTTTTCCATTTCAACTGGGGTTGAATTTTATTCCAACATTGACCCATTTAGCTCCTTAGAGTGTTTTTGATGATGTTGTTGATCTTGGAGCTATAGGTGTGGTGATGGTGGAAGATGTTATGATTTTCACTGAGCATTGGCATGTGTTGAAAGCTTTTGGTGATTTCTGTGTTTTCACTTATGGTATTAGTGTTACTGTGTACGCATTTGAAGGTTGATGAAGATGGGGGTTAATATTAACCCTTCCTTTTTTATATGAGACTCTTTCCATGGCCATGGATAAATCACCAAATTAATAAGTCTTATAGAAATAACATTAATTAATGTGTTATGCCAAAATTCTCCTTTCTTTTTTTACTTTTTAAATTTCTTTCCCTCTCTCTCTCTTTCTTTAAGAGGATGGTGATTTTTTTTTTCTTTTTACTTTTAATGGTTGAATATTGTTGACAAGATCTGAGAGTTTTTTTTTTTTTTTAAAAAAAAAAATATTATAAACTCCGGTGGAAATCAACGGATCTCCACCGGATCCTTTAAGCTTTTTTTTTTGTTGGCTAAGGATGGTGATTGACCGATTAAGATGGTGATTGGGTGGTTGGGATGGTGATCCTTACTCTTCTGCTTCTTGTCTAGGAGTTTTTTTTAATTTGGTCTCCACCAAATTCAAAGTTTTTTTTTTTTGTTGGGTTTAGTTGTTATTAGGTTTGAGTTTGGATTTGATGATCTAGGTTTTTGTTCATGATGTCCATTAATGGAGATAAGATGGTAGTGGAGGCCAATCCATTTTTTTTTTAATCTTTTTCTTTTAAAAATATCCTTTTATCTTTTTTCATTTTTGTTTCTCTTTTTTCATTTTTGTTTTTGTTTTTGTTTTTTTTTTTTAAATGATCATGGTTAAAATAGTCATTCACTCTTTGTTGTTTGGGTTGACTGTTAAAATCTGGTCAGAGAGATCAAATTGATGTATTTTTAAAAAATATAGGGATCAACCCAGTAAAAAATAGAAAGACAGTTAAAACGTTATTGTCGACCGAAATATAAAGACCAAATTGATAATATCTCTAATTAATTTTAGGTTCCCTAAATTGATTTTCCTTGAATACATTAGGGTTCGCTCTTGTTGCCTTTTGGATTTGGTTAGTTTAAACTTTAAACGATGATTAGATTCCACCTTCACTCTCTGTATTTAAGTTTCGATATGAATGAAAAGGTTATAAGGTTTTGATAACAAATTGAATACAATCTCAAACATTTAAAAAAAACCATATAGAAAGGTTACACGTTTTGACATAAAATTTGTAATTATGTTATATTATTCACTCGTCTCTTTTTTTATAATATATATATATATATATATGCCGGCTCTTGGTATAAGCCAACTAAGCATTGGCTTAGGACCTCAAAAATGTTAAAAGATTAGGGGTCTCATTTAGATATAGGTTTTGAAGATATTGTTGAAAAAAAAATACTAATAAAACTATATTGAAGGGCCTATTATTATTATTATTATTATTGCTTAGTAAATAGTTCTGGGGAAATGTATCTAAAAAATAGGAAAAAATTAATAATATTAATAATTATTTATTTAACAAGAATCGTTATAAATGATTATTGATTATCCAACTCTTAAGTATTGTAACAATTACAAATAAATAAAAAACTCTTAAACTTCTAACCGATAATATTTTACTTTTTAAAAATTATCTATAAAAAAAAATTAAAACCAAATCATTCACATTTATTTATAACGATTCAAATATAATTTCTACTACTATCTTTTTACTATAATTTGTTTATCTCTTAAAATTTACAGCTTGTGTTCAATTGTTTTCCATTGCAATCTTTATCATGATATTTCTAATCAATTCTATTGTTAACTATGGTCTATTTTTCTTCTCTTTTAGGGTTTTAAAACCTGTTGAGCTATCCCTATATATATAAACTACAAAGTTATTTAAAAAATTTAACCCATACACATATTTATAGAAAATTTTAACCCATACACACATATTTATAGAAAATAGAAAATCGCTATCCTCACTTAATTGAAGAATTTGGGATCTCTGAGACTAAAATCTCAATCTTATAAAGCCTACGAAATTATCTAAATATATAACCAAAAACTGAGATTTATATACAATTGGCTTACAAGGGAATCTGATTTAATTTGAAGTGAAGTAAATCTCTTACAATATATATTAAGAGATTCATTTTTGGAGTTGGGAGTTGATTTTAGGCCCACTTATATATAAAGCCTAATCTTCCCGACAAATCTCTTCCATAATGATATCAGCCTAAAAAAAAAAAGGTACTTACATCTAATCTATTCGATCATATAAGTGACAAACACTTTTTCTTTTTCTATTGTCAGTCAAACGTGACAAAAATATTACACTTGACAAATTTGATTCATTATTCTATTTCTACTAGTACTTTTGACATGTTTTCAGTCACACTCTGCTTTTTCTGTGATATATGGTGGGACCTGGAAATCGTGCATGGTATGCAGCGAAATTAACATACACGATAAAAAATTCAAAGATTATATATTAACTGATGAATTTCATATTGGAAAAGTTAAAAGGATGTACTACTATATAATCTGCAATTGGACGCTTGGACCTATATATATATATATATATGACAGTCACTGACCA
Source organism: Dipteronia dyeriana (assembly GCA_032871835.1). Lineage (NCBI taxonomy): Eukaryota > Viridiplantae > Streptophyta > Magnoliopsida > Sapindales > Sapindaceae > Dipteronia > Dipteronia dyeriana. Next base: position 16,017,137 of record CM065299.1, on the reverse strand, counting down.
GTTCAACCCACACGACACCAATGGACACACTGCTCAACGCTATGTCTCATCCGGCTGATATCAGACTCACGTGAAAATCTTTAATGCACCGAGTCGATAATTAATTCCATCATCTATTATTAGTCAAGAATCCACGTATAATAATTCTTTAATCACTTTGGTTTAAAAAAAAAAACTTCAATACCAAAATTATATTACTAGACGAAACCGGTTCAACAGTACCGTGAAACTAAACAGTCTTTAATAATGTACATTTGATATTATTTAACTTTGCTCTTCTATTTTAGAAGAAACAAGACGAGAGAAAAACCCATTTAACATCGGCTCTATGTTAACAAGCAAAGAAATTAAACTCATGGATTAATCTCCAATTTCTTGTACAATAATACTTCCTTGATTTGTATCATCGAAATACGAATTTACAGTTCGGATCAAGAGAGATCTTCAAAATACCTATCTTCCCAGTTATTATTTTTAATTGATTTAAAGTGATGTATAGAGATTCAATGGAATAATAACGAAATAATACACAAGAAGCATGAAAGTTAAGGAGAGAAAGAGAGATAAATATAACCATAATAAGATTAACTTAAATTACTGGGACAGATTTAGTTTTACATAAAATTAAAAGACACACAAACAGAGAGATTGGGACAACTAAAACGGGACTCGAGTAAGTGGAGACCACTCAACATGGATACAAAATCACCCTCTTATTCTAATTATAACACCGCAACACCATATATTCCAGCCCAGTAACTCCATTAATGTCCAACACTTCTTACTTGACCCTGCACAGCAAATTAACCAACCAAAATTATAAAAACATCTTCAAATAGATTTAGTAAACATATATAAAAATATATATATTTGTTCTAGTGCAAACCGTCTTACAATATAAAAAGCAGACGTAAAGTTCCTGGAGGAAAAAGTTTCCTGGAACCTTCTGTCTGCGTTTTTTTTAACAGAGTAAAAGAGGAGTAGAAAGAAAAGAAGAAGAAGACATACTTAGAGCAGTCGGTGTTGGCGCTGATTTTGTAAGGAATGCTGACTCCACACTTGCCGGGGAGGCCGGCAGCACGGTTAGGGTCAAGGCCGGGGATGGACGCAGAAGTGCTTTTCAAGCACTTGCAAACAGCTTGGCGGTCAGCAGTGGTGACAGCAGCGTTGTTAAGACTCCTGATTCCACTGCAGCATGCTGGAGGCACAGCACTACCGGACCTCAAGTAACTGATGCATGGAGCCACAGCGCTCGCAACCCTACCACATGTTACTGCGGCCTGAGCAATTGGTGCAACCACCAACGCGCATGCTACTAGAGCACAGACAAGCTTAAGAGCAGCCATTGACGTTTTTGTGTTTAGCAGGCTTTGAATATTTCCGTTTGATGAGTTTGTTTTGAGAGAGAGAGAGTTGCTTGAGTGAGTAAGTTATGAGAAGAGTGAGGGGGTCTAGGGATTTATATAGAAGATGTAAAGACTGTGAGCACGATTGGCTGAGAGTGAAGTGAAAGTTAGTTGTTTGCTGGTCGTTGGGTCTAATTAAATGCAGTGATTCATTATTGTCTGATTTGTCAACAATATTTTTTTTTTTTAATAATACAATGATCCGAAATTTGAGGTATGTACGGACTTACCGTATCCGGTAAAAAATGAATAATTATCTATCACCGAATCGTATTGAAACGGAGGTATGTGATGCTTTTGTTGGTTTTAGAAAGCAGAGGAGGAGATGAGGAACCTCCGCAATCTTAAATAAATCCCGAGTAAAAAATAAAACATGACGAGCAAAATCGTGAACCATAGCATTAGCATTATCTGAAACGTAAAGAACATCTCGAAAAGGCATCACATCAGAAAGAATAAGAATATATTAACAATTAATCTAATAGCTTCAATTAATTAATGTCACGTACAGATGTACAGTAAAATGTAAATAAATATGATTGATTAATTATATCAGAAATTTAAATTAAATGAACAACATACGGAGAAAAACTTCTTTGGGATTGTCTCATTACAATACGGTGAGACTGGCCAATGAAAAAACACTATTTAATTAGAAACATAAAAATAAATAGTGGCGCTATTGATACCCTTACTATTGAACTGTTCCTTCAACTGTTCAACTAGACCACCATTTCAACTGTTCCTTTCTGGGTGAGAATCCTACGATCGATTTCCTAAAAAATAGCAACAAGTTAATTATAGTATGTTGAACTATTTATGTCCAAACTTCTAAAATTTTAATTTAATTATATAAAATTAAATGAATTTATTAAAAAATTTAATTTATTTCATGAATTAACCTTTTATATATTTTCAAACTTAATACACCACATATCTTTTCCAAATAAAAAATTACACTTTTATAATATTTATATACAGTTTTCTCACATTCATTTTTGTTTTTTCTTCTTATTATCATGGTGAAGCCATCCTTATTAAACGATTTTTTTTTTCTGTAATCGATTGAATTGTTGGTGATAGATTGTGAGTGTGATATTGATCGTTTCATGATTTTTTTTTTTAGCGATTGAATTAGGATTTTGGTGTGGTTTCGTTTTCTTAGAGATTATGTTTTCTTGGTTGCGATTCTTGGTGTGGATACAGATCATTGAATGCATAAAAACTCTGAAAGAAAATAAACCGAGAGAAAAAAATAACAAACATGGATCTGAAATTTAAAAAGAAAAACAAAACAAACATGTGGAACAATAAAATGAAAAAATACTAAACATGAAAAATATGAGATTAAGATCAGGAAAAAAAATAAACAAAAATATTAAATATTCAATTATTTAAAATAATCTATATTATTAGGGTTTTGAAATAATAAAAGTGATACTAAACATGAAAAATATGAGATTGAGATCTGGAAAAAAAAATATAAACAAAAATAGTAAACATTCAATGATTTGAAATAATATATGTTATTAGGGTTTTAAAATAAAAAAAATATGGGTTTTATTAGTTTTATTTTGTATAATATTCTTTTTAATAAAAATTGTACGTCTATTTAAGTAATTTGATAAATAAAAAAAAATGAATACTAAATAATTTTAAAAATGGGGTGTTAATAGTTCAACAGAGGGTATACCAATAGAACCACTAAAAATATATAGATTGTATTTGTAAACACCCTATTACCCCTACCCATATATTGACATGTGTTTATTTATTAATTATTAATTTACCTATTTGTGTTTGTAATAGTTAATTTTATCGACCCTTAATTAATAAATGGACGCATGCTAACATGTGGGGATGGGTAATCTCTTCATGAGCAAAAATAAACTCAAATATATTTTCAAAATCCACATAGCTCACTTTTATTGAACTGTCTCGTTACCGAATCATCCATGAGACTGTCCTTTTTTATTCAAGATTAGAGATGCACACTTTACCGAATCCCCACGTCCCCAGCCCCATTTGGGGAAAAGAATTTGAGAGAAAATCGGAAAATGATTGAGGATGAGGAAGATTTTCATCCCTAAATTGAAATGGGGATGGGGATGAGGATGGAGAGACCCTCCCCCCATCCATATTTCTCCGTTTCCCCTATAAATATATTGAAATGGGGATGGGCAAGGTCCTCTTATCCCCGTTTCCCCATTTCCCTCAAACCATATATAAATATAATTATAAGTACATATATTTTAATTTTTTTATTCCTTGAAATCTCTAACCATATAAACTCATTTGAAACACTTTATTTCGTACTCGACTTTATTTTGTATTTATAATGTATAAATGAATTTTATTTTGTATTTGTAATTATTTTTTAAAAAAAAAAATTATAATTTTTAGTCAAATATGGGAATGGCAGGAATGGGAAGACGGGAAACTAGGGTTCGGGATGGAGATACCTCCATTCACAAATTTTCATCCCAATTTTCTGTAAATAGGAAAATTGGTAGGGATGAAAGAAGGGTTTAAAAAGTGGAGATGTTGATGGAGGAATCTATACCCATCCTCATTTTCTTAATATATATCTCTATTCGAGATGTGATATAATAAATATCAAATTATATACTAAATTTGATAAAATATGGAACATTGATGATGTAAATCATCACATGTATCAATGAGGTTGCACAAGTGTATTCATGAGATTACGGTTTATATTCTAAATTTATTTTCATTTTTCTAAATCAATTTTTTAGTTTCTTCATAAATTAATATTGTTGACGTCTCTTATCATGCACGTTGACAGCTTCAAGTCCGATAATAAAGTCCAAGAGGACCTAGACCCCACGATTGGTGTCTATTTCCAATGTAAACACTAAAATTTGCAAAACTCTCTCTCTCTTTTGAAATATATACATCAATATTCAGATTTTTTTTTTTGAAACAACATCGATATTCAGATATATTATATGCATAATAATTAAGAAGCAATTCTATTTAGTTCATATTAATTATTAGGTTTTTTCTTTTTGGTTTTTTATAATTAGGTCTCAATCTGAAAACATCACTTCTTTACTCCTTAATTCAAATTTAATCAATTTAATTATATAATTAAAAATCAATCAAATTAGTCATACCGTTAGTCAAAATCGTATGACTAGCTTGATTGATTTTCAATTATAAAATGACCAAATTAATGAAATTTGAATTAAGTAGTAAGAAAGTGATGTTTCTCAATTAGATTTGAACCATGTTGTAAGAACCCTTATTATAAGATGTGCTTACATTAGATGATACTATATATTTTTTATTTTATTTTTCATATAACATAAAAATAGTTACTTTAGTTGTGACTGCGACGTATGGTATACAATAAATGATACTATATTTGTTGACATCAATTTCTCGATTTGTGTGAAAGTCAATAAGATTGGATTTTAGCCGTGATTTCAAAGAGAAAGAGAAGGAGAATGCAATTAGACACAGGTTTTACGTGGTAAAACTCCGGTGATCTGAGAAACGTCCACGGGTGGTTGAACAAACAACCGAGCCAAAATTCACTATTGAAATAAAGATTTACAACTCTCGATCTCTTTTTTTTTCTCTCTATATTATTCTCTATATTCTTATGACGAGATTATGGGTTTATTTATATATATATATATATAACTCTAATCCTCTTTGTACAAGTAATGAAAGATTGTGTATTTAATTATGATTGGTTACTTGTTTGTAATAGTCTTTATCTTCTTTTTTATTTCGGAGATTTGTATGAAGATCAAATGAGACTCTAGTAACATAGTCCTTTTAGGACTTATTTCCTTACTAAGGCGTAGTCTTCTTGAAGAAATAAAATTGTTGTCTGATTTGGAACCTTTTTCCTGTTTGGTATTCTATTCTTCTTGGAATTCTTCTTTAAAGTGGATATCTTTGTGTATTTTAATGACTCTTGGTTCGTATGTGAGTTGCGTAGTAGACTTCTTTATTCGGGTTTCTTCATATTTGTCCCGAGCAGGACATGATGTCAGCTGGCCCTGAGTATTTTCTATTCCTCTGTGATATCTTACGGGTTATTTTCTGAATGTCTATTCGGTTATCTACTTGGCAATCTTATTCACTTTGTTATTCACTTGGTTCGTATGATGCAGCTGTTTTTCAGTCCGTTTTCGTTTTTATTTTTCAAAAACGATTTTGAAAACGCATTCGTTAACCGTTTTTCATTTTATTTTCAAAAAACGAAAAAAAATGGAAAACAAAACCAGTGTTAAAAGTAAAAGATTTGAAAAACAAAAAAAACTTGTTTTTCGTTTTTCGTTTTTCGTTTTTGTTTTTCATTTTTTTATATATAAAAAAATCATTTTGTTTCATTTAATTCTATTATGCGTTTCATAAAGCTAGGATAAGAAGGGATAAGATTTGTAAATGACCAAAGTACCCCTATATATATATATTCCAGAATAATTTATTTTCAACTAGAACTAAAAGCATTCATGCAATAATATATATATATATATATATATATATATATATATATATATATATATATATATATACATTATAATTATTATATATTATATTATTTTATATATCATATATATATATATTTATAATGTTATATATATATAATATCAAATATAAAATATAATATAATATAAAAAATATAATAATATTTAATATATAATATATTATTAGAATATAAATTATAATATTTAATATATATTTATATTTTTATTATATATATTATAATTATTTATTTATAATTTAAGAGTTTAGTTTTGATTAATTCATTATTTGATATGTTTTTTGAATTAATTTTTGATGTGTTACTATTGTTTAATTTAAAAATTACAATATAAAAATTATATTGGTTAATTATGTAATCAATTTTTAATATTTTTCAGTTAACCTACCAGACGCGTTTTTTCCGTTTTTATTTTTAAAATACAGCTTTCAGTATATGCTACCAGACGCGTTTTCGGAACTCGAAACTGAAACCAAAAACACTGTATTCATTTTCATTTTCATTTTCATTTTTACATTTTTAGAAAACAGCAACTGAAAAACGCGTACAGAACGGGCCCTTATATTTTGCTTCTTCTCTAAGATAGGGACCACATATATAGATACAATTACACCCAATAAAATATTAAACACAAGATTGTTCAACTAAACGGATATAATTAGTTTAAGTCCCCTCACTCTAGTCAAGTCTAACCACTCCACTCCGATACATTACATGCATAAGGTTATCTCTAATTGTTTTTTAAAATTTTTTCCATTTTAGAGATTGAAAATGAAATATTTTAGAAATATTCGATCTCTATTAATTTACAACTCCAATCGTTGTTTTGTACGATCTCCAAATAATATAATATTAATACTTTTTAAACTTTCTTTAATAAAATTTTTATTTCTTTATTGTTTTAGATAATAACTTATTTATTTTTATTATATTAAAAAATAATTAATATACCGTCTATATTATATTCAATTGAAAGATATCAATAAAATATCTTTAATGATATATTTTTTACAATAATTATATTTATAAATAAAAATATAAAAATAAATAAAAATAATAAAATAATAATATTTAATTTAAATAGTGAAATAAAAATAGAGATTTGGATCTTCGGATCTAAATCAAATCTCTAAAATAGAATCGTCAATTTAAAAAACTATTAGAACCAATTGAGTCTCTATTTTAAAGAATTAAAAATCCATCCAAAATGACCTAACTAGCAATCTCGTATGCTTTTTCCGACATGAACGTAACATGGTCTTTACCTTATATTTCGGCGGATTAAAGTAATTACACAGGAGAATAATTATTGCTGGTGACCTAAATCATACACGTGTAAACCATCATCAATATGGCAGACATGTGGTAGATTTACTGGATTGAATTTTCAGTAAATCGCCTACAAAGGTTGACAAAAATAAATTTAATTATGTTATTAGGAGTGCGAAATACGAAAGAGTACAGTTCATTAAAATATGACCTTGATTGAATTTTCGCTTGAAATTTGAAAGCCCTATTGGGACCATAAATATCAACGGATCATCATGATTCTTTTTTTATTTTTTTATTTATTTTTACTTAGTTTTTTTATAATCAAACAACTATAAAATATTTATTCTGATTCAATTATTATTTTTCTTTCGTATAAATTAATGTTTTAATTACACCTAAAAAAAATAAATAAGAGATCATAAACCTATATTTTGTTCACATTAATACTAAAATTTTGAATCCAGATTCTCTATTGTTTACAATTCGCCAAGCGCAGTCGATGGAGGCCAATTCTATAATGTATATACAATTAAGGTTTTGTTGTTATGATTCATTTTATATTATTAAAAAAATCTTAATTATCTATATATAATTACTGTAATATCATATCATATTTAATATCAAATATACAGTAACAGAATTAAGAAAAAAAAAGTTTAATCAAACCAATAGTTATGTATTGTCATACGATCAAGATAAAGAATAATGATTTATAACCATAGGAGGTCCTCAAACAAAAATTAATGAAGAATCATATATATATATATATACGAAACATATAAAATAGGATTTTATATAGATATGATATAGACATCAATCGTAGAATGCTCAACTATATTGGGTAATGAATAGTTTAGGTTGACGATCGATGATATAGTAGTTATAAATTAATTTATTATTTAAATAAATTTTTGAACAATACAGATTACGAGAATAAAAAATGTTATACAGGTGAATATAGGTGTCTTGTATCATCAATATATTAGAGAAGTGGTAGGTTAATCACCGGATTGAATTTGAATAATTTGCAAGCTACAGATCAACTACAGATTAAATGTTGACGAAAATGAGTTATTCGCAAAAAAAAAAAAAAAAAATTTAAATTTCCATGATTGACATGCTCTATGATAATGTCTTGGACATTGTGCATCTTTTTTTTCCTTGTAATGCACAACATAAGTGGACAGCACACCGTGCCATACTCACCACCAACTTACAATTAATGCAAAGAGCCAATAACTTTCAAATATTTCTAGCGGTATTATCCATATTTTTCTTATGTAAAAGTATAATGCAGTCGGATTCTAAACTTTATACTGTAAATATAATATCACCTTAACCGATTGAACTTGGAAGATGTAAATATTATAGATCACTCCCTTACAGTAAGAGTGTCATTTCAAACTGTATTTATAGAACCATTCTATGTAAGCCTCGATAGATTCATAAGCAATAATGGTATCAATTTCTATTTTAAACATTCAGAAATCAGAATAGTTATTTTTATCGAAGCCAATATTTAGTTCGAAACGGCAACACAAATTCCTAGAGCAGGATTGTAGACCATGCATAGGCATGAGCCATTAAGGTGGTGGCGGTGGAGTGGGTGGGCACCGACGGAGGAGAAGAGACAGAGATAAGATAGAGAGAAAAAGTGAAAATGAGGTACGTGTCAGAATTTAGTGGTGGATCAGAATTCGAATGCGTCAGATCTAATTTTGTAGGGTTTTGGTCTTGTCAACATTTGTAATTGGTCAGCATTTTGTGCCCCACCTGTCTCTGCTTCGTTATTATCTCTGGACCCATTACATTTATGTTCCATGTTCAATGTTTATGACCGTAGTAGCAGCAGTAGTGTTCTGGATTTTTCATCGTCTGGACTGAGTTGTAATGATTTAATGAAATCAAACGTAAAAAATAGTCTAAATGGTTTTTTTTTTTTAAAGATTAATGTGTGACTTGAATCTATATTGAAAAACTAGGTCAAAAAACCTTTACAAGGTAAGAAGGAAAAAATAAAATAAAAAAAGGAAGGGAAAGAAATTTTTTCTGTATTTCTATTTTTTATTGACTTTTGATGTCTTCTGTTTATATATATATATATATATACAATTCATTAACTCACTGATTAATTCTCATTCTCTTAACCGGCTGATATAACTAATTCTCATTCTCTTAATCACCCCACTGTATGTAATATTACATCATTAATTCTCAATCAGCTCACTTAACGTATATTGCCGAAATTAAATACTAACAATTGTACTCATGTAGTTGGAAGAATAAGTTTGAAGAATAAGTTGGTACAGTCTATCTTTCATAAATCTTTGGAGTAGAATTTGCTTCATTGTTTTGTCCTTAACAAAACAAAAGCTTGTATCAAACTTAACTACAACATTATTGTCTTTTGTAAGTTAAGCTATACTGTATAAGTTTTTAATGATTTTGGGAACAAAAAACATGTTATTTAAGCAAAGTCTAGGAGTAGAATAAGTATTTGAATAGATATAAGATTTACCAATATGAGATATAAAGAAAGTGTATATCTATTTCTTGCTGCAAATCTTTCATTACCTTTACATTTATTGGTGATTGTGAGATTGCTCATATCAGGTGTGATGTGATTAGTAGTTTCACCATCGATTAGTAGCTTCACTGTCCACATACTAATTAGGGGACATGATAAGGTGAGATTGGACTGGACTGGATTGAAATGGAATGGACTGGATTGGACATGATATGTTTTATATTATGTTTGGAAAGTCTGGACAAAACTGTAAATTATACTGTTATATGTTTGGTATGGCTGGAACATGACGAAACAAGAGGTTCAAATGACCAGAGTACCCCTCTTATATATATAACAATATAGACTATAATATTATATATTAATATATAATTTTTTATATCATATATATGTGTGTGTGTGTGTGTATTATTTGATATTATTATATATTAATATAGAATATTACGTGTATTATTAGTGCTGTAAATATGGATCAAATTTTTACAGACCAGTCCGTTTGGCCCGCGAAGAATCGTGGGCCAGGCCTGGCACGACCCATCAAGGAGGTAGGCGGACCAAGCCCGACACGTACGCTGGCCGCATGCGGGGTTGTGGTGGTTAGGTCCGGCGGACCGGCTCGGCATGACATGCCTAGCCGACGTGCTAAATTGACCGGTCGGCACGCCAGGCCGGCCTAGCTGACCGATGCGCCGGTCCAACTATTTCGACCGTTTGTTAATTTTTTTAAAAAAATTTCCCTCCAACGACTGAATTTTGAATTATGGCCGTTGGAGTCAAAAACAATTACAAAAACCTTCCTAAAGTCTTTTAATTTAAGTTTTGACTCACAGTTCAAATTTTTCTATAAATACTTCCATCCGTTTCATTTTTCATTCACTCTCATTCTCTTATTCTCTCATTCATTCTCTCAAATCTCAATCTCAGCATTCTCCAAATCTCTACACATTTTCATTCAATTGTATTTTTACTCTCTCGACAACATTTTTAATACTAATTACGTATTTTATTCTCTAAATTTTCCACCAACACACCAAAGCCAAAGGTATATTTTTCTTATTATTTTTGTTGAAACATTTTTTGTTAGTAAATTTAAAATTTCATGTTTAGACTTTAGTTATTAATTGTTATTATTTTTATTTAGTTTTTCAGTTTTTCATTTTATATGCATAATCAATTGTTAATTTTTAAATTATTGTTAGTAAATTAAGATTATTAAGTGTAGTAGTAATATTAGTATTTTTTGTTAGTAAAATAATATTTTTAAGTGTAGTATTAATTTTGATAATTATTGTTAGTAAATTAATATTGTTAAGTGTAGTAGTTAATATTAGTATTTTTTGTTAGTAAAATAATATTTTTAAGCGTAATATTAATTTTAACAATTATTATTAGTAAATTAAGATTGTTAAGTGTAGTAGTTAATATTAGTATGTTTTGTTAGTAAAATAATATTTTTCAGTGTAGTATTAATTTTAATAATTATTGTTAGTAAATTAAGATTGTTAATTGTAGTAGTTAATATTAATATTTTTTATTAGTAAAATAATATTTTTAAGCGCAATATTAATTTTAATAATTATTGTTAGTAAATTAAGATGGTTAAGTGTAGTAGGTAATATTAGTATTTTTAGTTAGTAAAATAATATTTTTAAGTATATTATTAATTTTAATAATTTTTTTTAGTATATTATGAATTTAAGTGTAGTAATGAATATTTATATTTTTTTTAGTAAAATAATATTTTTAAGTGTTGTATTATTTATTCTATTTGTTGTTAGTATATTATAAATTTAATTTCTATTACTGAATTTTAATATTTGTTCTTAGTAAATTTATTGATTTAATTTGTATTAGTGATTTTTAAAATTTTGTGATAGTAAATTCTTAATTTTAAGTGTAGTAGTTAATATTAATATTTTTTGTTAGTTAAAATAAAGTGTCGTATTATTTATAATAATTATTGTTAGTAAATTAAGATTATTAAGTGTAGTAGTTAATATTAGTATTTTTTATTAGTAAAATAATATTTTTAAGTGTTGTATTAATTTTAATAATTATTGTTAGTAAATTAAGATTGTTAAGTATAGTAGTTAATATTATTATTTTTTGTTAGTAAAATAATATTTTTAAGCGTAGAATTAATTTAAATATTTCTTGTTAGTATATTATGAATTTAATTTGTATTACTGAATTTTAAGTAATATTAATTTTAATATTTGTTATAAATTTTGATTCTTACGGGGTACTAATTAATTTAAAATTATTTTGTTACTAAATTTCAATTTTTAATGTGACTATTATGTTCATATTTGTATTTCAAGAAATAGATCATAACCAGTAGCTTTATTTTCCAAACGGTTTGAACATACTCAACGATGAATTTGACATTTCGGATCCAACCCATACCAAAGCGGGACCTTCCGGTTCAGTCGTTACAATATCATGTCTGAAAAGATTAACATCAGATGTCTGACAGTGTTTCGACGTAGTCCAAATGAAATTTCCAAACGGGACGACCGAGCCTAGAGCTAAATGTAAGTTTTATTGTATGGATTATGCCACAAGTATGAGGGGAACCGGACATTTGAGAAGGCATATGCTCAAATGTATACATGCACATGGATAGGTAGACACTATAACCCATACACAACTACAACGGCACCCAGACAAGCCCGTTATGACATGGCGGTACGATGAAGGCCGCGCCATAGATTGTTTGGCACGATATATTGCACAAACTGATCAACCGAACAAAGTTGGTGACAATGTTTTTTTTTGAATAATTAATCACATCTGCATTCAGTCCCCAATTTAAAATTGTTTCTAGAACTACCACTAGAAACGATATGATAAGATTGTTTAAAACCCAAAGAGATGAATTGATTTCTGATATACAACATCTAAGTGTCTATGTTGCATTAACTTCAGATATTTGGAACGTATGTTCCAAACATGACTATTTATGTGTCACATGACACTATTTTGATTCTGAAAGGAGGATAACAAAAATAATTCTTGGTTTTCGTCCTATGGATTTTGCATATACCGCAGAAAATATTTTTAATGTCATTATTTATGTTTTAGAAACTTACGAAATCACAAATCGCATCTGTCGTATGTAAATTTTATCAGATATACACGTCATTGACAAAAAGGATAAAATTGCCAAGTGGACATCCAAATAGGCATTCAGAAAATATCCTACAAGACATCATCAAAGAGGAGAAGCCCGAATAAACAAGTATTGAACAATACATGATCGGGGTCAACTGACGTCATATACTACTCGGGGTCAGTTAAACATACTCTGGGCTAGTTGGTGACATTTTCCACTTGGGATCAGATGACGTCACTCGGGACAAGCATGAAGAAAGCTGAATAAAAAGCCCAGTGCGTAGCCCATACAAATCGGGTCATTAAAATTCACGAAGATATCCATATCAAAGAGGAATTCCAAGAAAAACAGAATTATCAAGCAAAAAGGGTCATAATCAGACAACAATTTTATTTCTTCAAAAAGACTACGATCTCATAAGGAGATAAGTCCTAATTGGACTACATTACTAGAGACCCATTCGATCTCAATACAAGTCTCCGAAACAGGAAAGAAGACAAACTACTTCAAACAAGAAAACAACCATAATTATATACAAAGATATTTTATTAATTGTACAAAGAAGATTAGGGTTCTATAGACATATAAATAGACCCATAATCTCGTCACACGAGATAAGACAACAATCATAGAAAAATACAGAGAGAAGAAAGAGAGATCGAGAATTGTAATTATAATATTTCATAGTGGATTTTGGCTTGGTTGATCATTCAACCACCCGTGGACGTTTCTCCGGTCATCGAAGTTTTACCACGTAAAAAACTTGTGTCCGATTACTTTCTCCTTCTCTTTCTCTTTGAAATCACAGCTAAAATCCAATTATTGCTGGCTTTTCTCATACATCCAGAAATCGACGTCAACAATTGACGCTAGAAAGAGGGGGTAAACCTCCAATTTAATTAAAGATAATGGCAGGAAGCAGAAGCAGTTCCGGGGATGTCCAAAAATCTCCAGATAACTTCCATGTTCGCAGTAGCTCGCGAGATCTCGCTTCAACCACAGAGAACCAACCTACATTCCTGGCAGGATCCAGCAAGTTCCCCGACCAGCAGAGACCTAACACAACGCTTTCGAGAGGCGTTGCAACAATTGGTGGCAGACGCAACAAAGGAATGAGTTGATCTACTGGTTACAGAAGAAGCACAACATTCTAACCTCCCACCCTCGAAGCTTCATTCGGTTGTAGTAGGGCCAGAGCTAAATACACTGGAAACCGGAACAAACTCTGCTCAAATCAATCAGGCTGGACGTGAAACACCTGAAGAGGAACGACCACATTAGAAACAGAACCAGGATCAGACAGCCCGTGCTAGACACCGTAAACATGACCGGTACAGGGATTGGTCGTCATCGGAAGATAGCGATCGGTACCATCGCAAGCGTCATCATGGAATCATACGTGAAACCCAACATCAAAGTAAGGAGCCAGAAAGAGGAATGACAATCACCCAGCTGTTCAACCATCAGGGAAGTCAAGTGGGAGACAGAGATGTCGTAATCCAGAGCCTACCTCAAGAAGTCAAGAATAATGGGCATCAAATGGACGCACTGGTCAGACGTTATGGGTACAACGATGTATCTGACGATGATTCTGACAGCTCATTCAATAGGGAAATCTTACAGACCTCATTCCCAGAAAGGTTCAGGACGCCACACATGGAGCAGTTCAAGAAAGATACAGACCCTAAAGAACACGTCAGATGCTATAAAAGTGTTATGGCTCAGTATGCCCACAACGATCCCTGGCAATGTCTCAATTTTCCATAAACTCTAGGAGACATGGGCTCAAGATGGTTCAGAAGATTGCCCTCGGCAAGCATCATAAGTTTTAGTGAACTAAGCAGGAGTTTCTCAAGGCAATTTAAAAAATTAGTGGCTTACCTTTCCCAAATAAAACAAGGGAAAGATGAGTCGCTGAAGAAATACCTAGGGAGATTCAGCCAAACAGTATCAGAAATTGGCAGTGCAAACGATGAAGCGATAATCGCTGCTTTCATCAACAACCTACAGAATGGACGGTTATCTTTTGACCTGAGAAGAGCCCGTCTGACCAGATACGCAGATATGATAGATATGGCGGGAGGATATGCACTAGCCGATGAAGAAGAGTTAGCCACTGGAGGATGCTACATGCATGGAGGAAAACCCGAGAAGGACGTTGAGTCCAATGTGCAGAACCAAAAGGGAAAACAGATAGAAAACAACAAAGAAAAGAGCAAGGTCCGGGGAAATGGGCTTAATACCGAGCAAACCACAGAGAAATACGAGGTAGATACACCAACTACACCCCTCTTCGAAAAAAGCAGGAGGAAATCCTGGCCATTCTAGAAGCAAAGAATATGGTACAAAAACCACGCCGTCAATCTCAGTTTGCTCGGTGAGATACAACCAAATACTGCAGGTTCCATAAGGAAACCGGTCATGAGACTTCCAAGTGTTACCAGCTCACGGATTACATAGAAACCCTCATTTGGGAAGCACATCTACAAGATGTAATCTTGAAAAGGGATGAGAAATCAGAAACAAAGAAAGAGATCAGGGCCGATCACAGCTCTGGTCGAAATCAAAGGGCCAGTCCATAGGCCAATGAAGTAATACATATAATCTTTGGAGGACCATCCACTAGGAGAAGTAATCGAGAGCGAACATAGGAAATCAGAGAAGCAGTAGAAGCAAGACATAACTTTGACATGAACTCGGCGGAGCTAGACTCGAAAAGGGTAAAGAAAGGATGGGACCCAATAATATTCATAAAAGCATACTCGCATGGGGTCGACGTTCGGCCAAATGACACCTTAGTCATAAGTGCTCGGATTGGTCACCGGAAAGTTAGGAGAATCTAGATAGATAATGGAAGATCGGCAGATATTCTCAATGTAGTCGTCTACGATCAACTCAGGTTGGACGAAAAGGATCTACAGTCTTTCCATACTCCACTCAGAGGATTCGGAAGAATTGAGGTCAGGTCACTCGGGACAGTAAAGCTACCCGTAAAGATCGGAGTGGCACCTTGTCAGAGAACTGTATTGCTCGACTTCGTGGTAGTAGACTTAAACAATTGGCCGTATAATGCATTGTTGGGTCGACCATTCTTAAATAAAACTGTTAATAGAAAATTTGGCTAGGGATCAAAGAAGAATTTTCCACTTCCCAGCCTTCTTGCAAGGGTCTAAATTCTGGCTTATATGACGGGGTATCAAGATCCCCGAGGTCGAGTACCACACTATCATACAAAAGCAAGGCGAGGCCGCCCATACTATCTGAGCATCTCGTACGTGTCCAGGCTTACCAAATAAAGCCTGACGATACCGTGTCAAGCTCCTTATACCAGGATAAAGCCCGAACTAGGTCGACGTGAAAGGACCTGGGTCCCTCGATATCAAGGTATCTCGTGACACTCTCCTAGAGCTTGCTACTATCTCTACTTTCACTATGAGACCTTCAAGGTGCCGAACTTGTCTTGCAAAGGCCTTCCTGCCTCGTCGAGGTATAATCTCGACCTGTCCGAGCATAAAAGGAAGAAGCACGTAAAGCCCTATCGTCACCAAAAGCGCCAAGATCCACTGTAGATCCTGGCATGGTTAAATCAAGTAGCAAAAGCAGTACTCGAGCGTACCTCTCCACCATTCCAGAAGCAAGCCAAGATCGCCTGTTTATGGCGAACACCTTACCAGGGCTTGCCAGCCAAGCCCGCTACCCCTCTAAGAAGCCTGCATAATTAGGTCAAGCTCATTGATAAAGTTCGACATAGCTAAACCAAGCTCCCAACTACAAGGTTAGAACCCTATGGGATATTTCGCCCCTAAAATGGTTAGCACAAGCTCAATGGGAAGACCGGCATGATCGATCTAGCTCTGTGACAATCGAGAGGTCCTCCGGGGACCCCGCCAGTGTACTGGATCCTAGAGAACCTCTCCCTCAAGGAATATCAAATGTCAGATCAGGTAACCACCATGAAGTACCTCTTCAAAGTGACATGCAGAACTTGAGCTCTCCTCTCGGCAACGTAGGAAGAGATGGTTGACTTTCATGACATTTAAAGTACTATTAATTAGGTCAACCGTATTAATGGAGGTAGTTAACCCTATTAATGATATGATCAACACCATAAATAAGAGAATATTCAACTCTTTAATGGCCACCATTAGTGAAAGAATCCAAAGAGGAAACAAATACCTTTACCTCTAAGATATCCTCCATTTTCAATTCTTTGGGGTCAACTACAACAGAAAATCCTGCTTATCAAGGAAAGAAGAGTCTGAAGAGGAAACAAACATATCTCCGCTGAGATATTAGCCACGATCCGATCAACTACCTTAAAGGAAGAATCATATTCGATAAGGAAACGAAGACTAATTGAAAAGTCTTGGACTTGCAGGCCAAGGTAATCACCATGTATAAATATGCATATAAAAGGCATTGTGAGGGGCTCCGATCAATGACAAAAGACACATGCTTCGTTAAAAGTTCTCTCTACATCATCATTGTATGTGTACTCCGACCAGGAAAATACTGGTATCAGTAAACACTCATTGTTGTAAGCTCCCCGGAGCATATACGTTATACTACTTTGACATCTTTGTAATCTCCTCGGAGCATCGCATGATATATATATATATATATATATATATATATATATATATACAAGGAAGGTATTCCTCCTTCCTTTGGATACTGCCTAGGGGTTTTCAGCATGTGATCACTCGTGATGCTTTTTCCCCCCTTGGTCAGTCCACCTCCATCTACATAAGACTTGTGTTTTTCCTATTATCTACTGTATTACGCATGTGTGTATGCGGGCTAGGTACCGACCCCATTGGTCCTAGCTCTCTAATATTTCTTACATGAGATAGGGAAACAACAACGAAGACCTAAGGAACCGAATCTAGATTCCTACCCCGATGGACCTAACGCTCTTATCCACTCATCTACACGCCAAATTCGCACATCAAGATGAAGAGAAACCGCCCAGACCAGTTCGAAGGGAGCCGAGGAGCTCTCCCCGTATCCTCTCTTTGGAAGAAATCGGGCTCGCCGACACTAGAGCTAGATAAGCCCCCTTCTTACTTGCTATCGAGGTCGGGGAATTACATGAAGGAATCGGGCTCCAGAACCAGACTCCGGGTACCATGACGGGTTCTGACCCCGACCGAGGACCAGGACCAGGACCAGGACCAGGACCAGGACCAGGACCAAGATCAACCCCTTCATACCAGTAATGGAACCTCGAGCTCCCTGGTTTCCTACCTACCACGAAGCCCGACGGAAAGGATGACTCGTCTCCTACCTACTACGAAGCCCGGCATGTGGGATGACTCGTCTCCTACCTACTACGAAGTCCGACAGGTGGGATGACTCATCTCCTACCTACCATGAAGCCCGACGGAAAGGATGACTCATCTCCTACCTACCTCTCCATACTCCATATTCATACAAGATCAGGTCAGGTATCAACGATACCAACCCCGACCACCACCTCCGTGGTAGTGGTCTCGAGGGTGTTATTAGGGATTTCTCATCCTAAGCAAATTTCCCGTTAACACTTTCTGGAACCGTCTGTGGGAAGTTTCCATACCTCTTTTGAAAGCCTCTATGTCTCTATATGAGTGTCGTTATACTATCGAGGTAACAGATTCATTATTCATGGAATATCATTTACTATATACGATGTATTTTTTCCATACTTGTCTATATCGCCTATGCATCGCATGTGGTGCTCATTTTATCATTTAACGAGTTTCGTTCATTGTGGAGCAAATATGGTACGTTGGATTCCTGGTGGAACCAGTTCATTATGCTACTCCTATGAAGTGAACCTGCTCAGATAATCGTGGAGCTTCAATACAGTAGCTCCCCGCTTGAAGATCTCCTATATTGCTGAACCATTCTAATACATCGAGAGCTCCTATACATAAGAACTGCACCTCTCCTGCTTCTTTACAGAAGATTTGCTTTGCTACTGGTAGACCTCTTATCCAGTAGATCCGTGGGACTTGGACCTGGTCATACGGGACCTTTCATGTTACTGTATCCACCCTTCAGAAGCTCCTAGGTAAAGGTAGCAGGTCGACTCATGAATCTAAGAAGTCAACTCAACGGTGTAGCTTCTAGAGCAGCATGATCAGTAGAAGATTAGTGGTTACATGCCTCATGCACCAGGCCAGTCAACTCCCAAGTGAGCCACTGAGCTCCTGTTTCATTCCAGCATGGTCCAGAGCCTCATTTAAATTGCAGGGCACTCCAAAGATCCCAAGCATGCTTCTGGACCAATACCAGACCAGTGGCTTCATGTTTACCGGGCCATTCATTGCCCTAGCAAGCCACCGAAGCCCGATCCGATCGAGGAGGTCTTAGAAGCTTCCCACATTTGGTAAGGCCACCTACGTGCCTAAGCAAGCTTCTAGAGCAGTAGCACCGCTACAAGACCGATGGCTTCGCTCTATATGTACCGGGTCATTCATCGCCCTAGCAAGCCACCGAAGCCTGATCTGATCGATGAGAGCCCAGAGGTTTCTCACTCTTGGTAAGGCCTCTTACATGCCTAAGCTAACCTCTGGAGCAGCAGCCTCACTGTAAGGCCAAGTGGCTCCACATTTCTTATACAAGGCCAGTCAACGCCCAAGTGAGCCACTAAACTCTCGGTTCACTCCAGGAGGTCCAGAGCTTTCTCTCAATTGCAGAGGACTCCAAAGATCCCAAGCATGCTTCTGGACCAGTACAAGACCGGTGGCTTCGCTCTATATGTACCGGGTCATTTATTGCCCTAGTAAGCCACCGAAACCCGATTTGATCGAGGACAACCCAGAGGTTTCCCACTCTTGGTAAGGCCACCTACATGCCTAAGCTAACCTCTGGAGCAACAGCCTCACTGCAAGGCCAAGTGGCTCCTCACTTCTTATACCGGGCCAGTCAACGCCCAAGTGAGCCACTAAATTCTTGGTTCATTCCAGGATGGTCCAGAGCTTTCTCTCAGTTGTTGGGGGCTCCTTGAAATCCCAAGTATGCCTCTGGACTGGTACCAGACAGGTAGCCCATCTCCATTCATATAGGGTCATCCAATGCTCAAGTGAGTCACCACTCATCCCAGAGGGGTCTAAAGTCTTCTCTCTGTCGCGGGAAACTTCTACAATCCTGAGCATGTCTCTAGATAGTTACTAGGCCGGTGTCTTCTCTCCACTTGTATGGGGCCATTCATCGCCCTAGCGAGCTACCTTGGTCCCGATCTACCTCTCTGAGCCAGCTTCTACCACCTTGGTTGGATAAATCGAGATCTCTCAAACCTTTCTTACCTCTCCTACCTAGGTAACACCAATCTGGACCTCTACTTTGACAGATTCAGATAGAGGGGTAGGCAGACTTGAAGCCACCCATGCATCTACAGCAGCAGAGGACTTCAAGGTAGTTCCTACCCCAACACGACTAGATATGAAAGCAGAAATGGGAACCAAGTCCTTCTCATCAGTTGCGCATCCATTATCTCAATAAAGTTCGGCATCAGTCGGAGCGGACCCAGTTAACTCTCAGCTTTCTCTGTGATCTACTTAAGGTATCCATCCTCCAATGATGATCAGGTCAAAGGGAATAAGAGCTCGAGCAGCCTAGCAAGCAACACATAAGCGTCCTTCAGCAAATGAAGCACCCACATTGGCTTCCAAGGCAGCCATACTGCCATGCAAAGTTTAAACCACTCCCTCAAGATTTTACCTCCTCTTTCAGAGTAATCCTCGTACGGCACGACGCATGGACCCGAGTCTCTCCAGATCATATGCATGTTGGATCAACTCCCGGGTTACCTGCACATTAGCCATGGTTGCCTCAATTCTGACATGTATTTATTCAAAACAACTGTGCCCCTCACTACCGTGGTCAGCTCCTCCTCCTTTTGGTTTGACGTCACCTAAGAGAGTAGTTTTCTCCATCCGAAACATCTACTTTTGGATCAACCAGGGCTCACCTGCCATATAAACAACCACCTCAGTTGTGGTCTTTATTTAAGGGAGAAGCTCCCTCTTCTGATTGATCATCTAGTGTACCATAGGATTTCGGGCCCGGGTCTGCTTCAGCAACCCAAGACTTACCAGTTACGATGGGAACATGCACAACCATCTCAACAGCTTTCTACTTAATCCCCTCTATTTTCCATCCATCAATGACTCTTAAGTCAATGGGGAGAAGTAGAGCCAGCTATACCTGGAAGGTTGTGACGAAGTAACTATTTTCCTTGGCTTGCACGAGCTTGACCTTAGCAAACACCAGCTTACTCTCGAAGATTATCATACTGATGGCTCCTCTCCACTTATACTGGGTCTTCTAATGCCCTAGTGAGCCATCAAGGTTTCGATCCGTTCGGGGAGCACCCAAAGGTCTGAAGACTCTCATCTACCCCAAGCGGACTTCCAAACCGGTTACATCACTTGGGGACTAGAAGCTCAATATTTTCGCAGTACTTCAGTGAGAGGGGAGATGACGCTAGCGTGAGACAATTTCCTCTAGTTCATAATAAAAAGCGCATTTTGCGAAGAGCCATTCTACTATCTACACTCATAATACAGATCATCTCAAGAGATTCTACTCGTTAAAAAAAATCCTAGAGCGAGACTGGTTATCAACTGATACCACCATGCAATGATACAACTTCGTATCAGCTCGCCATGAGTTTGCATCTCTTTCGACTTCGGTATATGTAATAGATCTCATGTGATCACTATCACCAGGAGAGCTACACCACACTCCTGATGCCCTAGACCGAATCAAATCCTTCCAGGAGGATCGTCATTACCAGGAGAGCTACACCGCATTCCTGATGCCCTGGACCGGATCAAATCCCTCAAGGAGGATCACCTTGACTAGGAGAGATAGATAGCCCTCCTAATGCGCTGGACTGGTTTAATCCCTCCAGGAGGATCGCCATAATAGTTTGACAGTGACCAGAGACTGGTTGGGAAAGCCCCCTCACTACCTCTGATGCCTCGGCCTGGCATCACCCCCCTCCAAGAAGGGTCTGAGTGTAAGAGCATAGTTATCATCCAGATCTCGAGACCAGGAACTGATCAGGGAAGCCCCCTCATCACTCTTGATGCCTTGGTCGGGGTGACCTCCCCCAAGAAGGATCCGAGTGTAAGAGCATAGCTGCCATCCGGATCAAAATACCAGGATATAGCTAGATAGCGCTCATGATGCCTTGGTCGGGCTACGACCCCCAAGAAGGTCTGAGTGTAAGAGCATAGTTGCCATCCTGATCAAAATACCAGGATATAGCTAGATAGCACTCTTGATGCCTTGGTCGGGCTACGACCCCCAAGAAGGATCCGAATATCCGAATCTAGATACCAAGATATAACTAAATAGCGCTCATGATGCCTTGGTCGGGCTACGACCCCCAAGAAGGATCCGAATGTAAATGCATTATTGCCATCCGGATCAAAATACCAGGATATAGCTAGATAGCGCTTCTGATGCCTTGGTTGGGCTACGACCCCTAAGAAGGGTCTGAGTGTAAGAGCATAGTTTCCATCCGGATCAAAATCACTGGATATAGCTAGATAGCGCTCTTGATGCCTTGGTCGGGCTACGACCCCCAAGAAGGGTCTGAGATTAAGAGCATAGTTGTTATCTGATGGGGACACGTCGTTGCAGTGTCATCAAATATAAACATTTAAGTTCGGCCTCGCAAATGCACAAGTGACAGAGACTAGCACAACGGCAAGCAAGGGATCGATCCACAGAGAGGTGGGATTCACCGATCGTCTCTAGTTCTAGCTATTATTACAACACTCCAAGCGGACTCGTGTGTTGCGTGTACGGAAAAGTGAATAATAATATAACTAAATAACTTATATAAATGATATATACAATGATAGATGGAATGGAGATATGCATGAAATGTGGTTACACTAGGAAAACGACTCAACCGTGACAGTCCTCCTGATTAGGTTCTAGACTGACTTAATCCTCAAATGTGCAAGTATACACAGGCTTGTATCCCCTTAATTAATCTCTAATCTCTTTCGATGTATTAGAGATAGTATCCATATATACCCGAAATCTCTCTCGAGCAATCCGGATAATATATATGAACCCTTTAAGCACGTGGAATTCAAATCGAACCATATACGCTAGCCTAGTGGTTCTAGCACTTTCTAGTCAAGCATAGTGAATGTTTATCTAAGCATTGTCAAATGTGTCTCCTCTCGGTACATAACATTTAACCATGGATCAATTACAAAGTGATCAATTAAGCAAAGGCTTTAAGCACTCAAAACATCCATATAACAACACAAGCACAAGAAAAATGTCGGTGGTCTTTACTTCCATGTTAAAGATTCGGTTTAGTCAACTCCCTATGATGGCTAAACATGGGAAACAAGTTTACCTAACAACTATATGCAACAATGTGATTGTTATATCATTAAGAACATTCAATTTAGGTTAAAGGTTCATTCTCTTGATTAGGGAATTTTCCCACAATCAATTCATCACCCAATCCTGTCACGTTGATGGATAATCGTGTCTTAATACAAAGACCCATTAAGAACAAGGATATGAACCAAGGTCAATTTAGCAACTAAAAGCTTGAACTGAAACCATTTCTACTCTTTGGGGATAAAATCCCTATTACTCAAATTACTCAATACATGGAATTTCAAGTCATCCATCAATCAATCAACAATCATGGATATCTAATTTATACTATAAATTACAACTACTCCTAAACCCAATCATGGACACATATTGATTTCTAACAATTCATACACATACATATCATATTAAGAGCATAAAAACACATATATCAAATAGTAAAACAAAACTCAAATGAATTTAAGTACAATCAATACATTTATTACACAAGTGTAGGTTTACAATATCCCAAAATTGGTGGAATACATCAAAGAAAACAAGAAATACAAATAAATGAGTAAATAAGAGCAAACCCTTGAAGACAAGTCCTCAAAAGATGCCCTTAGCCTTCCTAGCTCGAATTTGGCTCCTAATTCCTTTGTAATCTACTCTAAGATGAATGGAGGAAGTGTATAGTGGTGAGGTGGAGGTATATGGTGAGCTCTCATGGAGGAAAAACCTCCATGGGAGCAAGAGATGAAAGAAAATGGAAAAAGAAGAGAAGAGGTGTGAGAAGGGGAAAAGAGGGGAAGAGAGGTCTGAAAAGAGGAGAGAAAGTGGATTATTTATAGGCTTGGAAGTTATGGTAAGATATTGGGGTGAAAAGACAAGAATACCCTTCAAAAAATGATAAAAAAAATACATTTCCGCCCATATATGCGGTACATCACGCAGTATGCATCAACAGGCGTACCGCACATCACTTTTGGAACCTGCTGCCAAAAAACGCGGTACGAAAATTGGTCTCGCGCGGTACGCGTACCGCACCTCTGCTCACAATTACGAAAATGGTCATAACGTTCTCTACAAACCTCGGAATTACGATCTGTAAAGTGAGTTGGAAAGAAGACCTTCGGGGCTTTCCGAAAAGTGGTTATGGGAGATGTAGTTCGATCGGATGAGAGAGATATGACTTTCCAAAGTTGGGGTGTCTGCACAAACTATTCCAAATTCTGCCCTTTAACCTCCAAAACTCTTCAATTAAGCTCAAATACCTTCCGTAGGGAACATGTACCTACACAAGGCTCACAAACACATCAAATACCAAAATATACTCCAAAACAAGAACAAAATTTTGGTAATGGGGACCTCAAATTGGCATATAAATCGTTCTGATCACCATCCGGATAAAAATACCAGGATATAGCTAGATAGCGCTCCTGATGCCTTGGTCGGGCTACGAACCCCAAGAAGGGTCTGAGTGTAAGGGCATAGTTTCCATCCTGATCAAAATACCAGGATATAGCTAGATAGCGCTCATGATGCCTTGGTCGGGCTACGACCCTCAAGAAGGATCCGAATGTAAATGCATTGTTGCCATCCGGATCTTGATACCAAGATATAGCTAGATAGCTCTCATGATGCCTTGGTCGGGCTACGATCCCTAAGAAGGGTCTGAGTGTAAGAGCATTATTGCCATTCAGATCTCGATACCAGGATATAGCTAGATAGCGCTCTTGATGCCTTGGTCGGGCTACAACCCCCAAGAAGAATCTGAGTGTAAGAGCATAGTTTCCATCCGGATCAAAATACCAGGATATAGCTAGATAGCGCTCATGATGCCTTGGTCGAGCTACGACCCCAAGAAGGGTATGAGTGTAAGAGTATAGTTGCCCTCCGGATTAAAAGACCAGGAAATAGCTAGATAGCGCTCCTAATGGCTTGGTCGGGCTACGACCCCCAAGAAGGGTCTGTGTGTAAGAGCATTGTTGCCATCCGGATCTCAATACCAGGATATAGCTAGATAGTGCTCCTGATGCCTTGGTCGGGCTACCCCCAAGAAGAATCTAAGTGTATGAGCATTGCTGCCATCCAGATCTCGAGACCAGGAAATAGCTAGATAGCGCTCCTGATACCTTGGTCGGGCTACCTCCCCTATGAAGGATCTGAGCGTAAGAACATAGTTACCTGCTAGACCACGAGATCAGAACATCCAAAAGGTCATCCTGCTGCCTTGGCTGGGCTAACCCCGCTAGGAAGGATCTAGATGGCATAGATGTCTACCAGAATCATTTCATCAGCTCATCTAAGTACCGTGATTCCTGGAAAAGGAACTCTAGGTACCCATATTAACCATAGAAGCTTCATCTGACATGATCGAGCTATACACTCGTTTATTTTGCAGGAATGAATAGTACCCCGGTTCTCTAAGCCAATCACTGTAAGCTATTCTGGTTACAAGTAAGAAGCGACAAGTAAAATTCTTCATGTAGTACAAGATTCAGACTCCAACCCCAAATACTTACCGGTGTTCAAGTCAGAGGGGACTTCTGTTAATAGTAAAATTTAGCTAGGGACCAAAGAAGAATTGTCCACTTCCCAACCTTCCTGCAAAGGTCCAAATTCGGGCTTATATGACGAGGTATCAAGGTCCCCGAGGTCGAGCTACCACACTATCCTATAGGAGCAAAGTGAGGCCGCCCATACCATCTGAGCATCTCGCACGTGTCCAGGCTTACCAGATAAAGCCTGACGAGACCGCGTCAAGCTTCTTATACCAGGATAAAACCCGATGCACCAAATTTTGGAGAAATGCTCTGGACGCTATTGGAAAAAATTCCGGTGAAATGCGTAGCTGTGTTAAGCTATTCAAAAAGCTTAACGATTTGGCAAACCCTTGGGTATAAAAACTGGGGAAACATCATCGGTAATGCGTAAGGACTCAAACTTATGATCATGGTGAGCCTTGATGTAATGTTCGGGTAGCAACCGTGTATGAAACACAAGTATAAAACTACTTACCTGTTTTAAGATGACTCGGCTAATACTAGCAAGTTTAATAAGATACTTGGCATGAAGAATGCAAGAGCTAGTTTAATAAAATACTTGGCATTAAAATTATTCGGGTGACAACCGGTTTAATAAGATACTCAGTGAAGTTACCCGAACATCAGCATTAGCCAGTTTAATAAGATACTTGGCATGAAGATTGCAACATCCAGGTTAATATGATACTTGGCGTTAAAAATTATTCGGGGAACGAAACCGGTTTAAAAAGATACTAGGTTAAGTTACCCGAACCTCAAAAATAACTGGTTTAATAAGATACTCGGCAACAATAGAGTCAAGTTGAAGAAATTTCGTGAGCAATGAAATCAGATTAAGACCACTCTGTTTAGAAAAGTTAAACTCGGGATTTTATTATTCTCTCAAAAGAATTGTTACAAAGTTATTTACAAAAGAATTGTTACAAAGAATCTCTACAAAAAACTTATGAAAATTGTACAAGTCAAGGTTGTGAGGATTTTGAACTCTTGTCAATGCTCGGGTCGGGCACCATTTCATGCTCACGGAGCAGACTTTCGTTAGAAGGTCAGGCGATTGTGTAATATTCTCCTGGGATCGGTCCAACATTAGGGACCACAGCCTCCACGACTGACTCCTGACTGGCGTAAAAAGTCGAGATGGAGTGCTCGAATGGAACCTCCAAATGAATAGGATGGGGCATTTTGCCTCGGCTACGGCAGTAAGCTCTCCACTCTTTCATTTGAGTCCGAAGAGATTCCAAGGACCGATCCACGTGATTTTTGATCGACAACTCCCAGTTAGTTCGGGCATTCTCAGTTGCCCGATTTTTAACTTTGAAGAACTCGCCAGCTGAAACTAGCCCTCGTTGAAACTCCCGAAAGAGAAGGGGATTGTAGGCAAGGGATCTTTTGAAACAATCCACCCATTGGACTTCAAGTTCTAGCTTGGCCTCTTGGGATAAGGATTCGACTGTGAAAGCTTGGCATTTCAGGTCTTCAACTTTCTGTTAATATGCCGACTTAGACTGCTCTGCTTCTTGCTCGGCCCTAAGCATTGATTCTTGGGCAGAAGACAATAAATTTTGAAGTGACTCAGCTTTCTCTTCTGCCAAAGAAGCCTTTCCTCGGCTTCCACCTGCTTCGCCAAACAGTGGTCGGCGAACACTTGGGCAGAGCCCATCTCCTTTTCATAAGCCGCCTTAACCCGAGCACGACTATCCTCACTCTCTTTCAACTGAGCTTCCAGACTTCTTATTCTATCAGCTTGATAATGCTGAGTCTGAACCAGCTCAGTGAACTCGACCACCATCTGCAAAGGAATATAATTAAAAATTGGCGAACAAGCAAAACAATTGAAGAAGTTAAGGATAACTTATATAAGATGCACTGTTAAAAACGTTTTGAAGACGGTCTGTCATGGAGCCATCCCGAAAACAACTCCAGCGGTCTTCCCCGATGAAAGCCAGACCGAATGACATCTTCTGCAGCGTATCCTACGGAGAAGAATATGAAGGAACCCCCGTGGGTTCAGCCCCTTGATCTTCAACCTTGAGGGGAGGGAAACCCTTGTTCGGCTCCGAGGTCTCTACATCCACCGATGCTCCAAAATCAACACTCGGAGGAATCTCAGCCCCATTATCTTCATTGCTGGAGTCGATAAATGAGACAACCCAAGGGACCTTGATAGGGCGAGTAGGAGAGTCGGCTGCCTTCCGCCACTCAGCCCGAGAACGATGGAAGCTAAGGTCAGATGCAGGATCTTCCTGAGCATCATCCCCGAAAAGATTTAAAAAATTTGGGACCTGAAGGTACTTGTCCTGCGGAGGTATTACCTCCTTCACCGGTGTCTGACCGCATAACATGTCCTTCACTAGGACCCTCACTCAGCCTCTCCCTATCATCAGGCAGTTGAGTATCTGTCGGGCCACTCGGACCACTATTCTCCCCAACGATCGGTTGAACAACGTCCTCGGGGACATATTCGGGGATCTGCTCCTCGGCTATATCGATTTCCTCGGCTATATCGATTTCATCGTCAGACTCAGGCAGGGCAATACCATCATTGCTCTAACAAGAAGCTTCTTTTCGGCTCGCCTGAAGAATTGACTTCACTTGGCGCCTGAAGAATTGACTTCACTTGGCGAGCTTAGAGGTCGCAGACGATGTCCGTGTCATACACTTAGAAAAAAAAAAGGACCGCGTCAGAAGCAGAAAAGCAGAGAATAATAGTAAAAAAGAAAAAATAAGAGGGTTACAAAGATCATTTACATCGCCTGCGGTAAGCCGAAATCTGGTTGAAGAAGCCAAGCTCTATCACTTTCGTCTCGTTGAAAAGATAAGACATGCTCATCTTCTCCAGCGTGTGAACTGTTGCCCGAGAAAGTCTGGTCATCTCAACGTTGCTAAATTCAAGCTTCTTCTTGTTCCAAGGGAGAACAGAAGAAGCGGGGAACTTTCAGCACCCTCCGAGTTTCCCCAGCCGAGAAGGTGACTTCAAGACCCATATTCCCTCCGGTGAAAAATCAACTGTTCTTCCAGAAATTTTAGGATGAAAGGAATCCCCATACAAACCCCTTCTTTTTAGGGTCATCAGAAGTATCGATTTCCCGATTCACCTTTGTCCCCTCAGGGACCCAGCAGTCTGGCGGATTAGATATGAGAAAATAAGTCCCTGTCTTGCCAGACTGCCTCAAAGTAAAGAAATGTCTGATCTCACTTGGGGAAGGCGGCGACAAGTTCATCCGGCTGTAGTCTAGACATGACCACGGTTCGGTTCGAACCGTGGAACCGAACCGTAACCGTAATCATAATCGGAACAGTGGAATCGATTCCGAAACAGTAACCAAAACTGTGGGGTCGGCGGTTCGGTTCTGGATCCTTCTCTTAAAAAACCTGTCAGGAACTGACGGTTCGATCCCGGTTCAGAAACCGACGGTTCCTAGCCTTTATTTAAAAAATAAATAAAAAATTGATTTAAAAAAAAAAAAAACTTAAAAGAGCTGTAGGGCTCCAAGGGGTCAATTATTTTTCCCCTTTAATTCTTTATTTCCTATAAATACCCCCATAATTCATTTCTTATCATACAATTGCTCTCTCAAGTCTCAAGTCTCAACTCTCTTTCAAATCTCAATTCTCCTAATTCTCTTCAATTATCTCCCAATTAGTCAGTAATTTATTTGTTTATATTTAGTGTATTGCAATTATTATTATCTAAAATCATTTTAAAATCCTTGTCAACAATTTTTAAAATATATTTCCAATAAAAAATTTAATTTTAATTTCTTCCATTTATCTTAATTTTGTTGAAGAGTTTTTTTACAAATTATTTTTTTCGATGGCAAGTGGAAGTGGAAGTGGAGTAAGAGATATTCCACCAGGGCATTCCGTTTCCAGGACCGGTAAGGGTCGTATGTCGGAGTCGGATCCGGTCCAACCGGATAATATCGGTTTTGCTGACACCGCTTACCATGAGTTCCTGCAACAGCAAGCCTATCTTGAATCTCTAAACTATCCAATCAATCAAAATCCCCCTTTAATAATTTATGAACCCAATTCTAGCCAGCCTAGCGCCCCTAGCCCTAGCCCTGGTAATATGACAAGCCAGTCAGAAAATATACCCGATTTTGCTGCATATCCAAATTTTGAAGAGGCGGCAGAGAAGGATAAGAAGCAGCTCAAATCTAATCTATTTGTTCTCCACATGAAGAAAGCTACTAAACCGAATGGAACATGTTGGGTGGTGTGCAATTACTACCCTAAAGAATACAAGTGGACTAAATCTGGAGGATACGGCACATATAGGAAGCATATTACGACCAGTCATCCAGCAGAACTTGCAAAAAGGAATGCACAATCTTAAATTTCCAGGTTTTCTACCCCTGACACTCAATTATTTAAATATAGTGATCAAGCTAATGGAGAAGAATTAGCTAGGATGGTAGCCGTAGAACATTTACCTTTTAGTTTTGGTGAAAAAGTTGGTTTTATTAAATATTGTCATAAAGCATTAAATCATGTTGCATGTCGTGTCCCTAGAACCACTCTCACGCTACAATGTATGATATTTATAAAAAGGAAAAAAGGATTTTAAAAAAATATTTTGCGAACTATATAGGTCGTGTTTCCGTATGTGCTGACATATGGACTGACCATTGACGAATGCATTCATACTTAGGTGTAACTTGTCATTATATGGACAAAGCATGGACAATACAAAAAAGAATTCTTGCATTTAGAGTTTTTGATGATGCACATACTGCTGATAATATTTATAAAAATATGAAAATCATTTTTGAAGAGTATAAAATTGAAAGCAAAATTTTTTTAATTGGTT
The DNA here is from genome assembly GCA_032871835.1 of Dipteronia dyeriana. NCBI lineage: Eukaryota > Viridiplantae > Streptophyta > Magnoliopsida > Sapindales > Sapindaceae > Dipteronia > Dipteronia dyeriana. Next base: position 15,986,595 of record CM065299.1, on the reverse strand, counting down.
TTGTTAATGCCTCTATTAATACATTAGTTATTCCTGTTTTAATTACATTATGCAAGTCTTATTTTAATAGTAAATTTTTTCATCAAAGATGTGATTGCCGTGTTTTAAATTTATACGTTAAAAAAGGTTTGGAAATTCTTCAAGCTTTTATTAAACCAATTAAAGAGACTCTCTCATATTTGTGGAAACATCCTAATGTTATGAAAGCATGAGTAAGATTTTGTAAACAGACAGGTAGACATCCCATTAGATTTTCTCGTGATGTTCCAACACGTTGAAACTCTACTTATAAATTACTTTGTGAAAGTTATGAATATAGGGATTTATTAGTTTCTTTTATGCAATTTAATGTTAGTCAAATCAATATTTATGCACACCATTGGGATGTTTGTACAAAAATTTGTAATTTGTTAAAAGTTTTTAATAGTGCTACTAACAATTTATCAGGTATTTATTATCCTACTACTCAATTATTTATTATCGAGGGTTGTAATATTGCTGGTGCATTTGCTGACTGTTCATCTGATATACAATTACAGGCATGCATTGAAGCTATGAAAAAAAAATGGTTAGACTATTATAGGGAGTTTCCAACTATTTACCTGCTTGCATTGTGTTTTGATCCACGTTGTAAACTAGATGCATTGACAGATTATTTAACTCTTTATTATAAATGTTTCGGTATACAATTAGAAATTAATACTTATTGTGCTGCAATTAAGATATTATTTTATCTTTTATATGATAAATATCGTAGAATTTATGGTCTATCATTAAACATTAGTGTTCCACAAAATGAAAATGTCTCACAAACTCGATTTTTTTGAGTGTTGGGGGCAGGGTCTGCACTTTTATCCCAAAAGATCAAAAGATTACGAGGTTCTTCTTCTTCTTCATCAAGTTCGATCCCGTATGATGAGATAGAAAATTATCACAGTACCAATTTTGAGTTTATAGGAGACAATGATATGGATAAATTTGATATTCTACATTGGTGGAGAGAACATGAAAAGTACTTCCAAGTCTTGTCTATAATAGCCAAACAGATTCTTGCAACACCGGTTTCTACAGTGGCTGCAGAACAAGAGTTTAGCGCGGGTGGAAATATTTTGGGCGCAAGACGGTCACTTTTGAGTCCAGAATCAATTCAAGTCCAAGTGTATGTTGATGATTGGACAAAGGCTGGATATAGACAACAAGAAATGGAGCCAGAAGTGATTTATGATTTCTTCGATGATGATCACACCACTGGCACCGGAACGGATGGCAGCGATTAGTTACAGACTTACAAAATTACATATGTAAAAGACAATAAAATGTAAAAGAACTATGTGGTCTTTGATTCCTATAAACCCCGAGTCCGAGAGGATACGTAGGCAACTTAATTTTGGTACAAATTAAGTGCAAGACCAATTTTTTTTCATTTTTAGTTTTATACATTTATTTCAATTTATGTAATTAGTATTTTTTTAAAAAATTTTAATTTCGGCTTACGGCCTTACACAATAAAATTCATTTACAATTTCATATTATTACATGTCTTATGTTTCCGTATTTTTTTAAATGAGTATAAATGTATAATAAGGAAAAAAAAAAGAAACCGAACCTGTCGAACCAGAACCGGAACCGGAATCGGAACCGGAATCGGAACCGCGGTTCCACGGTTCAGGTTCAGGTTCCGAACCGGAACCGAAATTGAAACCGATCTGAACCGAGGTCATGTCGAGGCTGTACATATGCCACATGCACATCAATATCTTGTAACAGTTCGGGTCCAGTTGAGCCGGAGTAATCCCTGCTTCAACCAGAAACCAAACGATGAACGGCTGAAGAGGAAGAGTGACGCCGCAGCAGAGCATGGATCCATAGATTGTCACCATGTCTGGGTGAGGATTCCACGCAGCTCTATCACCAGCGGGAACCATAATAACTGAGTCATCCAAATCGAATCGGGGCACGATACTTCAAGATCTCTTTTACCCCGACCACGTTCGGTTCAGCTTCAATCCCACTCGGGTGATCAGCAGAGAAAGAAAGGCGAGATACTCTGAATGCCTCTTCAACATCGTTCTCGTTAACAGTCTGATCCCTGATCCGAACGTCGCCCAAGCCATGCTTATGGACTTCACTTCTGTTTTGATGTTTTCCTATCCTTCACAAAGGTACCCTGTGATTAGAAATGTCAGATTCAGAACTAGATGAAGAACTGAATACAGAAAAATGGACGTTAATGTGAAGCTCAGAAACGTCGACTTCTAAAAATGGAGGTTCATCAGGGGGGATTTCCCCCAATAATCTTTGAACGCGGGAAACCAGCTGGAAATCCCCATGATCGAGCGCTTCGAAAGCGATTGTAAAAAGTCGTTGACGAGAGGACGGATTCATTAACACTAACCTTGAATGAAAAAATCTGAACGTAAAATCTTCTACGGAGAAATGACGATTTGTTGCTCAAAGAAATCTAGTATGGTAAAAATTTCTTGTTTTCAAGTTTTTTAGAATGAACCAGCGCAACCCTTCAGTGAAGAATTTAAAGGGGTGATAGCACGAAACCCTAGGGTCACAAGGCGGGAAAAATCTGTGATGAGACTTGATGATGTAGGCGGCACACGGGGAGACTTGAAGGTCGTTTCTCATAAATGGTATCGAAAAATGAAGAGGCAAAGGACATGTGTCAAGAAGAGAACTGGCTTTCGCCGTCAGAATTCTAAAACTTCGCTATCATTGAAGATCAAGCGTGAGAGGGCAAATCGAATTTACAGGGTCACCATTAAGACAAGCCATTATGATAAGACATTTACTCTGGCACAGAAATAAAAATTGAATTGATTAAAATACTTTTGCCCGAAACGAAATTCTATTCGGCAAAAATATTTTAAGGGGGTATTGTCGTATGTAAATTTTATCAGATATACACGTCATTGACAAAGAGGATAAAATTGCTAAGTGGACATCCAAATAGGCATTCAGAAAATATACTACAAGACATCATCAAATAGGAGAAGCCTGAATAAACAAGTATTGAACAAGACCTGCTTGGGGTCAACTGACGTCATATACTACTCGGGGTCAGTTAAACATACTCGGAGCTAGTTAGTGACATTTTCTACTCGGGATCAGAAGACGTCACTCGGAACCAACTGATATCGTATTTTACTCGGGACAAGCATGAAGAAAACTGAATAAAAAGCCCGGTTCGTAGCCCACACAAACCGAGTCATTAAAATTCACGAAGATATCCATATCAAAGAGGAACTCCAATAAGAACAGAATTTTCAAGCAGAAAGGGTTCCTAATCAGACAACAATTTTATTTCTTCAAAAAGACTATGATCTCATAAGGAAATAAGCCCTAATTGGACTACACTACTAGAGTCTCAGCATTAGTGGACACATAATTGAACCAAAAAGAAGCTTTTTGTCTCCAGAGATGGTGGAGGTATTAACATGCCTTCGGAATTAGGTGCATGCTAAAAAAAGGATGCAAAATCAAATTGTAGATAAAGAACTTATTCTAAATTTCAACAATCTATATGTTGATGAGCCTTCTGGTAGTGGTTAGGGCCAAAACTAAGTTATATTTTTACATATGTATTTACTTGTAAGTTGAAATACAATTGCACTCTTATTCCCTTATCAAGTTTTTATCCCACTGGGTTTTTCTTGGTAAATTTTTTAATGAGGCAATCATGTAAATATGTAATACTGAATTCCATAAGTGAAAAATAAATACAAAATTGTTCATTTCATATTTTCATAACAACTTTTTTTTTTGTATTACTTTAACTATATTCATTTTTGGAATTATCATGAATATTAAATCTATGATCTACCAAACTAATACAATTGGAATTGATTACTATTTTTCATATTAATTATTTCAGAAGATAAACGAATAAATTTGAAAATTACATTAAAATAATTGAATTGTTAAATTGATATTTTGTAATTTTTTGGTGTATTACTTTGTATTTTCCATAAATTCTAAATCCTAAACCCTAAACCCAAAATCCAAAAAAAAAGTTAATTTAAAAAAATTGGATTCGAAAATGAAAATTGTCCGGCCCGTGTACCACAGGCGAACCAGGCCTGTAGACCGGCCCATCTGAGGCAAGCCACCGTGCCGTGTTGTGCCCCTGTTTTTGAAAACAGGTCACAGCGGGCCGTGCCAAATGGGTCGGGCTGCTCCACTTTTACACCATTATGTGTTATATATAATAATAATATAATTATTATTATTTATATATATATAATAAAATAAAATATATTATATATTATATAAAATAGTATATATATATCATATATATTATGTGTTTATATTATGTTATCTATTTATTGAATATGATTGTAATTATTTAAAAATTTAAAGGGTAAATTGATCTTTTAGACACTTGTCCAATGTCATGGGACAAGTTGTCATAGGCTTTTGTGTGGGATAATCTTTTGTGATATTTGTCCCACATTGTCCCGTCATGTCCCATACTAAGGACACGTCAAATGTAGGACAAGAACAAACTGTCACACGTTGTATTGTTCTGTCCCGCGTACCAAACGCATCCTTATTGTGGAAAGGGAGACAATCATGACATTCAAGCCATTGCTCCAAGTCTGGTAAGAAATTTCTTGAGGGTAATCAATCTGCTGAGCAATATAACCCTGAGGTGAAGAGTATTGCTGCCATGAACCATGTTGTTTACCGGAATTTCCAAGATTTGAACCACTACTCCAGGTTTGGTCATACTTATAATAACACACAGTTGCTAAGTGCCTAATTTTTCCACACAGTTGACATGTAGGTATAGAATTGTTGAACCAGCCTCTCCTACCTCTGCTTCGACCCCTAAACCTTCCTCTAGAATATTGATTAATATGTCCTCCTCTCACATAGTTAGCAAAATGAAGTGGAAGATCACATTTGTAAATCCTTCCCATGATATTAGCTAAAGCACGAGAGATATCAAAAGATGCAGTAGAGTTAATTTTTTCTAAGTCTAGACTCAAAACTCATAAGTAGAAACTGTGCCACATTACATTTATGTTCCATGTTCAATGTTTATGTCCGTAGTAGCTGCAGTAGTGTTCTGTATTTTTCATCGTATGGGGTGAGTTGCAATGATTTATCGAAATCAAACGTTAAAAATAGTCTAAATGATTTTTTTAAGATTAATGTGTGACTTGAATCCATGTTGCCGAAATTAAATACTAGCAATTGATCTAAATCTTAAACCCTAAATCCTTTATAAAATTTAGATTCTAAAGATCCGTTTATCTCCATTTAGGAACAACATATCTGAACACCTCCAAAAATTAAGCTCTTTATTTTGAGGGCGCCCAAAACAATATATATTTGATGTTAAATTACAGAATTTTTGCGTTTAACTAACAAATATAATATTAAACTTCGTTGATTTTACATCTAATATCACAAGTTCGACGTTTGATTGCCTTTTTTTTTTTTTTTTTTGAGAACAGAAAATTCAAACGATTAAATGTTTAATTACATAAACCTAATACCTGACGGGAAAATACTAAAACTTGATTATTTATTTGTTTTGTGGAATTAGGCATTGAAAAGTTTTTATAAATAAAAAAGTATCAAAAGCATGGCCTGAAGGGAACCTCAATTTGGTGTTCAGTTACAATGGCCCATTATCCCCTAACATGAGCCCAATTAAGTCCAAATCACAACTATCACACTTAATGTATCAGCTATCAGCATTTGATGTTTGGGCTTTAAACATATATCTGTCATTCAATAGTAAATACTCTTAAAAAAACCTCATAACTCAATCTAATATTCCGAGAAAAGTAAGGTTGGTTTCATTGGTATGCCCCTCACATTTATAATAACTAATAAGTGGTTGTGTGTTTGAGTTTCTCACCCTCTCCCCAAATCCTAAATTATTGTAATATTTAAAATATATAAAAAAACAACCAAGCATTCTTGAATCTTGACATTGCATATCACATTATCCATACATTTAAATAAACTCCTAAAATTTGATCGCTCTATACATGTACCAAGGATTTTCTATCTTTCCCGATCATAAAATACAAATCTCATAAGATATATAGTTATCGTGTGACGTGTGTCAATACTTTCAAATCATCATCTAATGTTATGTGATTTATATCTCATCTTCCACGTTTGTGTTAGGGAGATCAAATCGCACTACACGTCTTTTGGGTCAAGTGTGGAAAGATAGAGGGGTCAAGCTGGGGGGGAGGTTTTGAGTCCCACAGTGTTATAATACCCATTTAAGGGGTGACAGCCTTATAAATGGATATCTACATTTCAACCGTCACACTTGAGACTTATGAGGAAGCTTCAATTTTTAGTTTACACATAAACCCCACAATAATAAAAAAAATTTAACGAATTATTAACTCTTAAATTTTTGTTTCAAAAGTATTAACACCAATAACCGATAAGTTTATTTTATTTTTTACTCTTTTAATACCAAGCCATATTAAACGATACGTAAAGATTTTCATTTGTTTACTTGCATTGTACAGTTGTTTCGATTAATACAAGTCACGTTCATAGATTTTCAAATTTTAAACCAGAAGATCGCAGTAGGCAGTAGGCAAGCATGAAACCTATCGAAACTAGTCAGCATGGACACGTCATCACTTGTTCTTACAAGACTCCGTATTTGGTCGGCCAGCATGTCAACGGCCACCCAATCAATCTCAATCACGTGTGACATAAACCGTTCAACAGGTAGCTGATGTGTCACTCTCTTCTACCTTTTATCTTCAACAAACATGTATGTATAATATATGTACACACAACAAGTCCCGTGAATTTTGACTCACTCTTCAAGCCTTTCTTGGGTTTTATTTTCGAGTTCCGATTCTCTCATAATCTGAATTGTTACTATATTTTTTCTAAGCTAGTTAATACCGACATATATAAGATATTAATTAGGTGGATAAATGTTTTATTTAAACTTAAAAACTTAAAAACTTAAAAAAACCTAGCAAATACCTGACCGGGAGAGGATCCAAACTTTTTCTTTCCTTCTCTGTTTTGAAAATAATATCCAAGACAAAACGTACTGAATTTTTTAATCATATTATGTTAGGTAAAAATCCTGTAAACTATGAAAAATTTTGTAATACAGGGTCATTATTAATTTTTTTATGGTCAAGAATTTGTGATTTTTTTTTTAAACACTAATATAAGCTTAATTGATTGTTGTCTGTTGAGTATCTTCAAATATAAGCATTAAACGAAATTAATCGACACCAACAACCAGTGATTGATTATAATCAATAACTATTTAAAGGAGCAATTATTAGGATTAATTTTCCATCCCATGCATCGACATATATATATATATATTGATGATGTTTTCCATCCCATGACATTATAATCATCCAATTCCTTCATCTAATTAAAGATAAAAAAAAATGAGAAAGAATAATTTAATAAACAATGTAGACATTTCTATAATTATATAATTAGGGAAATAAAAAAAAAAGTTGACACACAGCAAGAACATGTAGAATAATTTTTTGTTATTCAAATTTAAAAATATTAAACATATAAAAAAAGTCAAACAATAAAAAAATAAGAGAAAAAAATTGAGTCAGCCACAGACGTGAAGATATGTAGAAAGCTCCAGTCTGAATAATAATATATGTTAACATTATCAGATACATGGAAATTAACAAGTGTGGGATTCAGTTACTTACACAATGTTATGTATCTCACATTTGATCAACTTTTATAATATACAAACATCACTATTTATTAAAATTTAGTCTTTGAATCCTCATCTGTATATATGAATAGATTTTTTATACGGAACAGATCCTGTAATGTTAGAGAATCTACCGTATAGAGTGATATTGTCACTTTTGAATTTTGATATATATAAAATATACATGTCACTGTATAACGTTACATATTTGATACGTATTTGATAATTATATATATATATAACAACACCAGAAAACAAGATAGAGAAAGATATATTAAACATATCAAATGCATGAATACATACATTTAGATGCGTACGGCGTGATGACCAGAAGCATTATATTTGGCAGTTGAGTTGGGTTGGCTCCAACGTGATAACCGCTTACTTGTAATTGTATTCCCATAAAGAAATCAAACCCACCTCCTTCTACAATAATTTAATCACTTCTCTTCTTTCTATATAAATACATCATCTCTCTACTCACAAGGAACAACTACCATTTCTGCCCTTCTTCCTCATCACAAATTTGTACTCAAAAGCAAACAATTTATATGATAAATGGCAATTAAATCTATGCAAAATTTGCCATTTCTCTTTTTGTTGTTTCTATTGATAAAATCTAGTGTTCATGGAGACAACTATGGAGACAACTTTGGTGGCAGCAGCTGGCAAACTGCTCATGCCACATTTTATGGTGGCGCCGATGCTACCGGCACAATGGGTAAGCTTAAGCTGATATTCACTAGAAGATAAAATCTGTATTTTTATTTTACATTATATGAATGTTCTTGAAAAAAAAAAAAAAATTCGTGTTTTATGTATAATATAGGGGGAGCATGTGGTTATGGAAACTTGTACAGCCAGGGATATGGTACCAACACTGCAGCTCTGAGCACTGCTCTTTTCAATGGCGGCTTGAGCTGCGGTGCTTGTTACCAGATACGGTGCAATGATGATCCTCAATGGTGCCTCCCTGGTAGTACTCTCACTGTCACTGCCACCAACTTTTGCCCTCCTAATAACGCATTGTCAAACGACAATGGTGGCTGGTGCAATCCTCCTCTCCAACATTTCGATTTGGCTCAGCCCGCCTTCCTGCAGATTGCTCAATATCGTGCCGGAATAGTTCCTGTCGTCTTCAGAAGGTAATACTAATACAGAAATTCTCCGGTCAGGACCATCTTGATTGATTTTTACAATGCAGGCGTGCACGCTAGAGAAAGACTGATCAGGGGCTAAGCCATCTTATGATATGAGGGGCCATGAAACAATTTACCGTATTTTTCTTGTTATTTACATTTTTCTACTAAACTTTTATTAATTTTTCAAATTAGCCTTTCCGGGCCGTCCAAATTTGACGATGCTGACTTTCCCTAAGACTGATGAATTTTGTTTTGGATTTTTTTTTTTTCAGGATTCCATGTGTGAAGAAAGGAGGTATAAGATTCACCATCAATGGCCACTCATACTTCAATTTGGTGTTGGTATCAAACGTGGGTGGTGCAGGGGATGTGACTAATGTGTACATCAAGGGCTCTAGAACTGGGTGGCAACAAATGTCAAGAAACTGGGGACAAAATTGGCAAAGTAACTCATATTTGAATGGTCAAAGCTTGTCTTTCAAGGTCATCACTAGCGATGGCAGAACTGTCACTAGCAACAATGTTGTGCCTGGTAAATGGCAATTTGGACAAACTTTTGAAGGTGGTCAATTCTAGGAAAAATATATATATATATATATATATATATATTTGAAGAAGACATTCTCTGTTTCGATTGTAAAGGTGAGAGAGGGAGATCAGATCAAGATCGTCAAGTATGATGTTTTATCTGGGGTTTATACTGTGTTGGCAAAGTAGCACCCGTAGGTTTTTTATTATATTGTGATTGTGAAGATGGTTTTTATTATATGTAATCATCTTACAAATTACCAATTGTGTTTGTTTATATATATAATCCCTAGTTGAAAATTGAGTTTTGTACTGATTAATATGACAATTTCTTCATGGGAATATAGGGCTTTTTTATTTTCAAGTTATTACTATTAATTCGGGGAATATGGGAAAATATGATGTATTTTTGTAAAATTTATGTAAAACGGATGTAAATATGGCATCATATCTAGAAGTAACTTATAATAGATTTTATATGAATACAAGATGAGATTGATTCTCAAACCTATAACACGAGTATGTAGGCTCAACTCTCAAGTCGGTGTTTCCCGCCCTAAACCTGAATTTATTGTAATTTTTTTTTTTTTAAATAAATACTCTTAAGAAATGGAAGTCCAATTATGTTCTAAAGATAAATATAAATCATTTTGGAGTTTACATCTTGATTCCTTTATCAGTCTGAGAAGAAAATAACAATCTCTACAAAATTCACAAGAGTTTCCAAGAAAACAGATTTTGCCTCCAAAATTGGATGAAACTTCCATTTCCAAAAAAAAAAAAAAAAAAACCACCTCACCTCACCCATCCAACCCAGTTCATCAATCTGGAATTTGTTTACAAGCATGATGAACACAAATCCATATACATCTAAAACCACTACCCTCTGTTTCTTGCACATTTTTATATTTATATCATATTCAAAACCATGTCATTACACTCAATAATTCAGCAAGGAGTATTTTACTCTCAAAACAATCTTGCCTTTCTCCACCCCAAGTTTTCCGCCGGTAACCAACCAGTGACCTGGAGGTTCTTGCGGCCCTTTACTCATCTCGGACATATCAATTAACTTGGCTAACTTGTTGCCGGCAATGTTTTCTCTTGAACCTGTGCTAGAGTCACCCAAATTGGCGACCATTCCTACGGTCGTGACTCTCTTGGAATTTTCATTCGGGGTATGGTCCCACAAGGATCTTCGTATCGTGCAGCTTGGCAGCCGAGAATACAAAAGCTTCATGTACAAGACTTTTTTGGACCCGAAATCCCACACTCCAAGTTGAGCTCCGGTAACTATGTAGACACCAGAGTGGTCGCCAATAAAGGTCTCAGGGTTCTCAATTGGTGCAGTGCTCACATGAGAGAAATTCTTCCACTTTACTGGCTCAAACCATCGGCTGTCTTGCTCCTCCGGTCCCATCCACTTGGGAGCACCAATCGCCACATGGGTGTCCCAATATGGATGTAAGATCTTCGGAAGAGATACCAAGTGTTGAAGATGAATACTTAGCCGGTTCTGCTTGCTCCCTTCCAGACATAACCGTAAACCTGTAATAGGCTTACGACCAACTGATATCTGCATTTGCACGAAGACATAGTTAAAAGCAAGTTTTTATAAAAGGTTTGTGTTGTTCTGAAGGTCCCATACTAAGTTTATTATCTAACATTCCAGTGAGACCTGACGATGATAGCAACTATAGCAACAATAATTTTTCACCTGCTCTTGGTTGACATAAAGCTTTTGCCCCATGAGGCTGAATTGCAGAGATGGGCAGACAGGTTCCTTTCTTTGATGGCCAGGAATCCTATCCCTTAACGGAGCCCATACCCTAGGAATCTGAAACTCTAGAAAATATCTCAGCTCTTCAATCTGAGGCTTGTCTGTTCACGGACATCCAGAAAATTTTTGGAAGCTCACAGTTAGATAAAATACATACAATTACCAACAAAGCAAATGAGCAGCAATGATTCAAACCCCTGTACAATAAAGTTTTAATCATCTTACACTCTAGATAGAGACCAATGGCACGAGATAGATGATCCTTTCCGGGTATCCCATCGAGGAGAGTAGTGATAGGGACGAAAGTCATTTCAATTACATCAGGAGAGGAACGGACAGTTCGTGCCCACTGGGTATGATTTTGTTCCAGATCGTCTCCACCCCTCCTCCGGAAAATGACTGTAACATCCTGCAGCAACAGGATTGCAGAAAGTTTTGAGTCCAAGTCAATAAAAATAATTAGAAGAATGAAGGTCTAAGAAATCAGCAATCAATACTAAGAATAAATCAAGAAATAATTTTCTGAAAATAAGCAAATCTTTAGTTCTGCCACTCATTCAAACACCAAAATCTAGCCACCAGGGACAAACCGCCACATGTATATTCTCAACTATTAAAAATAATATAAGAGTAACACCTATTGGAGAAACCCTAAACTGAAAAAGAAAACGGTCTAATATTCTGCACCTATAACGATGTACACTCATTTAATTTGACCTATAAACAAGATGTAAATCAATAATTTAAAATTAAGGCCCATAAAATATTGTTCGAGTATCAACTGCAATGGGAATTATGAGAACATAAAAAGGATGTCAACATACTTCTTTTCCAGTAAGATATGGTGCACTCGTGGGTTGAGGGTATATCCCTTGGCTATTGAATAAACCAGGATCAAGCCCCTGCACGTTTAAAAATTTATACATAGTAAGTAAAAGGCAATTAAGAAGTTACAACACATTATAAAAAGACCAAATAATATATGGGAACTAGCCTTTTCCTTCATTTTCATTTGACCTGAACTTGTAAGATTGACTTTGCCAGAGAACCTCTGGTTTCCAACATCCTGAACATAATTCTTGATCTCCATGGTTGACAAAGGTGATGACCGATGTTGTTTAACATATATCACATCTTTACCACCAATAGTTACAGAAGTGATGACATGAGTCCCAAAATTTTCAATAAAGCTGTCAAGGAAGTAAATAATAGTTAGGTACAACACGAGCTACGGGATCAGAGTTTTCTGTTAATAATTTGAACATCCATACCTTGCTAAAGATAGAGGGTCCCAACATACTGGTATAGCTCGTTTGACATTTTCTTGCAAGACTAATGACAGTTTAAGCTCAACTTTGGCGAGGGGAATATAAATCCCATCCATTGATAAGGTCTTTGTTGCTGCAGCATCAACATGCTTTGAACCAGTAAAGCTAAATGCAGAATTGAAACTACCAAGAGGAAAACTTCCAGATAAATTCGCCTTTTGATTAAAATAATCCACCATCTGCATTCAAAAATGTCGAAAGAGAATATTAGAACAAAATAAAGTAACAAGAAGTTCAGTTTGTTATTCTTGATACTATTAAGATATGGACAGTTGGAAATTTCAACATTATGATTAGCATACATCAGTCAGATACAATCTAAGAAAGTCTTCTATAGGCACATGATATGATTGAAAGACTATAAATTGTGGGAAGAAAGTGAAAGATAAATTCCATTCTCTAAACAACATAGATAGTTCCGACACGATATGCAGAAGAGTGATAATACAAGGGACAAAAAAGGCAGAGCTAAGTTGTTTTGACAACCAGTTAATATTTACACCAATGTAAAACTTCACATGTAGATTTGACTGCTCTCAAGCTAAAACACGCAAATATAGACCTATCAAAGCTCCTTCACAGGCTTTATGCGGCTTTTATTTCCATGTTGGCTTCTGAAACCAAACGCACAGAACTGCCTACTATTATCATTCTCAGAATTCATCTAACTTGATAATTTATCTTTCGATTTCTAAAGAGTAACATTCTTGCTGTAGCTGCACAATTGCAACCACGAAAGCTTTAAGTAATTCATAGCTATTTGTTTTTGCTAGACCTCAAAACTTCAACTTGAATTCAACTAGCGCCAAAGATTCCAACTTCCACAGATAATTAGCACCTTGGTCTTCGGTTCCTATTAAGCAGCTAGCTCATATACCAAAATTCAAAGCATTACAATTACGAATCACCAATCGAAACAAAATTCTTACTAACAATTAGTATCACAGAAAATAAGTCATGCAAGACAATTAAAAAAAAAAACAACAATTGAAGACGAAATCTGAACTCAACACAGCACAACGAGCTAGTACATAAACCAGACACAGAAATTGAAGACATGCAGACAACAATAACAACAACATACCTCCTGAAAAGAGCAAACTCCAGAGCTCTGTCTTCCAATAGACTCCTGAGAGTACTTGATGTCTCTGGAAACATCAGGCAAGACTATGTCATCACACAAGAATAGATCCCTAGTATGTTCTTCGTCGACTTCAACAACTCTAGACCCCGCAACTCCTTTACAGTACAACAACCTCGTATCATAATTCAAATCAAACCCTCTCCCAAGTGCCTGTACAGAGTTCACAGCTGTGTGCATAGCCGCTGCATTTTTTTCACCCATTATTTCATAACCCCAAAAACAAAAACAAAAACAAAAAAAAATCTTGGAGAGAGAATTCTTGAAAATCTCAGTCGAATCAGAAGCCGACTCAGTTGAGGAAACACAAACAAATCAAAAACCCATGTCTTAGTTTCTGGGTTGTTGCGTTCTCAAGTGTCTAAACCCCATCCCTCTCTAGTTGAAATTTTGTTTTCACTTGGATAGAGAAATCTTCGAGGTGGATACGGTTCGATATACGATGAGTTGGTGCTAGTCGAACAAAAACCCGAAAACTGTGCTTTGAATCTCCTCTAGATCTTGAATCAAAATGGAAGATTTTATCCCTCCCTCTCTCTCTCAGTCTCTCTGAATATCTCAGTATCCGATACTCTCTTCTATGGTAACTCAAAACAAAAGCATTGACATTTGACTCTTCAGAGTTCAGTCTTTATTTTATTTTAGTTTATTTTTTAACTAGAAATAGCTTTTACACTGTGTTGTTGGCGTGTAAATTTGTCTAAAAAGCTTGACCATTAAATTGGTTTCTGATTTTTACATTGACATCCAACGGTTGTCAAGTAAGCAAGAAAATAATATCAAAAAAAAAAAGTAAGCAGGAAAAAACTTTTAAATAAATAAAAAAAAAACTTGCTTTGGTTTTTTACTTCTGATTTCTTTTTCCATGAAAAAATTGGACCAATCCAAAAACGGTGGAAATTGAAATATGTAATACTAATTTGTTCTTTTTTTTTTCTTGAAATATATACCAAATTTGTATGTATTAAATATTGAAAAAGTATATTTAAAAATTGTATTCATATTTTCATGATAAGTGCGTGGTAGTTAAATATTTAAAAAATGAATATAAAACTCATATTTATGTTTTATTGATATATTTACGATAATATAAATTAAAATACGATTATAATGTTAAATTTTGATATATCTACACATTAAATATTGAGAAAGTAAATATAAAATTAATATTTATATTTTTATGATATGATATGCAAGTGATAACGTACTTTAAAATAATATTTTAATATTACATTATGATACATGTATTACGTATAGATTATATTATATATAGACTATAGTACGGCTATCCTACAAGTATTTTTATTGCTTTACATTTTAGTGATTCTTAGAATTTTAAAATATATAAAGACTTAAAAATTGGATGATTTTTTTTTTAAAAAAAATAACACATTGGTAAAGAATCTCATCATATTCACCAATAGAATCTCATCATATTCAGTTTATATCGATGAATTACGCGTAGGTGATCATAAACTGTGTACTACAGAAGCATAAAATTTAGTGCTTGTTGAGTCCCTATCAACGCACAGACAAACAGATTCACTCTCCTGTGAATGAAAGTCATCATCATCATCAAGTCGAAAACACTTTGGCAGATAACAATAATAGAGTGACTTTTTCAGACCAATCCACCACTAGTATATAGTATACTTTGATTCTCATAATTGCTACCTTACAGTTCCAATTCGCTCTTCACTATACAAAATCATGCATGCCTTCTACAATATTCTTCTATCATGTACATGACAAAACCAGAGAGAGAGTTGTCAATTATTGTGACACGATGAGGATTCTCTGTTCATCTAAACTCTCGTTATTTTGAATTAACACAAATTTCTGACTAGTAATTAGAAAGCGCAGGTAAACAGCTAGAACATCAACAATGCTGATGAATTTTCTCTGAAGTTGTATTTGAAATGCAATCTTGAAGAGACTGCTTGTCTAGTTTTCAGTTCTTTTGACCAAAATTCTAAAGATATCATTTTAAAATCCAGAGTTTGAAAAAAGACATATTGATTATTGACAAAATGCACCCTTTAAAGAATTGACAAAACTTGGAATAAATTTACAAAGTAACTTCCAAACAGGTTGGATTCTTTTCCTGGTCCGAGAACGATGACTCTCTTTTGTTATTTTCCCACTGTGAATTCAAAAACTTGATTATCTAACATGGTATCATGTAATAAAAAAACTTCATGAAGTGTCTTTGTAGAAGGTTTATAATGGCTTGTGAGTTTGAATATTCTTCCTATTAGAATCAAAAATTCAAACAATCATGTGTCCTAACTAGTATTGAATTCGAAAGTCAGTCGTCACATGCACGTGTATGGTTTTTTCTTTTTCTTTTTCTTTCTATACCCAGAAATCCCCGACCTTTCCTTAATCTTCGAAGTCAATTATCTGTACTGCATCCAACTTCGTGTAAACTGAAATATCACATTATGTTCTGCTAAAAATGTAAATTCAAAGCAATTGCATAGTATACAATACTGGTCAGTCTTGACAGAAATTTATTAACCAAGCATTATGTACACAATCTGGAAACTAAATTGATTGCTGATCCATGGAAAGTTTCGAAAATGAGGTAACATTGATATTAACATAAGTCTAAAACCAAGTAGCTCTTTACAAAGTCAATTAGCCGTCGTAAATGATACTCTATTTGTGTTTTTTTTTTTTAAGTTTCCGAATGAGTTCCCTCAACAACTGTCATTCAACATTTTTCATCCTGAGCTAATCATATCGTCAATATGGTAATTAACAGCAGGTTCGCTAAAAATATACATCTACTGATGCGTGCCAACTTTCTTTGAATTAGAAGAAAAAGGAAAAGTTTTCAAAATTTACCAACTCATTGTGAGTTCCTGGTCTTCTTGGCGGTGAACAGTTGGCGAAGGAAGGCAAACTTCCCTCTTGCACGAGCAGCAGATATCTCAGTCATGGTGCCATTACTTGTAGCTGCTGCCTCGTTGGTTTCAGATTCTGGAACAGATTGTGGGGGGGGAGCGAGTGTAAAGATGAAGGCATTGAGCATGCGAATGATCTGGCTGAAGCTCGGCCTCATATTAGGATCCTCAACCCAACATGACTGTACGATAAATGCAAGATCATGGGATATATCCTCTGGAAGAACAGGCCGTTCATGCTGCATTCTCAGACAACAACAATAATTGGATTGTCAATATTTTCATTTCACAATTCTTTACATGTGATGAACAAATGCAATACAGAAACATACAGAATTGATTTGTGCACCTTAAAAGCAGCAGCATAAGCAGCCTGTAAATTGGACATGCCTTCAAATGGCATGCGATTCGTTAACAGCTCCCATAAGACAATTCCAAAGCTGTAGACATCAACTTTGTTATTGTAATGCTTCTTCTCTCCCTGACGCAATGTCACAGTGCTATACAACTGCGAAAGAACATATGGATCATGGGTAAAAGGAAAGAATGTAACTGGAGCAGGAAAAGTCACGTTAAAATTTAGCAAATCCTCAGTTTTATCAGGAATTACAGAAAAAGCCAACTAGTTCAACACCAGCAATTCAACAAATCAACTCATACAAGTCCTTAAGAGTTGATAGATTTGTTGCCCATATATTTTATACTTGTTCAGTGTATTCTGCAATCATAAATCTGGTTGTTTATAGTCCCAGAGCAGAAAGCAGATAACAGAAAAGCGAATATTTATCATCAGATTTCTGCCCAAATCCATATATAATTTACATCTTCATAAACAGTCAATATCAAACACTTATTCAATATGATCTTTTAGCAAAAAAAACATTTTGAGAAAACCTCTAATTTGTACCCACAAAGTGTGAAACGTATTGTACCAAAGGAAAAATATTGCAAAAATCTCAGAAAAGCTCATGCAAGAGTTTTTCAAACCTCAGGAGCCATCCAACGATAAGTCCCAGTTTCGGCAGTCATCATCTCAGTCACGGATTCTTCTCTTGCAAGACCAAAATCTGCGAGCTTCAGAGATTTGTGATTTCCAGTAAGTAACAAATTGTCTGCATATATACATTTAAACACGAATTTAGACATTGAATTTGAAGTACATTCAGCGGTCAATGGCAAAGATTTTGCATTAACACTACAAGCTTCAATCATCCAAGCAGAAAAGAAGTCGGTCAACTCTATCAGAAATGGTAGCAAACATCTTAGTACATGTCTAACTTACAAAATTGTTCTTATCGTACACATTTTGGACAGGAATAGCTTGGATTTATAAGCAAAAGCAGAGTCATAAAGAAGGAGAACAGGACAATAGAACTAAAAATTTACATATTGCAAAAGGAAAAGAATTTAGGATACCATCAATACAAACCAAGATGAATTATGTCCCAAATATTGTTATCACAGTTGTATTAGCTTCAATTTTCAACATAATTTATACAGGGTTTTTGAAGATTGCAAGCTTTTACATTAAACGGATAGGGGGAACAAGTAGAGAAACAAGTTCAAGACAAAACATGGCCTTTATATCCAAATTCTTCCTAAAAACAGAAAAATAAACACATAGCACTTAAATTAACCTAGGATCAATGCACTGATGCATACAGGAATACAATAAACGTCAGTAGATAATAGTCTATCACTTATTATTTTATGTTCAATGAGTACCGGGTTTCAGGTCTCTGTGTATAATCATATTGGCATGTAGACACTCCATCGCTCGAGTAATGTCAAGAGCAAAATTCAAAGCCACGTGAAGGTCCAACTTGTTTGGACGAATGCTAACTAAATACTTCCTCAGTGACATCCCTGGTAATAGCTCCGTTACTATAACCATTAGAGGATCCTTACAAGCTCCAATAAACTGCAAAGACAAGTAAAATAAGAAGCTCGCAAAATAGATTAACTGAGAAAGAAAAAAAATTGATCAGGTAAAATCATCAGAGGCAAACAACAGCAGCAATAGGTACACAATATTTTGAAACTAACCTTGACAAGGTTATCATGTTTTACTCTAGACATCATAATAACTTCACGAGCAAAACGACTCTCAAGTGCAGTTTTTTCATCTGAAGTGCTCCCACGATGGAGAACTTTGATAGCAACAATTCGATCGCCATACCTGGAAAAAGTATTAGACTACGCCTTGTGCTGGCTCAACAGTACAAATTCATTCCATGACATTGTTGCTAGTTACAGCAGTTCATAACAAATAGGAAGATGTAATATTTTCATCACGCGTCTACACGAACACACTTCATCATTTTTAGGTACCATTTCAAAAGAGTTAACAATTCAATACACAGCTTAAATGCCAAATGTATATAAACTAAAAGTAATCAAGAAGTAGCATTTGTTCCTCAAGAAACAGACCCAGCTCCATTTTCAAAAACATTAGAAAACAGATACATTTTAGCTTCTCCAATTACACACAAACAACATAAACCATTACACATTTTTGACATAATAAACGAGTCGCTTGAAGAACACCATACAATCCAGCAGGCTCATTGCTTATATTATCTTCCGAAGATACACAAGCACATCCTGACTAATAAAACAACTTATATTGTTACAATGTTCAAGCAAATATTTTTATAAAGAAACACTGTTTGACAACGGATTTTTTTTTTTTAATTTGAACAACTGACCTTCCCTCATAAACTTTTCCATGAGCTCCTTCACCAATTTTGTTGCCGATAAACAGCAATTTGGGGTCAACAAGCAGATTTTGGTCGATGGTCAACTCAGGCGCCGTTATGGATCCATTTTGCTGCGTGACCCTTTTAGATTCTCCCCCGACAGACCTCCGCAAATCATGCTGCTCTTGTTCCAACTTTTCTCCTGATCCTCTGCAACTCATTGTTGCAACAAACTCAAACTATGCCCGAATTCCTCATCATTCTTTTTTATTTTTCCAAATAAAAATCTCTACTTTAACAATAATCCAACACTTCTCTTCATGTACGTACACAGACTTATTACAATCAGCAATTTTTTTCTCTTTCTCCTTCAATTTCGACCTTGAACCGCCAAGAATAAAACCCAGTTCTTCAAAAATCCAATCACTGTCCAAATTTTAATCCTCACAACAACAACAACAAAAACCAACTTTTGCTATCAAGCTGTCGGATTTTTGAAGCCAAAGTCTTCAATATAAATTCAAAAAACAATACAAAACAAGAAAGAAAAAAAAAAACTACTTATGGCGTACACTGAGAAAAAAAAAACAAAGCAAAAAGACTTTCTCTGTTTCACATAATCATCGTTAAGAAGAAAGATGTTGCTCTATGAGATTTCAGACAAAACCCAGTTTCCGGAATTGCCGGAGAAACAAGTCGCTTTTATAAAAATCTAATTTTTTTTCCCGGCGAAGAGAGTGTTGTTGTTCCGATACGGAGGCTTTATGAGAAACATTAGAAAAAGGAAAGAGAGTGAGAGAGGGACTAGTGTTGGTGTCTGGAAGTGGCGAGTGGGAAGATGACACGTGGGACGCACAGGAATCAGACTTTTTTGTGTTCGTCGTAGTAGCATCAGCGATTTGGACGTTCTTGGTCCAGGATTGAAGATTCTTACATGGACGGATGGACCTCTCCTTCTACTCAGATAAACTCATCTCAATCTCTCCCCTTCGGCTCGGCTCGGCTCGGCTCTGTTTAACTCTTATTTTTCCCTTTTTCCTTTAGCAAAAATGATTTTTAGGGTCTTTCGAGATTCTTTACTACATCAAAATTGGAAGTTAGAAACTAAAAAAACATGATCAATAGCTGCTCTTAAAATACCGATAATCGGTCGATATCTAAGAAGTTGATTCTATTAATGAAATGATATCATATGGTCTATTTTATTAAATAATTGTAGAAAAATGAAAAGATAAAAAGGATTACGTAATAATACCTATTAAATAAATCGATATCTTAAATATTGATCGATTAGTATCCAAATATTTTTAAGTCTGGATAATTATTCTAAATCATGATAAATAAATTCCGAATTAAAACTAACAAAACCCGAACAGCTGCTCTTAAAACACAAAGAGAGATCAAATGATATCGAGGAGACTATATAGCTATTATTAAAACATGGAAGAGTAGAGAAGTTTCCCCTCCTTTTTTTTATGAGATTTGAACCCTCCTTGCAAACAAAAAAATTACACAACTTTGGATTATTATTGTAGAAAAATATAAATATGATCAAAATCGAAATATAATCAACTTTATAGAAGTAACCCTCGTATAGTTACATGTTTATTAAATAATTATTTTTAAAAGATTTATTAAATATATCTTTTATATCAAAAATATTAAATAATTTGATTTTAATTTTTAAAAAATAATATCAAATTGACTCTTAATATAAATATTATATATTTTTTAATTCAGATAATATGTATATTTAAAAAAAATCTAATTTCATCGTATATATATTTTATATGTATGTATTATAGTTTATGGAATAAATATTTCTATAGTAAAATTAGATATTTATACCACATATTTTGACAATTGAATCCTACAAATATCCTACACATGCCATATATATATATATATATATATATATATATATATATTGATATTGTTTATGGAAGAAGCATGGCTTTTGTGCCACGTGTATGTAATAGATGGGCCCAACTTCTGGTTCTCCATCCTAATCCAATTTATTGTTGGTTTTGATAATTGATCAGAGAGTGTGGGTTGTTTGTCAAAATACCAGGAGATAAGTGGTCCCCATTTTGTTCATAACCGTCCAATTAAGAGTCGTGCGTGATTGTTTCCAACATGAACAAGATTCTTCTGTCTAGATTGGCCAGACTGAGCACAGATTCCATTCTTTTAACACATGAATCACGACCCTTCAAACACATCCTGACCCACCAAAAAATAATATCAATATTCAATATCATATGATCATCTTATAAATCCAGTTAATTGCATTAACTTACCCTTACTCTATGAAATCTATTAAGATTTTAAAATATAACTTAAATTAATTCAAACACCCTCTATTATCAAGCAAATCTGCTAACTTTAATGTTAGATTAACCATGACAATTAGAAAACAAAATATACCTTTACCACATCATCTCAAACATAAAATATTTTTTTATTTAAAATTGAAAATTCATTTAAAAAAAAAAGTAATTTATTGTCAGTAATAAGAGATCTTTGACGATCTCTTACTTACCGAAAGAGATCTTCGCCGATCTCAGAGATTGATCTCCTATAGTAGGTTCCTCTGTCGAAAAATGAATATTTCCATAGGTAGCCGATATATTATCTTTTTTTTTAATCCTAATTCTCAATTTTTAATTAAAAAATATTTTATGTTTGAGATGGAGTGACAAGAGTATATTTGATTTTCTATAGGTCATAATTAGTCGACGGTTAAAATTAATGGATTGACTTTATGACAATCGGTGTTTGTGTTAATTTAGAACATCTTTTTAAAATATTAATAGATTCAATAAAGTAATGTTAATTAGTGCATTTAACCCTATAAATATCGATACCGTATTGATATCAAATTAATTGTACTTAAATTGTTGTAATCTTCAAACTGCATGTCTCCCAAAATATAAATATGTACTCAAATCAACTGTTTTAAATGGTGTCTCAATCTGTGTCTAACCAACCAAATTTAGATATATGTCTACATTTATGGAAGAAGTTGAAAAACATAATTAAATATAGACACGATGTCCCGATTTAGTTACATGACATCTAGTTATACATAAATTGAAACACCATTTTTAAATAGCTGATTTGAGTTCTGTTGTATGTAAATTTTACCAAGCATACACGTCATTGACAGGAAGGAAAAAATAGTCAGGTGGACGCCCAAATGGGCATCCAGGAAATATCCTATAAGGCATCATTAAAGAGAAGAAAGCCAGAATAAGAATATACTGAATAAAACCTACTCGGGATCAGCTAACAGCACTCGGGTCTGGTTAAATAACACTTCTACTCAGGCTCAAACGGTACTGCTTGGGACCATTAGGTATTACTCTTACTCGGGAATAAATACGACCCAAGTAAGCACTTGGTGCTTATTTCATACGGATTGTCATTAAATACGTAACGATATCCATCAGGAAGGAATCCCAAATAAAACAAGAGTACTAAATTAGAAGAGTCCCCAATCAGGAAATAACTTGATTTCTTTACGAAGACTACATTCTTATAAAGAAACAAGTCCAAGTTGAACTGCATTACTAGAATCCCACTCGATTTCCATTAGAGACTCCGAAACAGGAAAGAAACGAATCGACTTCAAGAAAGTAACCCACAATTAAATACAAAGATCATGTATTACTTGTACAAAGCAGATTAGGGTTCTATAAACATATAAATAGACCCATAATCTCGTCCAAAATATATAGGCAATATAGCATACAGCAATTATAGTAAACACAGAGAGAAAAAAGAGAGATCGAGAGCTTGTAAACATCTTATTCTCTTAGTGGATTTTGGCTTGGTTGATCATTCAACCACCGATGGATGTTTCTCTGGCCATCGGAGTTTTACCAGGCCAAAGATGAAGGAATGATTGTCTACCGTGACATCGCAAAATAGCTCCTCCAAAAATTTAAAGAATACAAAATCGCTCAGATCCCCAGAGAAGGAAATGAAAAGGCAGACGCTTTATCTAAATTAGCGTCAGCAACAACCTCAATCAGACCTAAAACCATTCCAGTCGCACACCTCCTTAAACCGAGTACAGTTGAACCTAAGCATTTGGAAATTTCAGAAATCCGAACACCGCAAGACTGTTGGATTGTCCAGCTGAGAAGGTTCCTGGAAGAATGCTTGCTCCCGGAAGATCCGGTATTAGCAAAGCCATCAGGTATCGATCGGCTAGGTATACCATGATCGGAGGAGATTTTCTCGAGCTCTCCAGAGATGTATATCGGAAGAAGATGCACATCGAATACTTCAAGAGATCCACAGAGGAGTTTGCGGGAACCACACTGGGGGTAGGAGTCTGGCGCATAAGGTACTCAGGCAAGGCTATTATTGGCCTACACTTTTCTCAGATGCACAGCAGTGGTCGGGAAGTTGCAATACCTGTCAAAGGATTGCTAACTATATCCGACAACCCCCAGAAAAGCTCAGAAACCTCACTGTCCCATGGCCATTTGCCATGTGGGGCCTAGACCTTATCGGTCCAATGCCAGTTGGGACAGGGGGTGGAGCAAAGCACGTCATAGTAGCTGTCGATTATTTCACAAAATAGGTCGAAGCTGAAGCGCTGGTGCATATCACGGAAGCCAACACCACAAATTTTGTAAAGAAAAACATACTTTATAGGTTTGGAGTTCCGGACACTATAATCACCGATAATGGCACTCAGTTTGATAACCAAAAGTTCAGACAGTTGTGCGAGAAGTATTATATTGCTAACTACTATGTGACACCAGCTCATCCACAAACAAACGGGCAAGTAGAAGCAGTAAATAAAATTATCAAGCACACCATTAAAGCAAAATTAGATGACAAAAAAGGAAGTTGGGTTGAAAAGCTTCCTGAAGTATTATGGGCATATCGGACGACAGCAAGGACTTCAACAGGAGAAGCTCCGTTCACCCTAGCGTTCTGAACAGAAGCTGTCATCCCCATAGAAACATCGTATGCGTCCCCCCGGGTCAGGCTATACGATGAAGAACAAAATGTTGATACACTGCTACAAAGTTTGGATGAGCTAGAATAAAAAAGGGAAAAGTCCCGAATAAGAAATACAGCATATCAACAAAGAGTGGCTCGCCACTACAACTCTCGTATTCGGATAAGAAATTTTCAGTTAGGAGACCTGGTGCTCAGGAAGGTGTCATCGAATATAAAAAATAGAGCCGCGGGATCCCTGGCTGACAAATGGGAAGGTCCATACAAGATCAAGGGGATAGCTAGCCATGGAGCTTATTGGATTGCTCGACCCAATGGAGGGGTGTTACCCCGACCATGCAATGCCCAATATCTGAAGATTTTCTATCCTTAATATATATATATATATATATATATATATATATATATATATATATATATATTTATATTGAATATTTTACTCTTTTATTAGTAGGATAAATATTAAACTGTAATTTAAATCTGTCGATTTTTTACAGTAATAAATAAAATTACTCGGAATTTCCGAAAGGATATCATCTAGTTCGGGATTTCAAAAAAAAAAAGGCATATGATAATAACATATGGAAGCAGAGCATAATAATAAGAACATGCAAATAGAATTCTCGGGACCATCAAATCCCGAATGGACAGAGAAGCTCATAGGAGCATGCCAGCCGAGCAGGATCAAAATAACCTTCGTAAAAAGGCAAACCCGATGCACCAGACTTTGAAAAAATAATCGGGACGCTGTCGGGAGAAATTCCGGTGAAATGCGTAGCTATGTTGAAGCAATTTTTTTTTAAAAAAAAAAAACTCAACGATTCGGTAAAACCTTCCGCATAAAAACTAGGGAGACGTCCTTGGTATTGCGTAAGGACTCGAACGTATGATCATAGTGAGCATTGATGTAATGTTCGGGTAGCAATCGGGTATGAAACATAAGTGCAAACTTTCCTGTTTCAAGATGACTCGGTTAATAATAAATAACCAGTCTAATAAGATACTTGGCAATCGAAGTCATTCAGGTAACAACCGGTTTAATAAGATACTCGGTTAAGTTACCCGAACATCAAAAGAGCCAGTTTAATAAGATACTTGGCAATCGAAGTCATTCGGGTAACAACCGGTTTAATAAGATACTCGGTTAAGTTACCCGAACATCAAAAGAGCCAGTTTAATAAGATAATTGGCAATCGAAGTCATTCGGGTAACAACCGGTTTAATAAGATACTCGGTTAAGTTACCCGAACATCAAAAGAGCCAGTTTAATAAGATACTTGGCAATCGAAGTCATTCGGGTAACAACCGGTTTAATAAGATACTCGGTTAAGTTACCCGAACATCAAAAGAGCCAGTTTAATAAGATACTTGGGCAATCGAAGTCATTCGGGTAATGACCGGTTTAATAAGATACTCGGTTAAGTTACCCGAACATCAAAAGAGCCAGTTTAATAAGATACTTGGCAATTGAAGTTATTCGGGTAACAACCGGTTTAATAAGATACTCGGTTAAGTTACCCGACCATCAGCCAGTTTAATACAACATTCGGCAACAATCAGCAAAAAATAAACCAAAACCATTCAACTCAGAAAAAAATTGAATTTTATTGCTCTTAAAAGAATGGTTACAGTTCAAAGAATGGTTTTTACAAGTAAAAAATAAAGAATGAGAATCTTCTACAAATCTACAAAATTAAGGTTGTGAGGATTTCGAGCCTTTGCCAATACTCGGATCTGGCACCATCTTGTATTCACGAAGCAGACTCTCATTAGACGGCCAAGTAATATCGTCGACAGTATCATCCCTCCACTAGCTGTAATCTTCACCCGGGACTGGCCCGACATCCGGGACTACACCCTCAACCGACTCTTGACTTGCCTGAAAGGTCGAGAGAAAGTGCTCGGGCGGAATCTCTAAATGCAAAGGATGGGGCTCTTTGTCTTGACTACGACAGTGGGCTTTCCATTCCTTCATCTGAATCCGAAGAGATTCCAAGGACCGGTCCACATGGTGTTTGATTGACAACTCCCAATTAGCACGGGCTTTCTCGGTCGCCTTATTCTTGACTTTGAAGAACTCGCCGGCCGAAACTAGCCCACGTTGAAATTCCCGAAGAAGTAGGGCATTATAAGCATGGGATCTTTTAAAACGATCCACCCCTTGGACTTCCAGTTCCAACCTGGCCTCTCTGGAAAGGGATTCAACTGTTAGCACTTAGCGCTCCAAATCTTCAATTTTTTGGTCATACGCCGACTTCGCCTGCTCCGCCTCCTGCTCGGCCTTAAGCATGGATTCTTCAGCAGAAGAAAGAAGATTTTGAAGCGATGCAACCTTCTCCTCTACTAGAGATGCCTTGTCCTCGGCTTAAACCTGATTCGCCAGGCAGTGGTCAGCAAATATATGTACAGAGCCGACCTCCTGCTGATAAGCCTGCTCAGCTCGAGCACGACCCTCCTCACTCGCCTTCAGTTGAGCCTCCAGACGCCTTATCCGGTCAGCTTGACATTGTTGCGTCTGAACAAGCTCAGCAAATTCGGCCACCATATGCAAAAGAATATACTTAGAAATCCGACAAAAGCAAAACAATAAATGAGTCAGAATTAACTGAGTCAGAATTAACTTACATAAGATGCGCCTTTAAAAACATTTTGGAGACGTTCGGTCAGTGAACCATCTCTAAAACTGCTCCAGCGGTCCTCCCCGATATAAGCCCGTCCGGAGGACATCTCCTGTAGCATATCCTAGGGAGAAAGGAATGAAGGAACCTCCGAGGGTTCAGCTTCTAGATTTCCAAACTCGGGGGCAGGAGAAGCTCTGTTAGGCTATAAGGATGGAGAAGGTACCCCTGAAGGTTCAGCCCCCATATCTTCAACTTCGGGGGTAGAAGAAGCCCTACTCGGTTCTGAAGCGGCTGTATTTACTGATGCTCCAGCACCAACACTTTGGGCAATCTCATCCGCAACATCTTCGTTGCTGGAGTCAATGAATGAGACTACCTGAGGAACTTTGAGAGGACGAGACGTCGAACTGACTGTCTTTCACTTCTCACCCCGAGAACGGTGGAAGTTAAGATCAACAGCAGGATCTTCTAACGGATTGTCCCGAAAAGACTCAAAGAACTCGACACCGGTGGGCACTTGATCCGTCAAGACGTTACCACCGTCGCCAGCTTCAAACCGTCCAACAGGCTCTTCACCTGGACCCTCATACTGCCTCTCCCTATTTTCAGGCAGTTGGGTGTCAGTCGGCTCACCTTGGCCACTTGGACCAACGAAATCTTGAGTAGAAGGCTGAGCACCCCGATCAATGCACTCGGGAATTTGTTCAGTGATATCAGTTTCCTCATCAGGCTCGGGTGGAGCAATACCCTCATCGCCCTGACCGGAAGCTTCCTTTCTGCTCGCTTGTAGAATCGCCTTCACCTGGCGAGCCTGAAGATCGCTGACAACGTCCGTATCGAACACTAAAAAAAAAAAATTAGAAAAGAAAATGGAAAAGTAGAGAAATACAACAGAAGGCGCCGGGTTACTTACAACGCCTGCGATGTCCCGAAATCTGTTTGAAGAAGCTGAGCTTTATCAAGTCATCCTCTTTGAAAAGATAGCTCTTGCTCCTCTTTTCCAGAGTACGAACAGTTGCCCGAGTCAGCCTCTTCAACTCTTAATCGCTACAGTCAATTGTTTTCTTGTTCCACACTTTGGGGAACAGAAGAAGCGGGGAACACTCAACACCATGTGGGAATCCCCAGATTGAACATTGATATCGAGCCCGAGGGACCCTCTAGCAAAAAACTAAATGTTCTTCCAAAATTTGTTGGATGTAGGGAATCCCCATATGAAACCCTTCTTTTTCGGGTCATCAGAAGCATCGACCCCTCGATTCACCTTGGCTTCTTTGGGGACCCAACCGTCAGAAGAAGTAGATGCAAGGAAATAGGTCCCCGTTCTGCTAACCTGCCTCAGCGTAAAGAAATGTCTGATTTCATTCGGGGAAGGCGGTGAAGGTTAATTCGACTGAACATGTGCCACATACACATCAAGGCTTTGTAACTATTCTGGGCCAACTGAGCTGGGGTTATCCCTGCCTCGGCCAAAAACCAGGCAATAAAAGGCTGCAGGGGAAGTGTGACGCCACAGCAAAGCATTGACCCAGAAAATTGCGACCATGCCCTCAGGAGGATTCCATACTGCTCTATCCCCCGCAGGAACCAAAGTGACTGAGTAGGACAAGTCGAATCGGGAGTGGTATTTTTCTATCTCAGCTGGCCCGACCACATTCGGCTCAGTATCAAAGCCTCTCGGGCGAGTATCAGAAAACAAAAGACGAGATGCCCTGTACACTTCATCAACGTCACCCTCGTTAACAGTCTGTTCTCTGGTCTGAACACTGCTCGAGCCGTGCTTGTATACTTTACTTGTGCTCTGATGTTTACCCATCCTTCGAGAAGATACCCTGTGATCAGAAATATCAGAATCAGAACTAGATGGAGAACTCGATACAGGGCTGAAAGTGACGTCAGGTGAAGCCCAGAAACATCAACCTCTAAAAATAGAGGTTCACCTATTGGGATATCCCCCAGTAATTGTTTGATGCAAGATACTAACTAGAAATCTCCACGCTCTAATGCATCAAAAGCGATTTTAAAGAGACGATGGCGAGAAGATGGCCCCATTAAAACTAACCTTGAATTGAGACCGATGCAAGATCTTCAAGCTGAGAATCGCGAACTTTTGGACAAAGAAATCTGAGTTTGAAGAGATTTCTGCTGAATTTTTGAGAATAAACCAACAATATCTCTCAGCGAAGAATTTAAAGATGAGACGGCACGAAACCCTAGGACTTCAAAGCGGGAAAAAAATTATGACAAAACTCGATGACGTAGGCGGCGCTTGGGGAAACGTAAAAATCATTTCTCATAAATTGTATTGAAAAACGAAGAGACGAGGGACGCGTGTCAAGACAGGAAGTAGCCCTCAACCGTCAAAACTTTAAAACGTCGCTATCATTTAAGATCTTGCGTGATAAAGCGAATCGAAATTACAGAGTCACCATTAAAACGCGTCATTATGACAAGACGGCTATTCTGACGAAAGAAAATCAAGATGATTAAAATACTCTTGCCCGAAATAAAATCTTCTCGGTAAAAATATTTTAAGGGGGTATTGTTGTATGTAAATTTTACCAAGCATACACGTCATTGACAGAAAGGAAAAAATAGTCAGGTGGACGCCCAAATGGGCATCCAGGAAATATCCTATAAGGCATCATTAAAGAGAAGAAAGCCCGAGTAAGCATATACTGAATAAAACCTACTCGGGATCAGCTAACAGCACTCGAGACTGGTTAAATAACACTTTCACTCGGGCTCAAACGGTACTACTCGGGACCATCAGGTATTACTCTTACTCGGGAATAAATACGACCCGAGTACGAACTTGGTGCTTATTTCATACGGATTGTCATTAAATACGTAACGATATCCATCAGGAAGGAATCCCAAATGAAACAAGAGTATTAAATTAGAAGAGTCCCCAATCAGGAAATAACTTGATTTCTTTACGAAGACTACATTCTTATAAAGAAACAAGTCCAAGTTGAATTGCATTACTAGAATCCCACTCGATTTCCATTAGAGACTCCGAAACAGGAAAGAAGATGAATCGACCTCAAGAAAGTAACCGAATCACAATTAAATACAAAGATCCTGTATTACTTGTACAAAGCAGATTAGGGTTCTATAAATATATAAATAGACCCATAATCTCGTCCAAAATATATAGGCAATATAGCATACAACAATTATAGTAAATACAGAGAGAAAAAAGAGAGATCGAGAGCTTGTAAACATCTTATTCTCTTAGTGGATTTTAGCTTGGTTGATCCTTCAACCACCCGTGGATGTTTCTCCGGCCATCGGAGTTTTACCACGTAAACCTTGTCTTTGTCTCTCTCTCTCTGCATATCTTTCTCTTTAAATCAATAGCCGAAATCCAATCCTTATTGACATTTTTGGCATAATCCAAAAATCGACATCAACAAGTTCTATAAATATATATAGCACATGTGGTGTAAGATTCGAATTTGAAATATTACTAGAGGAATGCTAAATACACTCGATCAACACACTCTCAAACCACTCTTTCTTCTTTCTTTGACAAGTGTCAATATTTTATTTTTTGACATGAAAGTTGAACTATAATAAATGGGAATGTCTATACATATTATTTATAACTCAAACCAAACGTTCTCTTCCTAAACTGCCATTTTATAATTTACAATCTATTTAATCTAATTTTATATGAAATTCTTTTGAGTTTTTTTTTAATTCTAAACATCATTTATTATCCTTTAAAAATATAATTTATATTTCTATTTATTTCATTCGACATTTATTTAATATGAAAAAACTTATTGGTAAAAATCATCGCACACACATATATGTATATATAATCAAGTCAGTACACACTAATATAATTTAATCAATACGTTGGATATAGACTATTGGATTTACATACTTTGACTCAAAGTTTATACACTTGTTAAAATTTTACCATAATCAATGTTTCACATACAACGCACTGATATAACTTATATTATATCATTATACACCGATAGGAAAACCATTATATATATATATACTAAAAATGTGTTTTTTTTTAATTAGATGAAAGAGATTATAGTTGGTAAAAACTAAAAAGTAAATGGGTTATTTGGGAAAATAATGTTTTGTTTGAGTTGTAAATAATATGAACAGACAAACAATTTCTTATTTTTCAACTTTCATGTTAAAAGTAAAATATTGCCGCTCGTTAAAGAAAATATAGAGATTTAACTGAAAGAGTGTGTTAGGAGGAGAAAATTTTACATGCATCCGGTGCAATACACCTATACCTCATGGTATGGAAAACCAATCAAATGAGTTCTTCCTACCACATGATATGTAGCCACCATTGATTAGGATGTATTACAATATGTGTATGTAAGATTTTCTCACGTTAGGAGAATGTATTTAACATTTCTTATATTACTTTTTTTTTCTATACCCATTTATCTATCTATTTAGATTATATATAAAATTATTGTCCATAGAATTCAAAACATGGATTTGTGAATCATTTTCTGAACTCCACACTCATCAATCAATTACCGGCTGTGCTATGTCCTGGACAGAATATTATTATAAGGAAACGGTTGTGCCGGACAGAATATTATTATAAAGAAAATACTTGGTGTCCAGACTCTTCTATTTTTATCCATCAACTCTATATATTTAATATCAAATACCGTAAATAATTTTTTTTACCGATTAAAATAAAAGATCAGTACTTTGAATACTGATTAATTAGTATCTAAAATATCGATTCTTATATTTTTATTGATAGAAAAATCCACTATTTAATATTAAATACTATAAATAATTTTTTTTATCTATTAAAATATACCGTCCATATCTCGGATATTATCGTTACCCAAGTATTCTACTTATTAGAATGTATATCGTCTCTAACCACGAATCGAATGACATCGGTAATATGGACGTGTTTTCATACCAACCTCTAATTTAATGTTATTTTGACTCACATTTCAATATGTGTTTTAAGTTCTTTTTCCCAGACAAAATTTTTTGGAACCGACCTCAAGAAAATTTGAAGAAAAAAAAAAGTGTTGAAAAATCTATAGCTAAAAACGTGTTGAAAAATAAAATGTTAGATTTGAAAAGTAAACGTTAGAAACAATCGAATTATACCGGATGAGATTAATGAAATGATAAATCCTCGTATCTTTGTTGCGAGATTATAGATTCAAATATTTTTCTTCACGAAAAAACCTAAATTTAAATAAGAAGACACGAAAAATTGAAAGGCTATTTTCCACTTCTAATGAATAGAATTTGGAATAGTCAAATTGACATTTTCAATGCTTCTTTTTTTCCCTTATTCAAGAACATCAATTTATTTATTTCTAACCTACTTTTTAAATAAGATTTTTTAAATAAAAATATCTTCAAAATATTATAAAATTAAATGAATTATATCAATATATTTAGATTCAACACCCTTTAAAAGAGATTTTGTTTCTCTTTTTTTAATATTGGAGAGTAACTAGATCCCATCTACATCTTTAAAATAAGATAAATACTGAATATTTAATAATAACATATTAATAATTTAAAAGGTTGTTCAAATAATTTTTTTTTATACCATAAAATAATATTAATGCATTTGAATTGAAAAAAATGGAGGATATTTAGATTTATTATTAGGAAGGACGGATTTAAATGTTTTTATTAAAATAATATAATCATCAAATGGTTAGGTAGATAAATAAATAGATATTTAAAAAATAAAAATAAAAGATTTTTTTTTTCTTGAGAAAACTAACTTTGAATTGACACATTGGGGAAGTTAAAGTGAGATCAGATGCTTTGAATTTGACATTTATTTTCTATCAACCCTTTTATTTTATTATAATATTATTACTTAATTTTATTTTTATTTTTACAATATTGTTTTAAACAATTGTGATCAAATGCAATTTCATATCTCAAAAATATAAAAATTAATTTCTCATTTTTAAGTAAAACTGTTAAAACAATAATAAAAAAAAAAACATCACAGAGACTAATGTATTCGAAATTCTGTTTGTATTAAGCTAATAATTTAATATCAGTCGATCCACTTTATATTTAATCTCGATAAATAAATCATCAAAATTGATGTTAATATTTATTTATGAAAAATATTTCAAGAGGTAATAATTAGATCAATCGAAGGATTTTTTTATGAACAAATATGTCAAAACCAATTTTTTGTTTTTCGTTTTTGTTTTTCACCTTTTTATATATAAAAAAAATCATTTTTTTCAATTTTTTTTTATTTTGTTCCATTTAGTTCTATTATGTGTTTCATATGACTAGGATAAAACGGGACAAGATTTTTAAATGACCAAAGTGCCCATATATATATATATATTACATAATAATTTATTTCCAACTAGAACTGAAAGTATTCATGTAATTATATATATATATATATTATATTTAATAAGTAACAATATATATATTAATACTATATATATTTATAATGTTATAGATTTATATATACATAATATTATTTAATATATACAGTTATATTCTTATCATATATATATATTGTAATTATTTATTTATAATTTAAGTGTTTAGTTTTGATTAATTCGTTTTTTGATATGTTTTTTGAATTAATTTTTGATGTGTTACTTTTTTTTTTAAAATTTAAAAATTACAATACAAAAATTATATCGGTTAATTATGTAATCAATTTTTGATAGTTTTCAGTTAACATACCAGACGCGTTTTTTCCGTTTTCATTTTCAAAATACAATTTTCAGTATATGTTACCAAACACGTTTTCGAAATTCGAAACTGAAACCAAAAACACTGTTTTCATTTTCATTTTTATTTTCGAAAAACAACAACTGAAAAACACTTACAAGACGGACCCTAAAAGTTAAATATTTGAAAAACATAAAATATTTGTTTTTTGTTTTTGTTTTTCACTTTTTGATATAAAAAAAATCAATTTTTAAAACTATTAATTGTATTGTTATGTGTTTGATATGACTAGGACAAGACGAGACAAGATTTTCAAATGATCAAAGTGCCCCTTATATATATATATATATATATATCATAATATTTTATTTCCAACTAGAATTAAAAGTATTTATACAATAATATATACATTATAATATATAAATAAAATAATATATTTTATGTATATTATAATATTATTTTTCATTATAATATATATATATATATATATTGTAATTATTTATTTATAATTTAAGAGTTTAGTTTTGATTAATTCATTTTTTAATATGTTTTTTGAAATAATTTTTGATGTGTTACTTTTGTATAATTTAAAAATTACAATACAAAAATTATATTGTTTAATTATATAATCAATTTGTTTATAGTTATAATAATATTAAATAAAATGTCAAAATTGATATTTCAATTTTTGATAGTTTTCGATTAACCTACCAGACGTCTTTTTCCCGTTTTCATTTTCAAAATACAATTTTCAGTATATACTACCAGACACGTTTTCAGAATTCGAAACTGAAACAAAAAACAATGTTTTCATTTCCATTTTCATTTTCATTTTCAATTTCATTTTCATTTTCATTTTCAATTTCATTTTCATTTTCAAAAAATAATAACTGAAAAATATTTACAGGATGGACCCTAAACACCCACATGATTTTTTATTTATTTTTTTGTTTGTTTTGGGGGTTCGTTGACTGACCCAAAAGGCCAAAACATAAAAATCAAAAAATTAAAAACAAAAGAAAAAAGTGGAAGTTGATAGTTTAAGTTGTCAAATTATTAGAGTAAAAAGAAGACAGTGGGGGATGAAAAATTAAAGAGGATCATTTGAATTTGTCAATGTCACACGCACGCATAAGAAAATCTCCAGGCACACTCAAATACCGAAGTTGTATATAAAACGTACATTCAACAATTAAATGACATTTTTTTAAGGTGGTTTTTCTATATTGTCACTAAATTAATAATTTATATTTAAAAAACACGTAATACAGATAGAAATACCTTCAATAATTATTTCACATCATGTTTTTTAAATTCAGTTCACAGTGACAGTGTTGTGAAGTAGAGAAAGAAAGTTCCGTTGAAACTCAGACAATCACTTGAACGATGATAGGCGCTACATTGACGCACTCGGGGGTAGCTGGGGGGGGGGGGGGGGGGGGGGGGGGGGGGGGGGGCGGATTTTTACTGATGTCTGATAAGATGTTAAGAAAAGGCTCATTAATTGTTTTAAAAGGCTCGGATTACATTTACACAGGATCGGGTTACATGTCAAATGGCTCAAGTCAATTCTTAAAAGACTCGAAGATACAAAGTTGACAAATCTAAGGTTAATACAAAATG
Organism: Dipteronia dyeriana; assembly: GCA_032871835.1. NCBI lineage: Eukaryota > Viridiplantae > Streptophyta > Magnoliopsida > Sapindales > Sapindaceae > Dipteronia > Dipteronia dyeriana. The sequence continues at coordinate 15,951,443 of CM065299.1, read as the reverse complement.
TCCGGAAACACTTACAAAAGGTTTTAAATGTAATTACAAAGACTTGTAAACATTTACAAAAGGCTCGGACACATTTACAAAAGGCTCAAACACACTTACAAAATGTTCGAAAACACTTACAAAATGCTCGAAAACACTTACAAAAGACTCGAAAACACTTACAAAAGACTTTAACACAACTTCACAAAATGCTCGGACAGAACTTAGAAATGTCTGAAGATTCAAAATTCACACAACCAGCTTAAGATTTACAACATACTCGGAGAATAAATGAAAATGATCGGATAAAGTGTTACAAGACTCGTAAACGGAGGTATGGAAAAGAAGTATTTAAGAGATATATTATTAGAGAGAGAGAGTTATTTAGTTGGGGCTACTGAGTTGAGTGTTGGAAGTGTGGAGATGTTAACTATGATGAAAGTATAAACATATATAAAAAAACTAATTATATAAGGGTAATTTTGATAGTTTACCATAATAAGTGTCTTTTAACATAACTTATTAAAGCACTCACTTGAATATAAAATAAGATTTAAAAGGTGACATTTTGGACAATTTCCGCTTATCAATTGTCATATTTTTCGTGGTTAGTACACCATTCAACTACCCACTCAAACACTAAACATGTAACATATGACACGAAAATTGTATATGGTATATCCAATGTTGTTATATTTCATTATTTTTCATGGTCAACACACCATTCCATTGTATACTTCGATACATCGAAGATTTTCTACGTAATTACGATAAATAATTAAAGAACAAATTACACAAAACTCTCCTGAGGTATGTCATTTTATACGCAGAAACAATTTTACCATTAATTCATACTCACCTCCCTTACTGTTAGAGTTTGACCATTAAGTGCACGAGTTACCTGTTAAAAATAATAAAAGACATAAATACCCATGATTCATTTACACCAAATTCCCATAAGGTTTGCTATTTTACACACAAAAGCAAATTTATTGATAAATGACACTCACCTCTCTTACCGTTAATCAAAGTTTGTCAAATTAAACCATAGATAAATTTTGACTGTCAAAACTAAGGATAATTTAATCATTTGAAACATTATATATATATATATATATATATATATGTATATAAAATTGAATAAAGACCGTTTGTAATATATTTTGTTGGAAATAAAAATATAATTAATTGAAAATTAAGAATTAAATTAAAGAACAGGTTTGTTCATTAAAAAAGTGGGCCCCTCTAATTTAATTTAAAAAATATTCAATTTTTTGTTTTAAAAAGAATAAAAAAAAACTTAATAACTTTTAACCGTTCACAAGTTCCACCAATAACACAAATCACAATCCCTTTCTAATTTGTTCGATCTTCTATATGAAAGATTGAGCTAGATTTCTTTCTAAAATGGAGTTAGTTCGTTAGGTCCATTAACAATACAAATCACAATCTCTTTCCAATTTGGTGTAATTTGTTCTAAAAAAAATTAAAAGCTCAATATCTATTTATAAATAAGGATTTTTTTTTCAAAAAAATAGAATTAAAATTTTAAACTTTTTATTAAATTAAAAATATATAAAAATAAAAAATAAAAACAAATCAGAAATTAATTATGATTTGTGTTGTTGGTAGAACTGGTAAACTGGTTTAATCTTGCCCAATCTGGCTCAATCTCTCATGGAGTAGATCAAACAAATTAAGAATGGATTATGATTTATGTTGTTGGTGGAACTGACAAACTGTTAATGACATTAAGTTTTTTTTTTTAATTTGAATTTCTTTTAAATTAGATTGAAAGATCTGTTTTTTAATAAAAAAATTCCTTTTTTTTCATAATTCTTAATTTTAGTTTAAAAAAAAACTTAATTTTAAAAACATTTTTTTTTCACTTAATCTTCATTTTAAATACCTACAAAAAATCTCCACTTTGAAATATATATTCGATTATATATATATATATATATATATATATAATATGCTTCAAATAACTAAAGTATTCTTAGTGTTGATAGTCAAAATTGATCAACGATTTAATTTGATCGACTTTGACTAACGGCATGGGAGGTGGGTGTCAATTATAATAAAGTTATTTCTATATGTAATAGAGCAAACCTCATGAAAGTTTGGTGTAATTAGTTCTTATATATTTTCGGTGAATCAAGAGTATCTCTGTTTTTTATCATTTTTTAACGATCAACTTTCATATTTAACAGTCAAACCCTAACGATTGAAGAGATGAGTGTCGATTAACGATAAAATTGTTTCGGTATGTAAAATAGTAAACCTGAGGAGAGTTTAGCTTAATTTGTTCATAATTAAATGGAAAAAGAAAAAAACAATGACAAAGGGCAGGCAGCAGTAGCTAGATTGCCAGAAGGCACTTTTGCTTTTGCTCTTTGGAATTTTAAAGTTCCACTTTGGAGTTTGAGTTTGTGAGGTTTTATATAAAAGGCAAAAAGTTTTTCTATGGAGGGGTGTTTTAATGGAGCAATTATGACTTTGGTGGGCGTGGCCCCAGCTTTCTTATTCGGCTTGGCGGCTTCTTCATCGGCTTCGTGTTTTGGGACTTGTTCCTCTGCTGTATCCTTCTAATTATCCATCTTAAGCTCGTTTAACACGATGAATCGTAAATTTTCTTTTTTAAAATATTATAAATTTGTGAATTATAAGAAATAAAATAACTTGAATTCATAATCGTATTAATTAACCAAGTGTACACCTCTCGATTTTTATAATATATTGGAGCGTCGAGGGTTATTTTGTTCATAAAATAAGAAGTGGGTCAAGAAACATAACCATTATACTGTTATTTGGATCGATATAAATAGTGTTTAACCTCAAAAAGTTTAAAGAAAGTGGAGGGACTAACCAGAAGAAACGGAAATAAAGATTTATTCTTAGAGATGCGAATACGTCAACGCAGACAGCTTTGAAGGGGTCAAAATATACAGTTTAGAAGATTAAAAGACAAAATGGGAATTATAATGGTAATAAAAGAGATTAGTTTTGGTAGTGGTAAGTGACAGTCACGTGAGCAAGAAGAGAAATAATGGAGGATGACGTGGTGGGAGACAAAGGGAAATGGGAAAGCTCCCTTTATAGATAGGGATAAAGAAATAAAATAAAAAATAACCATAATTATTATGTAAATTTTATTTTTAACTATATATATAAATTTATTTATTAATAGTCATTAAAAAAAAAAATTAGTGTATGTCCATAAATTACAAAAATACCTCTTGATTTGATTTTTTCTTTAAAACTGAAAGAAAACTTGAAATCATGACTAAAATCTGGAACCAAACTTGAAATCACGACTAGGAACTTGAAACTTGAAATCACGAATAGGAACTTGAAACTTGAAACTTGAAATCTTGTTTAAAAAAATAAAATTTTGAAACTTGAAATATTACTTAAATTGAAATGTTAAAACTTGAAATATTGACTAAATTGAAAGTTAAAACTTGAAATGTTATAGGTTTTTAAGTTTTTCGTTTATAAATTTTGAAACTTGAAATGTTGCATAAATTGAATTGTTGAAACTTGAAATGTTGTCTAAATTGAAATGTTCTATCTTTAAATGTTATGGGTTTCTAGTATTTCGTTTTTTTTTTCTTCAGAAGATTTAATCGCCGGCGGATGGGGAGCTAGACGACGTTGCTGGACGGTCGTGAAGCTCAGACGACGGCACTCCGGCAAGCCGTCGACAACACGTGAGAGAGAAAGAGATGTGAGTGAAAGAGAGAGAGAAAGAAGAGAGAGAGAGTTACGGGGAGAGAGAAGAGAGGTTGGGTGAGAGAGAGGAGGCCGGCGACGGTTCGCCGGCCTTTGCAAGGATGCCGGCGACGGTTCGCCGGCTAGAGAGAGAGAGAGGGGAAAGGAGATAGGGGAAATGAGACAAAAAAAAAAGAGAGAAAAAATATTTAGGGATGGTTTTTATATGGGGGCATTCAAGTAATTTTTTCAAAAAAGTGGTTAAAAGCAAAATTTCCATAATAGTTGTGGTTATTTTTAGCAATTTCCACTACCACCAAAATTATCTATCAATCCGGAGATCCATGGAGACCCAGTTCGTTAACGATGATTTTAATCGTATCATTTAAGTTATTGTACGGGATTGGTATTTTTTTTTCAATCCCTGATTTTATTTTGGTACGGCTATAGAATTTCAAGTCTCCGTCCCACCCTATCGTTGCCAACTATCAATATATGTATAAAAACATAATTTTCCCTCATTTTTTTTCTCTATTGAAACATTACTCCATCCCAGATTATTATATATAATATGCGGCTCATGTAATTATTTTCATATTATTCAATACAATTTATATGATATTTATCAAAAAGTTATAAAAAACATATTAACGTTACGAGGATGGTATATGATAAAAAACTGATCCCAAACTAGGGAATCTATGTACTCCCATCATTTATTTTATTGTGAGTATTCATCGGGATTGATATTTCTCATATAAATTGATATTATGGATGGTAATGGAAACCCTATCTCGATCCGTACCATTGACATCTTTCCTGGAGGGATAGCTAGTTAAAAATTCTGGTTGCTTCCAAAGAACCTAAAACGATGACCGAATGAGTTAGGAATGTGTCAAAATATAGCCGTAAAAGGGGAGATGTACACTTGAACCGAGAGAGAACGTGCTTGAGAAAAATATAATTATAAATTCTCTTTCTTTTTTGTTATATATATTATATTATATTATAAGAAAACAACCTCTAGTACAACTATTTGCGTGGTGCCGAAATCAATTTTTATAAGTTGGATGATAGCTATTATCATAAATTAAGAGAAGATTTCTAGTATCTGTATTTCTACGAGTAATATGTGTTTTAAAAAAAAGAAATACGTAATCAAGTCAATTAAGAATAGAAAGACTACTCTTTTATTATTTTGACTTTTTTATATTTACTTATGTTCTAAAAAACATTTTAAGAAGTTTGAAATAAATAAAGATATTATTATTATTTTTTCATTTTATATAAATATATGATTATAGATGGAATTTTCTATTCATTTTTTTGACTCTTAACACTACACCAATAATAATAATAATAATAATAATAATAACTCTTGATTTTTGTTGTTGTTCTATGTAAGAAAAACAAGTATTCATTAAAAACATGCATGAGCTGACACCGATCTTTAATTACATAAATTAACTATCACAACCACTTTAGGAGTGGATCGTTGGAATAGTTGTAGAACTCTCCTGGTCATCTTTTAAATGGTAGTACGGTCCTTTTATTAGTATTCCATAATCACCGTTGCCTATGAAAGTTTATCCTTTTAATCGAGATCAAATACTACAAACATGATTCGGATTCAGATAGTTATTTTGACGACAGACAATAGGTTATCCCTACTTTATTTTAATTAGTGGGACTCGAACCTTACTCACTGATACGACCTAATTTGATATGATATTTTCATTTTCCTTTTGTTAGATAATAATCCATTTCTTGAGAGCAGGAAAACAACAAAGCCCATTTATTGAAAGCAGAACATCTGAACATGAATGAGCCCACCAGGCTTGGCACTTGATCCAAATCCAAAGTCTAAAAAATTTCACGAATTCTCCAGATTTCACACAATTTGAAAATCCAAGAGAATATAACTCGAATACACAATCATCTCAACTCCCGTCAATAAATAGAACGGAAACCTATAGGTTATAGAGTTCTATGAGGTTTGTATGATTAATATTACATAGATGATTGTTATCAATAAGCTAGTGAACTAGTTGAAATTAATCATAAAAATAAAAAAATGATGTCCTGATGAGAGTTTTTTTTTTTTTTTTGCTAAATTCCCTCAATACAATTTCGATGCATTTGATGTCAAAATCAACATCAATTGTACACGAATCCTGTTTCGTAATAAAAGAATAACATTTGAGTTTTGTAGATCATGAATAAATAAATAAATGACCATTTAGAGACCTGTAACAGATTGATAATCATTTTTTTTTTCTTTTTTCATTGTCAAGGACATAAACGATCATTGACTTGGGCATTTTCTAGTCAGAAGAATGGACTTTTTGTACTCATTTATAAGTTAAAATCTACACCTGAAACTTGTAAAAAAAAAGTTATAACTATGTCCGTAGGACACACTCTAAGGAAATCCGGAACGTTAGTTTTCGCTGCTAATGAGGCCTGTTTCTAAATCCTGGTTGTCTCCTGCAGAGAGAGTGAGCTCCTCAGCCCTCTTAGCCTGGTGTTTCCAATCTGTTTTAATCATTGTGTAAACCATCAAGATCACGCAAGAAATCTGCGCTGCCAGTAGCCCGAACCACAGACCCCGGAAGCCAATTTTGAATTTGAAAGTCATCAGAATTGCAACCGGAAGTCCAACAACGTAAAATGAAAACAAATTTATCCGGACACCGTCTTTCGGACGAGCAGTTCCGGTTAGCACCCCACAGGAAGCTGTTTGTGGGGCGTTTCCGATTTCGCATAGCCCTAGAATCGGAAGTGCAGCTGAGATCAAGTCAAGAATCTGAGGCTCATCAGTGAACATTTTCCCCCACAGAGATTTCAAAAGAGTCATTACAACAGCAGCTGAGAGCCCAAAACCAATAGCCATTATGATGCCAATTATGGCAGTCCATTGTGCTCGGGAGGGCTGGCGTGCGCCCAACGCGTGCCCAACTCGGGTAGTCAGGCTGCAGCTCAACGCGTAAGGGAAAACGTACAACAACGATGTTGTTTGAACTAGTATCCCCATTGCGGCAACGCTTGCTTCGGGATTCTGTAGCAACCCGCATAGGAACAACATTATCTCGTACCACCACCACTCTAAGCACACAGAGACGCAGCTAGGCACTGACAGGGCCAACAGAGGCCGCCAGCCTTGGAAAAATGAAGAAATCGTGAAATTATGCCAAGGTTTCAACGGAGTTTTCGATAACAAAACGTAAATCACCAATCCCAAATTCAAGTTCACTGTGTTACAAGCCAGAGCCAATGCAACCCCTTTAATCCCCCACTTCAATTGTATAGCGAAAATGTAATTTATCGGTAAGTGAAGGACTACAGCGGCAATTGCAGCTATTGTAAGTGGACTAGTATGGCCTTGTGTCCTCAAAAAAGCCCTCATAGGTTGCAAAGCAGCTTGTGCTACCAATTCAGGAATTGTGAAGATAATGTAAATCTTTGCAACTCTAGAGATTTCAGGATCCTGACCGAGCTTCAGGAAAATCGGCTCCACGTTGATCCACAAGAGCGAGATGGGTATGCAAACAAGCAAGAGAAGGCACAGAGTTTTCTGATAGACTTGGCTGAGGATATGGAATCTCTTAGCTCCAAAAGCTTGACCACAGATTGGATCCATCCCCATTGACAAACCTTTGATGACTGAATTTCCTGTAATATTTGCACAACCTAGTGCCAATGAGCCCCCAGCTAACTCAACCTTGCCTAGATGACTCAAAAACAGCATTGAAATCACAGATCTTGAATATATCAGTAGTGTTGTCATCACTATAGGGAATGCGATTTTCCCTAGAGACATCACCTCTTCTCCTACCTGCATGAGATTTACGTAATTTAATTCATATTAATTACGATAGTAACTACAGATTCAAAAAGTTCTCTGCGTCGAACTGTCACTTCACAGATTTCATTTAATATATGATTATGACTTTTAAACGTATATTAACTTTTTTTTTTCGGTGTTTTTAGGGTGAAAATGAACTATCATAAGATCTCATTTGATGTACGAATTTTTTTGAATAAAAACAAATTACACTCGAAAGAAAAGAATATCAACAAAGTTGTTTTTGGTGCTATGCTGTCAACTTCAGGTTAGTGCACTTCACTAGTCATTTTCACTAAAAAGTCAAAACACAACCATTTTTTGCTCTCTCTCTCTCTATACAACTCTTATTAATTGTTTTTTTTTATAACAAAGTTTTCACAATATATATATATTTTTTTAATAAAAAAATACCCTCTAATTTCAGATTTATACAAACAACCTTAACAATTCAATTTATATATATATATATGTATATATATTAAAAGAATTCTAATCTAAATTCAAAATAAAAGATTGTTTATTCTCTACAATTTTCCAAATTCTCACTTTAATAAAAAGTGGAATCCACTATCCACCTGAATTATACGCTCTTATTTTTCGTACGGGCAAGATTATTATTTTTTTTTTCCAGAAAAAAATAAATATCTCTAGCATAAATTTCAGTGTTCCATTCACCAATCAAACACAAAAGAAGTGCCAACCAAAAAATAATGGAATCAATCAAGATTCAAGTCTCAAGAGCCAATCTTTTCACAAGTCATTTATCACTAAAAACATCAAAATCTGAACCTTTGAATACATTAAAAAGCACAACAAATTGTAATTATATTCTTATGATTTTTTTTTTGCTTGAACAAAAAGATTACCTTTTACCTTACACTAAATAAGAAAAAAGGAAAAGTCAAAAGCATATATTTGGAATGAAAATCTCTTTCCTCGTATGTAAACTCTTACCATAAAAACATTAAAACTAATTTTAGACATGTGATAATATTCGATAAAAACACACTTTGAAAAAACAGAGCAAAACAGAGCAGTTGTTATTGTCGTCTTGCCTCATGTAACGGCAGTCCACGGAGGCCGTTCACCGGAAGTCGTCGGAGACATCCTTGTACGAAGTTCGATTCTGTTTTTCCCCTTTTTGTCTCTTCACTACTGTAATCTCCATCTCGCGTAATCAAATGTTGTTCGCTTCCCGGACACATCTTTATCTGAAACACTTTCCTCTGCAATTGTCACTTATCAAATGGATTCGAAACCAAACCAGCCTCTGCAATTGTCATGAAAAACAGAACCAAAACGTTAGCAGTGAAATATTTCTCTCTCTCTCTCTGTCCCTATATATATATATATATTTGTGATCAAGTTGAATAAAACAATAGAGGGAACAAACCTGAAAAATTACAGAGAGTGAGAGCAGAAAACAGAGAAGTTGTAGCGATTGTGAATGCTGAGAGAATGAAGAAGATGGAAGAACAGAGAAACAACAAGTGCATTGGAACATGGAAATCAATGAATGTGAACAATTAACTAGGCCTTTGAATTTTATATATAAAAAATAAAATCCTATAAGTTATATAATATTTCCACTTTTTTTTTTTGCTTCTTCCAGTGATTTTTTTTTCTCTCTTTAATTGTCTTATATAATGTCAATTACTCAAAAAGATTTTTTATTTAGTAGACAAAGCAGAGTGATCCTGAGGACGGACACTGCTTTTTTATTTTTATTTTTATTTTTATTTTAAGTGCATGTTATATATTTATTGATATTTGTTTCCTTTTTTTGTTTTTGTTTTTTTGAGTCAATAAAATAGGACAATTCTACACTGAAAATATATAGTATATTAATTTGTTCCACCGCCATAGAATCCACAAATTATGGATGCCATATTGAAGTGATTACAATAAATGTTGATAATCAAACATGAAAGAACAAGTAAATGAATCTACCGTCAAGATTGATGTACGGTGTAACTCGAGAAGTAAAGGAGGATGGAAAGCTGTACTGATGTGTTATGAGGTACATGTTTTAGTAATAACTCTCCTGTTTTTTTCATGGTAACTAATAAGTGGCAACTTGCTTATTATGGGTTTTTAGAGGGGGGAATTTCTGCTTAAAACTTAAACAACATTTTTCACAATTGAGGGTGTTGTGTTTGTGTGGTGGTGGGCCTGAAAAGTTGGTGTTCAAAGTAACTAAAAGGTTTAAAAAGCTAGATCTTATCATATTGTAAACTTTTCTTTAATGTCACAACAACTCATTATTATCTATTTTTTTTTACAGTTACATGTACTGTCAAAATATTAGCTTTATAGGATTGAGAAACCGAGGTGTTTTAGGTCCCATCATGCCGCTGTTTTTCAGTCTGTTTTCGTTTTTATTTTTTACAAACTATTTAAAAAACGCGTTTGTTAACCGTTTTTTATTTTATTTTCGAAAAAAAACTATATTTAAAAGTGAAAGATTTGAAAAACACAAAATACTTGTTTTTTGTTTTTGTTTTTGTTTTTCAATTTGTTTTATATAAAAAAAATCATTTTTTTTAACTATTAATTGTACCGTTATACGTTTGATATGGTTAAGATAAGACGGGACAAGATTTTCAAATTACCAATGTGTTATATATATTGTAATTATTTATTTATAATTTAAGAGTTTAGTTTTGATTAATTTATTTTTTGATATGTTTTTTCGAATTAATTTTTGATGTGTTACTTTTGTTTAATTTAAAAATTACAATATAAAAATTATATTGGTTATTTATGTAATCAATTTGTTTATAGTTGTAATAATATTAAACAAAATGCCAAAATTGATATTTCAATTTTTGATAGTTTTCGGTTAACCTAACAGACGCGTTTTTTCCGTTTTTATTTTTAAAATACAGCTTTCAATTTTCAATATATGCTATCAGACGCTTTCTCAAAATTCAAAACTAAAATAAAAAAACACTGTTTTCATTTTTATTTTCATTTTTATTTTCAAAAAATATCAACTAAAAAACGCTTACTGGGGCCCTTAGGCTCAAAAAGTTGTCCTTCATCCGTGTGATTTTGATAACTTGTACATCCTATAATATATATTTATTCTGCAGTAAATATTATTGATATATGATACAAAAAGAGAGTAAATTTGTTTATTTGGTTTTTTCAACCAAAAAGTATCTACATATAACGTAATTAATATAACAATTTAAGATTCTAAAAGCTTTTATAAATGTATTTCTATCACGTTGTAATACAACAATTTAAGGCTCTAGAAGTCTGGATGAGTTACGTATGTACACTTCTAACCCTATATCGGCCATTTCAAAATAATTACATATTTGGAACAAGATTCATGTAGAATTTCTACAATACCAATTAGAGGAATTAAAGTACAAGCCTATTCATATGGATGAATTTTTATTAAAAGAAATTAGACATTTATCATTAATAATTCACTAATTAGCAATTAACATTGTTATTATACTTGATATTCACTAATTCCATTTCAATAAAAAAATATTGGCTATATTATGTTGATGTCAAAGTAGGTAGAATCAAAAGTACAATTTTAATATATATAATTGAAAAGAATTATACCCAACGTGGCTTAGTAGTAAAAGACGTTCATTGCTCGATAATATCACATATTTGAATCATCGGCATGTGGTTTATTAAAAAAAAAAAACAATATAATCTAAAGGATTCTTTCAAGCACTTGTATAAAAATTGGATTTTACTTTGGTTTTTTCCTTGACACCATGTGGATTAGTTAAAAGATTGTTTATGTTTAATTGAATCATGTTTGTCCTATATATTAAACCATGTTAGATAGGTACAATTAACTTGAACAACACCCACAATACATTTGGTAGGAAAAATGAGAAATTAATAATAGTAATTAATTAATTAATCAATAATTAAAAGGGTATCATCATTGCATAGCATTTGTAAAGGGGAACAAGAATTAGGACACCCTCTATACATTTGAATAATGAAACATTCCTTCAACAAAGGAAACAAGAGTTATCAAGCTTTTTTTGTTGGTTTATCTTCTTACAAAACCAAAATATAAAAACATAAAAAGGAAAAGAAAAAAGAACACGAACTACTTCCTTATAATTAAAAACCTTGATGAGATTCTTAGATATATAAAGTTGTGCTGATGAATGTAAAAAAAAAAAAAATAGAATGTTTTCATGGAATGTTTTTGTTTGATTATGCTCTTTCATAAAAACGTTTTGACAACATATTCTTACTTAACTATTAATTAGTTTACTTCTCTAATAAGTATTTCAAAATAGTCTTGATTTCTTTTTTCATGAACTTAATTTTGTGACATTAAAAAACCATTACATAACAAAAATTCTGAATTATAATCCATGACCTAATTATTATTTGTTTCAAAACAATTAATGATACAAGTTTTGAAGGGTTAAGCTTGCATTTAGTATTTGTTATTTTCAATATACATAGCATTTTTAATATTAATATTAGTTGAAATAGTTTTGAAGTTTAATCTAATGATGTAAGAAATTAAGTCCTAATTCATGTAAAAAAGGAGGAGATATTGATGTACCTTGCTACTAAACAAACACACAATTTTCAATTATCGATTCTTTTTTTTTTACCGTAATTAAAAAAAAGAAGCATTTTAATGTAAAGTTTGATATAACTAATATATGTTGATCACCTTTAATAGCAATCATAATAATGGGTTACTGAAGAATATGCTTGACATGAATATCATTTTTATTATTATCATTTTGGAGAAATATATTTATCAACAATGCTCTAATATCTCCATTATTGCATTTAATTTACCTAGAGGGATATATATATATAAATCACAATAAAAATTTAAAGCTAATATTAATTAATAAATCTAATTAACCCTTATAGTGGCTCTATATAAACTATATAAATAATTAAATATTTTGAAGAAACGACAATAATATGTGTGGGCAGATTCAAAGGTCACATAAGGCATCACATTTATAGAGAAACATAGACATAGTCAAAAGTTTAAAGTCTTCACTTCCACTAACAACTTACATGTAAAACTATCACTTTCTTTTCCGATCTCTATCTGTTGATAATTCTTATAATTTCACTTGCAGTCAAATCATGCATGCCATTGCTGCTGATTTATACCTAACTTTGATAGTCATGAGTACTCTCTCAACCACACCATAAAGAATTGTAAACCATACCTAAAAGAAATTTGATCTGATAGTGATTGATAATGCTTCAGCTCTCTGGTCGGGTCCCATATATGAGAAACTGCAAGAATACAAAACCAAGTAATATTTTATTTTAAATATTACGTTAATTCAGGATTTGGAGGAGAGGTAAAACTTAAACTCATAAGGTGACGGACCTTATCAAAACAAATAAATAATTAAACCTTCTTATGTTTGATTCATTGGACGAAGAATCATCAAGAATAATCATAATTACGATTACTAATGACACATCAAAATAGAAAACAAAAATATACTTACGTTCGCATTGAAGAATAACTCTATACATCATATAGTATTCGACCAAGTGAAAAAAAGATAAAGTACATCAAGTATGAGATTGAGATTGAGATTGAGCCTCTTTGTATTTCAAAAAGACGATAGCCATGAAATAAACTATCATGTGAGTGATTATTTGCATGAAGAATTGTCAAGTTTAATTGTAATTATGATCACTCACGACTATATTCATGTAAAAAAAAAAAAATAAGATGTTGACATTTGTACCAGAGAATCATTCTAAACATCCAACAAGTTTAGAAAGTTGAAGTATTAAGTATGTGATTGAGTTTGAGCCTCTTCGTACTTCAAAAATACAATTGTCATGATCATAATTAGTTGTCAAATGATAGTTATAATTTTGCTAAGGATTACGTCTAAATAGACAAAAAAAAAAAGATGCAGATGTCCGCACCGGATCGATAAAAATTCTAAACTTCATACGATCTCAGAGATTGAGGTTGAAAGCCTCTTTGTACTTCAACAAGTCATTTTTAACTTTCCAAGGTGGTTCTTGCAAGACTCAACGGGGTTTAGAATTAAAATATATTAGAGAGAATCCCTTTTCATGACTTGGTTTGCTACAACTTCTTAGCTGTGTTTATGTACGGTTTGTTTGTTTGTTTTTTCATGGAGATCCAAGTCCAACCCAATTGACTGAGGCCTGAGCTCACACCATTTATAGAAAAAGAATATTTCAACTTTTAATTCACACATTTCACTATCTGATATTTAATTAATTAATTAATTTTTCTTTTCTTTTTTGAAGAACAAATAAAATGGTGGGCGGTGGTGGTGGGAGTTCTCTTTATACATCAAACTTTTAATAGTTACTAAAGACCTTTTCAGCCTTTCAATTAAAATAAATTAAATTGAAATTACACAAGAATCATTCGAGTACCTGGTTGGCGTATTTATTTATTATTATTTTTTTTTTCAATTCTTAATTTTGAGATTAAAGAAATGGAGTGTCTGATCACAGACTTTAGTTCTCTTTACACCTTGGATTATTTTAGCTTTAGGATCCATACATGCAAGAGCCAGCATTAATCATATATGTTTCTATGGCTTTTCCATTTGGAAATTTAAAGAAGGAAGTTATGGGTACTATAAAAAAGTAAGTTTTTTTTAGGTGGTATATATATATGGGCCATGACCATCTTTTCAATTTTGATTGGTTCACAGAAACTTCAATTATATGAACAAAATGATCATGATTATATATGCCCATGTCTCCTTTTCTCCCCACACTCACCTAATTAATTTTTAATTAACTTAATCAAGGACTTCTAATACTCTCCTATTGGTTTTCTTGATAAGAGACAAGTAGCTAGCTAGTTCAAATAATATGGGGTCATTTCTTTTCTCCAACATCATTATAACAACACACATGGAGATATACATTACTTTCACTTTGAAGCCAATCACAACTTTATATATATATATATATAACCCTAGCTAACTTGCTCAACTTATTATTAACTAGTGTGAGAAAATCATTATTAATTAATTTGGTCGATCCACTGTAAAATGGATCCACCTTGTACTGTATAACTTGATTAGATGTATGCTTTGATCGGATAATCTAAAACTAGTTCAGAAAATGTTCCCCAGTATTAGTGATCAAAGGTTTCAGATAGCAATCTAATATTTTATTTGGGTTTCAGACGGTTCACACAGCCACACACTCACACTAATCCGATATGAATTATTATCGTTCGAAATTTTTACGATCGACAAGATCACTAGAACACTACACCGGAAAAGCTCAAAACCAAGTGGAAGATCTTTATTAATTAAGTACTCTATTAACTATAATGTTAAGATCTTTATTGATGTATATTAAATTCTTTTGATTTAATTAATTAGAAAGCAATTAAAGAGAGTGGAAGTTCGTACACTTTTTGGTGTTGCATGCGTGTTATCTCTCTGCATGTTTTTTTGGTTCAATCGATCGGGACCAGCTTGAACTAACACACTTAGTTGTACGAAAAGATGCCAATTTGAACCAACCACATTTCCAGCATATGCAATCTCAAACATTCATTACCTCCAACTTGTTCACTTAATCATATTGTTAATTGCTTCGTTTAATTACACTGCGATCTATACATTTTTCATACTAAGAACTATCATGTGCTACAATCTGGATAACTGGTATCATAACCGAACTAGATCTGTATTGAAATAAATTATGAACGTTCGAATCCGAAAAGAACTACTTAATTAACGTTAATGACCCACCAAAACTAAAGTACTACTTTTTGAAAAAAATGAATTCAAATATTCTATACGGTCTCTATGTACAACTGGGTCCATGTCCTTTGTTTGTTGTTCTTGATCTTCTTCTTCTTCCAAAACGTTTTAAAGAACATGAAATGTCGATCAACATACTTTTTTTTTGCCTCTTCTCAAAAGGGTACCTCTGGTAATTGATATATATTATATAAACAGCACTATTTAATTGAGTCTGCCATTGGCTGCTGCTTTTAATGCTTAAAATTTGTGATAGGGGTCATTAGATAGTAGATATATATAATAAGTTTATATATGTTAATTAATTATAAGTTTAATGATCAATTTATTTATTTGGATAATGTTTTTATCTTCTTCTCAAGATAATAAAAACTAATTGCAAGAGGTTATTTTATTTTGATGGAATAAGGGATATTCTGGTCCCCGAATGGACTCCACATGGTTTTAACTCTTTCTATCACTTAATAATTAATTAAACTTAAAATTCTTTAAATTAAAAATTATTTTAATTGAGTTTAAATTTTTAGTGGAGACAATATATGTATTCAAGCTGTTAAAAATATGTATATTCTGAGAAGATTGAGGAACTAGGGTTGATCATAGGTTTTGTTAGGATCACAGATTAAAATTATTGAAAATAAAATCATTTTTAATATGCTTTGTTTGCTTCGATTTTTATTTCAACACTTGTATGAAATTTTGAATCTTTCTTAGTTTAATTTTATCAAGTTTAAATGTTTCTAATCAAATTCTCTTTTGTTCGATCATACTAGTTTAACGAGTCGAAAAGATTACTAAATTAGGTTATGTCACACAGGTTTTGTTATGTTTTACGAGACACTTATAAAAGATGAAATTATTACCCTTGATTGGCCAGGATTGTGGGTCATCTTCTGATTATTATTATCGAGCCCAATTCATTGATAATAGTGAACCTCATATATTTTAATCTTTACAATCATCCCCCAATCTGAACTTGGGATGATTATTAGTAAGATAAATGATATTATTGATTGTCGTTCGCTCTGAACAATTTATCATGTTAAACGATTTGCTAATCAAGTCGTTCTTGTTTTAATTCAATTTACTTTTACACTTTATAATTAATCAAATTGATTCAGTTAGAAAGTATATTTCTCCATTGATAAGTTTGTACCAAATAATATTTAGAATCTTTTTAAGTTCCAATTTCAGTGAATTTTTCATTTTCAAAGGCAAATTGAACACAGTACTCTTAATATTACCCGTATTTCATTTTTCGTATTCCAAAAACTCTAAGCTCTACACAATAAAAAGTTGAAGCTACTGCTAAGATGGGTATTTTATTTTATATTTATATTTAATTATTATTCGTAGAATCCCATGAAAGAATCTCACTAGTGGGGACCAACCAATCCTCCAATGTCCAATTGTCCACCCACTCCGACCAAACTCTAGTTAAAGGTGAAGTAGTCACTCTGATGCATCCTCTCACCCACTCAGATTGTGCCAAGTGGCACTTATAGTCAAAAGTCAATCTTATATGCTGCCTTGCATTGTCACAGCACAGCTGTGCATGTCAAGAATTTGGTAGCAAAATCAGTTTGGTTTTTTGAATGTCAAACAAAAAACAGTCAGTCACCTGTGGAAAAATATCTTCATGGATTTATGCTTTTTAACAACAGAAATTAAAAAGATAACGAACTTTGTTCCTTACACTACCACCAAATTGCAAAACTGCCCATGTGATAGAGGATCTTTATTTTAATTAACGACTCAATCTCTGATATTACTCGAACATGAGATTAAAAAGATCATTTTACTATCAAACCATATTTGGATGGGGTATTTTATCGATATATTTGAACTTATATGAAATAAATTGAAGATTATATATAATTAAATTCAATAAAGAATTGCATACATTGAAGTATTGTGTCAAGATTCGAAAAAAAGGGATGGCTTGGTGAAGAATATCTAGGGATTTAGAGTTGAGTGTTGAAGATCAAAGAGAAGGAGTTGAGTTTGGGAAGAAACGAAGAATTGCTTTTATATTTTCTGGAGGCTTAAACGCCACTATTTAGACTAGGTTTGACAAGCCTTGTAGTCAAAATGACGAGTCGTTTTATTGTTGAGCTTTTTAGTAAGTCTTTTACAATACGACACCGTTTGGGTCGTTTGATAGGTCTCATTAATGGGTCTGTTAGTCATGTTGTTAGTCCAGTTAAGTAGAAGTCATATCCCAGCTACGAGTTAGACGAGTCAGGTTTGTAACAAATTCTGTTTTACAATTTATCTTGCACCACTATTGCATTAAGATGGGATCGACGAATGAAATTATTACAAAAAAAATTTTACAACAAACTCTCTCTACAATTCTTTCTGTCTTTCTCAATTTCTCCTCTCTCCATCTCTCATAAATTCTAAATTTAGATCCATTTTATTGCACGGTCAAGCACTTCTGATACTTGGACACTCCAGACATTACACCTGGTATCCCTTGGACCTGTAAACTATGGTAGACGACATCAGACAACATCATTATGTGGAGACCAGATTTACAGATATTGGATCAAAGTTCGATCAGCTAGAGGCTAAGCTGCAGAAGTCAAATGAAGGAAATGAATCATATAAACATGAAGTAAGAAATCAGTTCGCAAATATTGAAGAACGATTCAACAATCGACAAGATCTAATTCTGAACAAACTGATTAGAGGTGAAGGAGATTCGAAAAAACAGAAGGGCATACTTGGCTCATCACCAAGTGGAACCAATGGAGGACAGAGAACACTCAAACGGTCTAGTGCACCAACTAAGGTAACCCAAGATTCAACTCTCAAGCTCCCGAAACTTACATTTCCTAAGTTTGATGGTCAGAATCCAAAGGCTTAGATTAGGAAGTGTGACATGTTCTTTTTAGAACACCCAGTGGCAGCTGATCAGAAGGTGTTGGTAGCATCGATTCACTTCGAAAGAGGGCTGAATTGTGGTACAAATCTGTTTATGGCCTGAAAGAAGGAACTGGTTGGGAAGAGTTTACCAAAGCTATATTAACTAAGTTCCTAGATGTAGAACAAGAGGATGTTGTGAGGGAATTCAATAGATTACATCTAACAACCACTGTCCTAGATTTTCAGGATAAATTTGAAGAGATACAACCTAGGTTGTTACCTAAAAATCTAGGGCTTACAAAGGGATTTTTTTTATCAAGTTTTATAAGTGGGTTGAAAGAGGAAACCAAACACTTGGTGAGGATGTTTGACCCACTAGATCTTAATACTGCCATCCAATTGGCCAAATTACAGGAAGCTTTACTAGAGTCTAAGAAACCCATAATTTGGGCTGCTGAGCCCTTTTCCCAAACCACACCACCAACAAATGTGCTAAAATGGACCAGCCCAAGCACTACACCCACTATGAATACACCTACCCAGAAATGGCAACAACTGCCAGCACCTAAATACAAAAAGGAAAACCTAACAATACCTATAAAAAGGCTCTCACCAGCAAAAATGAAATTGAGGAGAGACAAAGGGTTGTGTTATAATTGCAATGAGGTGTACATCTATAGCCATAAATTTGCCTTTAAATAGTTCTACATGTTGTGTGGAGAAGACGAAATGGGAAATGAAGAAGAAGAGGTTAAGGTGGGGGTTGAGACTAAGAAAGAGGAATCAAAAGAAGATGAGAAGATAACCATATCACATCATGCACTCCCGGGCAGCACGGAAATACAAACAATTATGTTGAAATGAGGGATAAAAAACCAGACATTACCATTTTGGTTGACAGTGGGTTGACACAATTTCTTGAACCCTAAAACAACTAAGTTTACTGGTATACAGGTTGAAAACACAAATGTGATGTGAATGATAGTAGGAGGAGATGGTAGGATAAGTAGCCAATCTAAGTGCCTTAAGTTCACTTGGTCCTTACAAAAAGAAGTGTTTACTACAGAAATGAGACTCTGTCTTTAGGTGGTTGCGATGCTGTTTAAGGCATGCAATGGATCAAGAAAATTGATGGACACGTCGTTACAGTGTCGTCAAATATGAACATTTAAATTCGGCATCACAATGGCTCAAGTCACAGAGACTAACACAACGGTAAGCAAAGGATTGTTCCACAAGGAGGTAGAATTCACCGACTGTATCTAGTTCTAGCTATTATTACAACATTTTGAACGGACTCGTGTGTTGCTTATGCAAAATAATTACGGAAAAGTAAATGCTAAACCAACCTAGCAAACTACATAATTAAATAATATGTACAATGATAGGATGTAATGGAGTGATGTAGAATGTAAATGGTCACACTAAGCAAATGACTCCACCATAGCAATCACACAATTTCATACAACATGCAAAACTAAAGCTGAATACCATGCTCACTTAATCCTCGCCAATTGTCCTTACTTCAGCAACAATCGACTATACTGATATGCACCGGCAGCATTGCCCGTACTGCACTCGAGTTCATTAAGAATAATGAGACACACATAGAGACAATATGTACAAAACAGCGCACATGCTCTACACGTAGTGGCCAATCTACTAAATGCAATTTGAGTGCTTCACCTCTCGATTCTTCACACACAACCTAGGTTCAATCGAATGGTGGATAACCACTTAAATGCTTTAAGCATTTTAAAGGGTTACATCAATCAATGGCAAGCATATGCAATAAAAAGGGCAACAATACTAGGCTTATATTGAACTTCTAATGAATGAAGGTACACATCGAATAAGAGGCAAAGATACAAGAAAAGAAATACAAAATGGATAGAAATGAGACTCCTCATCCGTAACAGAAATCGAACACCGGATTTTCTCTGGTGTCAATCCGAGATATCCTCACCACCGGACGACTACGGCGTTATCCAATCTTCTGAATACATATCCTTCTCAACCAAAGAGATGGCTCTCTCCTAAACTTTCTAAACTCCCTAAGATGGATGGCTAAAATGAAAATAAGCTTACCATACAACTATATACATCAATGTTGATTGTTAGACATAAAGAACATGCTCATTCTCTTGATTAGGGCATTCACCAAAGTCAATTCATCACCCAAACTCAAGCCATGAGATGAGCAGTTGTTCCTTGAAACAAGACACATTAAGCATAAGAATAAAGAACCAAAACCTAATATATCATATGAATGCATAATCAACCAAGCTTCACCCATTCTTTGGAGCTAAAACTCAAACACCCAAATCACTCTAAACATGGTATTTAGGTTCATTCATCAACATACAAACAATCATGGGAAATTAATTTACTCTATTCCTAATCTCATTCATGAATACATATCAATTTGGATCATCCACACACATGCATAACATAATATGAGATAAATTATGCTTAAATCAAATAATAGAACAAAACCTAAAGAATTTAACGTATGAAACCTTTCTACAATAACTCTTCTATCTTTTCCCATAAAATCTCATTCTCTTTTTGACTCATCCGTTAATGTGGCAGATTTGGCAAACTCCCCCCAGGTATAAGGTTTATATAGTGTTGAATGTCTCTCAACGGAGGCAAGTTGTTGGGCAAGTCCTCAGAAGTGAGTTCTTTATATTGTTCTAGCAACGGTTGTACTTTGTCAGTAACAGTCACTACTGGAACTTTTTCCTCCTCTACCACAAGTGCTTTAACCACCAAAGCAATAACCTCATGTGCACCCTTAGCATTTGTCAAAAAATTTGTTTCTGAAATGGTCATGGTTAGAAAAGGTTGCCTCTCTACTTAAGACTTACTAGGTACTGCATTGGAAGGGATTATAGCAATTTTATGTGACCCCTACGTAAACAAATAAGTATTATCCCTACCCTACTCCTATAGGTAATATCAACATCGTACTACCATGGTCGACCCAACAATACATGGCTAGCATTAATATCAACCACATCACAAATTACTTCATCTCTATAACTTTTATCAATAGAAATAGGAACACAATAAATTTCAGTTACCTTTACTGCTGGTTTCTTCTTGATCTAGCCAACGATATAGAGAGATGGGTGCTTCTGGGTTATCAATTTTAAATGTTCCACCAATCTCTTTACAACAAAGTTCTCATAACTCCTACTATCTATGATCAGGTAACAGACTTTCTGACTGATTATACAACAAGATCGAAAAATAATATTACGCTGGCTAGAATCTTCTTGTTTTGGCATGTACAACGTTCTCCATCTTCTTTTGCAAATCTAGGCCCCTCATATAAGTCATATTCCCCTTCTACACCCTCAAGAACATCCGTATCTTTTTCGCCTTCTTCCACCTAATTCATAGGCCGACGTTTGGGTCATGTATTCTAACAATGATCTGGTTTTGCACAAGTGTAACAATTTCCTGATGCATGCCTAGCATAAGGATTTGGGTTTGGGTTCCTTGGTGCGTACCTGTTGGCCGGAACTATTGCCTGATTGGTATTGCTGCTTTATTCCCCAACAATGCTTCTAGCTTGACTTGAATGTCTCGATGATTGAACATCCTTGTCCCTGTTAGGAAATGGTGAATCAGGAATGCTCCTTTAAAATCCAGAATTTCCAACTCTGCGTTCCATCAGCTCGGCTTTCATTGCTATGTTATAGGTTTCATCCACAGTTCACAACAATTGCAACTCAATTTTATCTTGAAGCCATGGCTTCAACTCGTTGAGGTATCTGGTTATGCGCTGACCTTCCGTTTCACTCAGATTATTGTGATCCGAGAGTCTAGAAAATCCAGTCGTGTAATCAAACACTGATTTGGACCCATGTGAGCGATTCTAAAATAATTGGAATAAATATTGCTCATAATCTAGCAACAAAAATCTACCCAACATAAGTTGCTTCATCTTACGTCAGGTCCTCACAAGCATATTTATCCGTCGTTGTCGGTTCTTCTATAACTGATCCCTCGATTGCAACCCTACCTTTCAATCTGAAAGCGACAAATCTCATCATCTTTGCCTCTGGTACCACCATCATGTCAAAGAATCGCTCCACCTCTGACCTCTGTGATCCAATCAAGGAAATCTTCTATACGTAGATTTCTATTAAAGCTTGGAATATCTACCTTCAACCTGTAGTCGTCATGCTCTATTTGTTGTCTCACTAGTTGAAATACACCATACCCTTTATCATCTTCATTTTCGGAATCATCATCGCTATCAGTTGATGATGAAGAATACGTCTTATGTTAGCAGGTTGGCCTCAGGAAAATCCTTCAACATGCGCCCTTTTAATCGGTTGCAGTTGCTTGTTGTTAGCGTTGAGGCTCAATCCGACAAGTAGTTCACAAATCTCCCTCATCTGTTGTCATTGTTCCTTCACTGCTATCTACAAGGCCTCTGCCCCACGATCACCGTCAATAGGGTTTCTGTCTCTCGCTTCATTAGTTTCCATTAAGCCAGGCGAATTCGTGCTCTGACACCAATTGATGAAGCATGAAACAATGAAGGAATAAGACCAATGTCTATATTCCAAGATAAACTGGAATCCACCAGAAAATAGTAAAACTCTTAAGAGAAATTTTGAATTTTATTAATAAAAAGTTGATTCGCCTTTCAACTTACAAGCTTATTTAAAATAAACTAACCCTGATCCTTGTTAAGCTAGGAAATGAACCTAAATTAAGGAAAATTAACAAAAACAGCAAAATTGAGATAATAGCGGAAACAAATAATACTAAAGACCTAAATCACCGCTGTCTATAAGGCCTCCACCCCACGATCACCGTTAATAGGATTTCTGTCTCTCTCTTCATTAGTTGCCATTAAGCCAGGCGAATCCGTGCTCTGACACCAATTAATGCAACATGAAACAATGAAGGAATAAGACCAACGTCTATATTCCAAGATAAACTGGAATTCACCAGAAAATAGTAAAACTCATAAGAGAAATTTTGAATTTTATCAATAAAAAGTTGATTTATCTTTCAACTTACAAGCCTATTTAAAATAAACTAACCCTGATCCTTGTTGAGCTAGGAAATGAACTTCACGACGAAAGGCGTGCGTATCGTAGACCTTGTCGATTCGCTTCAACTGTGAAAGTTTCACGCCACCCTGACTCTGCCGCCAGCTGTAGTAGAAATCATTTCTTAAATTTCGAATGGTCCATCAAAGCTATGAAGGACTCCGCCACCTATTCTACATCAACAACCCAAGACTTACTCGTATGAATATTTCATTTTTCCTATTCCAAAAACTCTAAGGCACAGTCTTGCAGTTGTTTTTCAGCCCATTTCCGTTTTTATTTTTCAAAAACGATTTCGAATTTGCTTTCGTTAACCGATTTTTATTTTATTTTCAAAAAACGAAAAAGAAAATGAAAAAGAAAATTAATGTTAACAGTGAAATTTAAAAAAAAATACAAAATACATGTTTTCTTTGTTTTTGTTTTTGTTTTTCATTTTTGTTTTACTTTTTTTTCTTTTGCTTTTTTGATCCTCTTTTTCTTCTTCTCCGATCCTCTTCTTCTCCTTCTCCTTCTCTATCTCCATCTCCAATGATTATTTGTTTTTGTTTTTGTTTTTCATTTTTTTCTTCTTCTTTTTCAATCCTCTTCTCTGATCCTCTTATTCTTCTTCTTGTCTGAACCTTTATCTCCTTCGATCCTCTTTTTCTTCTTCTCTGATCCTCTTCTTCTCCTTCTCCTTCTCATCCTCCTTCTCCTTCTCTAATGCTTCTTCTTCTCCGATCATTCTCATTCTTTGATCTCTTCCTCATCTTCTTCTTCGATCTTCTTCTTTTCTTTTTCTTCTTTTCTTTTTTTTTTCTTCTTTTTCTTCTTTTCTTCTTCTTGACCTATCTGATTTCCTTTCGTTTTCTTCTTTTTTATTTTTTATATATACTTTATTACTATTATTTATATTTATTAAAATAATACTTATTTATAATTTAAGAGTTTAGTTTTTATTAATTGATTAATTGATTTTTTTTAGTAATTTATGATGTGTTACTTTTGTTTAACTTAAAAATTACAATGCAAAAATTATATTGATTAATTATTAGGTAATTACCAATTCGATCTTGGACTTTTTTAAAATTTTAAGTTGTTTGCGACTTTTACAAAAGTGACCAAATTGGTCATTACATCTTTTCCAAGTGCCAAATTAGTCCTCTAATTAGTTCCGTCGGTCAATTTTAACTGTATAGGGGTAAAATTATATTTTAATCATAAACAATATAATAATGACACATGCATACTTTTTTTAACACATGTATATTTTTATTTATTTTATTTTTGGGTTTTGATTTTTAAATAATTTTGAAAACAATGCTCGTATAATATTAACAAAAAAAAAACAATTATATAAAAATGGTAAAAGATTAAACTGGAAATGAATGATAACTTTGTTTATAAAAATAAGGGTATAATTGATTTTTTCTTACTAAAATATTTTTAGATTTTTTAGATAATTTTAATTAAAAAATTATACAAATGGTGTTTTAATAATAATAATTTAAGATTTTTTTGTACTTATAATGATGAATTCAATGCTTAAAAAATAAAATAATTTTACTATAATATGATAAATAAAGGGTATTTACGTACTTTAACTAAAATTATTAAAGTCAACGGTTATATTTAACACCGTTAAATCGTTTGAGAGACTAATTTGATCACTTCTAAAAAGTGAGGGACTAATTTGACACTTGAAAAAAAAATGTAAGGATCAATTTGATCACTTTTATAAAAATCGTAAACAACTTAAAATTTTAAAAAAGTTTAGACCTAATTGTTAATTGACCTTAAATTTTTAATAGATTACAGCTTTTTCGATTCTTATGTTGCCAACAAGAATTACAATTCATCGTTGACAACATTTAAATTCATATCTACAACGGAAAAGGAAAATAGAGTAAAAGAAAATATGTTAGAAGATTGCATTCCAATATTTACTTATAATTTTTCAGGGATTAAATATAAAAACAATTCACTCTTTTAAGGGTATTTTAGATAAGATAAGATTAAATATTTACTTTATCATGATAGGAGAAGAAACTTATTTCTTAGGGTGAGGATAAATTACATCTGAATGGACCGATAGATTTGTGTGTGGTCTTCGTAAATTGTAACTTAATCCAAAATGTGGAAATAAAAATCAAACTATCATCATTCATATTTCATGGTTTCATAAATCATAACCATTACAAAGACAATAAATAAGAGAAAATATCAACAACAAAAAAAAAAAAAACTTCACATAAGCTTCTATATCAACTACAGGCAATATTTTCTCTTCTGCCCATTGTAATGAATTGTCAAAGTGGGCCCACCTAATCATAGTCAAATATTGGGACAAACACTAGCTATTTAAAGCATTGATTTATTTATTTTTTGGGGGTTAAGGACCTAGCTACAATACTGTATTGTTAATGAAGTGAAAACTAAACATTGGATTTTAATCAAAAGTCTATAAAATTCAAAGTCAAAGGTTTGATAAATAAAAATAAATAAAGAAACTAAAATAATATTTCCTTTTAAAAACTGTCCTTTAATAAAACAGTTACTATATTGTAGCTATACAAAAAAGCTTGATGATTGGTTATTATCAAATGGTTTTATAACTTGGTATGCAAACTTTATTATTCAATAATTAAAACACCATGCATGCATTAAAATGTAAATTTTTCTCATCAACGATTTCACTACTTTTAGGATACGGACATGGCAACAAATTATGATTCCATGATTTAATTGGATTCTTCATATTATCTCCTATAAATTCCCTTTTTTTCTTCTTCTCTCGACTTCATACATCAGTCTCTTGTTTTGCTATTTAATTTTTTTCTTCTTCCTCTCTGTTTTCAAAATTACACAACAAATACTGTTTAAAAGTTTTCAATGATTACTTTTATCAAAAAAATTCTATGTAGAAGCCATTCCAATAACAACTGTTATTATGAGAAGGTAGAGGTGGGCAAGAAGAATGGAACTAATTTCAAGATTCCAAAAGGTTTCGTGCCTATTTACGTGCATGAAAACGGAGACGAAAAGTCTGAACTGATCAGATATACGATTCCGATAAGTTATTTATCATGTCAACCATTGAATGAATTCATCAAAGAGTCTCAGGATGATCCGTATGAGACCACTTTCAACGGTCCGATTACACTCCCATGCACGCCTGAAGTGTTTGAAGAATTACTTGAAGCCTGCCCGAAACTCTCTCAAGCAAGCTCTTCTTGATCGCTACTACAATATTGATTCCTGTAATTAGTTCATAGATTATTGTAAGATATTTTTTTCCCCTGATACTATCTTGTTCAAACTTAAATTCATGTTATTATTATTATTTTTTTAATATACTATTTGATTTTTGTGTTCTGTATTTGATCAATATGAATTTTTAACACAAAATCAAGAAACTAGGAAGTATCTCTTTACCGTGTAGAATTTATGATTTTTTTTCTCAGTGAAAGGAAAATCAGAATTAATCACTCTTTTTATCAAAAAAGGAAATTAAACTTAGAGAAGGAAATCAATTTCTCTGCAACCGAATTTGTAATAGTTTAGAAATACATATCTTGGAAGAATTTATTTATTTATTTTTGTAAAATTTCCATTCTTTGTAATTGAATTATGTTATGATTGTAAACTTTCCATTCTCGGCAATTGAGAATTATACTGCACGTGGTTTATTCATTAACCACATCAACTCATGATTTGTATGGTAATGACAATTTATTTATCATATTATTAGTGTTGAATTTTGGGTTAATTATTTGGATTGTATATTATTACTCCAATTATATAAGAGTAATGTTTTTCAAAAAACTTCCCAAAAGATTTAGATATGTGAGTTGTCAACATCTTGTAAATCATAAATTTATGTGGTGATGGTTGTAATATTGACAGATCATATACCATATCAGTTATTTGCATGTGGATAATTGGATTTAATAGATGTTTTGACAAGTGTATACAGCTAAATCAAAGCCATGGTCGGACCTGTGTGGGGGTTAAGTTGGGCTCAAGCCCACCCTGGCCCCTTAAAATAATTTAATTAGTAAAGAAAATTTTAAGTTAATTAAATAATTAATTATTTTTCTTAGTCATAGTAAAAAATATGATCTTTCTTTTTTTTTTCTTCTTTTTATAAGAACAATTATTCTCCATATTCTTCGAATTTGGTTCAATCTATTTATCAATATCTACATTTAGATATGTTTGAGTGAATATTATAGCTTTAAATATTTTATTTTGTTACTTAAAAATATATATTTTATTTTGTTTTGAGATTTTAGAATTATTGTTAAATATAGATAATGAGATTTAAGGAGTAATCCAATTATTATTTAATTTAAATTTACAAAGTAAAAATATTGTTAAATGAATTTTATTAAATTTCTCATAACATTGTATTATTATATTTAGAATGCATCAAACTAATATAAGAATATTGTATAATTTAATTAGTGTTCTCTTTTGCATTTCATGTTTCTCTTATAATTTAATTTGATATTTTAAAAATAAATAAAATTTAGTAAAGTATTTATTTAGAATATACATTTTACGGCGAAGTTTTACTATGTCCTCCTAACTAGATGATGCCAATATTCAGTAAAAAAAATATAAAAAAATCTAACATACCCTAGTCTTCAATTCTGGTTACGTCTCCGGTCAAAACATTTATATCCAATGGCCCTATATAAAAAAATGATATCTTTTATATCCATTCGAAATGACAATAGAATATATATATACCACCTGACCGAAAAAATCTTATTCTTTCTCTAATTTGGTAAAATCTTATTCTTTCTCCAATTTGGATGGATGTAGATATTGACACTCAAAGAAATTATATGCACATCAATTTTTTTTAATTAAAATAATTTATTACAAAATTACCCTAAAACATAATTATTTGTAATGACAAAGTGAAAATTGTGAGATATGTCACCTTTTTTTTTGCAATGATGACACCGTTTTAATAACTTAAGTTTAAAAGACATCTATTATAGTGACCTATCCAATTTGCCCTTAAATAATCTATTTTTTATTCTCATTGTGCTTCCATCTACACTTTGAAAACGATAACTCCTCTCTCTTTCTAAAAACTTGTCTCTCTCCAGATTCTGCACAAGAAGATAACTTATATTTATGATATTCGTTTATATATTTTCATATATTTCGGTGTGGTTTAACAATGTATTCATTCGTTATGATTTGTTGTACAGTATTTGAATGAACATTTATGAACATTTTAATTTTCAAAGGATCGAGCATTTTATTTTTAAAAATAAGGTTCAGTTAAATCGGCTATATTTGTAGCCAAATGGAGCTTTTTTTTAATATGATCGAGCTTATTTTTAAAATAATCGAGCATATTTTTGAAAGAATTGAAAGAATCAAGCATTTGTCAAAGGATCAAGTTTTTTTTTCTAAGGAGCGGGAGTTTTTTTTTCAAAGGATCGATGATATTTGCGCTGCCACCCCCGCACGAGCTGACTGGGCAACTCGACCACCACGAGCTCGACAGGGAGCTCGACCTCCGAATCCGTCAGCGTAGCGCCTGAGTTTCAATGGAACTTTCTCTCTTTCTTTCACAACTTTCACTGTAAAAAAAAAAGAAATTAAAGAAATCTGATGGAATAACTATTGGGAGTATTTTTATCCGTTCACCGTAATAAATGTCTTTTAAATATAAGTTATTAAAGTAGTGATGTCACCTTTAAAAAACAGTGAAGTCGGCGACTAGGGTCGACTAGTCGCTCGACGATGGTCAACCGCTGCGATTCACCGGTAGTCGATTGAAGTAGGCGGCTGGAGTCAAAGTCGGATCAAATCGGGTCAAGTCGGAGCAAATCGAACCTAAATCGAACCTGGGTTTTCTCTCTTCTTCGCCAAATCTTCTCCTCTGTTCTTGCTGCCGGCATCTGTCGCCTTTGTCGTCGTCATCGCCGACGTTGTAGCCCTCATCGTCGCCTCCGTCGAAACTGATCTTCCTCTCGCCACTCTCTAGTCGAACTGGTCTTCTCTCTAGCCGTCGTCGAACCTGAATTTGATTGAGAATTGAGATTAGTCAGCGAGTTTGATTGAAGAAGTGAAGAACAGAAGAAGAGGAATCACTAATATGTTATATGTAGAAGAAGTGAAGAACCGAAGAAGAGGAATCGAGAACGAATGAAGATGAAGATTGAGAATTGAGTGGGATAGAGAAAGAGAAAATCTTTGGAAAATATGTGGTGAGAAATAATACCATGCATTGAGCTCACCATAACAATACTAATAATTGAATTGACTTTTGACTTGATTTGATTCTCAATGGTCCAGAGATTTTTTGAATTTGATTTTCTTTTTCAGGTTAAATATATGAAATATTTTGATATTTCTTTAATTACATAAAAAAAATATTAAAAATAAAAATTCCGGTTGACCTCCGGTTTACCATCCGTCGGCCGTCGGTCGACTTCCGACCATATACCTAGTCCCCGACTAGTCCCCGATTAATCCCTCTAGACGCTAGGCTGTGGGTTGCTGCCCGACTAGCGCCTAGCGACTTTTACAACACTGCCAAAAAGTGTTATTTAATTTTTAAACCCCATTGGCACCCACTTAACTTCATCTTCTCTACAACTACCACAACAAACATCTTACTTTCCAAAAAAAAAAAAACAAACATCTATCTCAAGAAGAAAAAAAAAACTTAAATCAAATAATCATTCAATCCAATGATAATCTTATATATAAATTAAATATGCTTCACGGATAATCTTATGAATATATTTCACAATCCTAGTCTCCATATAATTTTAATTCATGAAAGTTCTTGTTGATAAAAAAACATATAATTCAAAAATCATCATTAGAAATTTTATATTCTCATGTTTATGTTTTCTTCCAAAGGACCATGAAAAGTGTAGGTTTGTAAAGATTCGAGGTTGGATTTTTAAATCTTAGTAACTTACATATACCATCAGAAGTAAAATTGAATAAGTTAAATATTTTTTTCATGTTGTCAAAACTTTACAAATTATTTCCATAGTGTTATGAAGCCTATGAAATGAAACTAGAATCATTAAAAGAGAGAATATTCAATCGGGGGCACTTTTGGGATATTTTGGGTGTATAAAATGGAAATTTAAATTAAAAACTTTATAGGTGGGCGTACTTATTATTTAGGTGTATAAATTATTTATATGTGTGACAATATCAGTACCCATTTGGTGTATTTGGGAGTCCATATTTTATTGAGCTATTGACAACCCTATCTCCCTGGTTTTTTTTTTCTCTTAAAACCAGGGAATGAATATAGGTTTTCAAAAAAAGTATACAGTCACAAAATCTCAAGAAAAGTATATTAGACTGTGTTGCATGAACTACAGATTACAAGCTATAATGACCAAAAAGAAAAGAAAAGAAAAACCAACCCTGATACAGATGACAAGTTCCTGAGGTACATTTTTTGGGTTAAAGAGTACATAGAAAACAAGTTAAAAATTCTAACTTTTGTTTAGTGTGAGTTCCGGTCTCAAGGAGATCTCAAATTCCCAACTTCTAAATAACACAGATTTTTACTGGCATTTACTTTCTTGAACAAATAATTCCGGACAGGTAAACAAGCAGTATCGGCAGGAGTATGTCCACGACCAATCTCGTGAACTTCTTCGAGACAGATTCGTAGACATTCTGTGTGTTGAAATTTTAGTGGGTTCAGGGTTCCATCATCATTCAACCTTTGCAACCGCTATGCCCGGCACACTGCTTTCTGCAACAGTCTCCCTTACGAACCTGGAAACAATTCATATGAATCATCTCAATTTGGCATTATTTGTTGGTTGGACTCTTTGGTCCTTTGGGTACGAATCCAGAACAGCATCAGTATGAACAAAGTTTTTCTAAATCACAGGACAGAAAACAGTACCTTGCGAATTTGTCCCGAGATGATTCCAAGATGTAGATTGAGAGAACAAAAGAAAGTGCTAGTGCTGTCACAAATGGAGTATATATCAGTAATTTGCATAAACGAAGCTCTCATATTGTAATAGTGTAAGCACAAATTGTTAACAAGTTGCCAATCTCAAGAAGACGCTTAGAACTGATTACTGATCGAAAGTAATCCTAGTATTACCATCATTATAAACAAAGAAAAAAATCTACCTGATCCAAACAAAAAGTAAAATCCGGATGCAACATCTATCTCCGATTGCTCCTCCCTGTCATATAAGAGAATTTAAGCTCAGCCAAGGGTTTTGAAATGACACATACATATACAAAAGAAAAGTATTGAGCTTCCAAGACATCAAATACAAAGCAGACACCAAAGAAAGTATTAAGGAAAAAAAAATTGCATGCCTAGTACCTCAATCGAAGATCGTGAAACAATTCAATCACACCTTTAGCATATTGTAGTTAGTTCAATATAACTATAAAAAATGTTTGTAATGTCAAAGACCAACTCAGATGCAGATGCACGGGGTGGTGCAAATCAGGAAAAAATTGTACCAGAGTTGGACTATAATGTTAATCAACCTCCATAACAAAATGAAATTACCAATCCACCAGAAAAAAGCTACTCTTTCTCATTGTTTATGATTATACCTGGTTTGTTTCAAAACCCTTAACTTGAACCCAGAGAAGTGAGCCAAACAAAACCAATTCCATGAAACTAGAATAAAAGGTACACCATGAGAAGGCAGAAAAATAAAAATAAAAACTTATAATTACATGCATGCCGTTGATATAAAATCTATTGTCTATGATCCAAAAAATATATCTATAACTCACACAATTGTTCCCATAAACCAGAATTCTTACAGATCAAATTGGAAACAAGCAAATCAAACAAATCAAACAATAAAGATAGCAGCAGATAAATTTAATCCCCAAGGCTGTGATACTAACCATGTATATCTAACAAAAATATGTTTTGGCCAATGCTGAGCATCCCAAAATTGTTGACGTATATTTGGATGAATTTCAACATCTGTTCAAGAAAAAGATATTTAGAAGCTGTAATCGAACTCATCCAAAACAAACAAAGTTAACTCAAGTAAATAAGTAATTCATTGGAAACAATTCACATGCCAGTTTGCAATTTAAGAAATAAAAAATATCTCATTCAAATTCTTTGATAAGGACACCATGCTAAATAACATCAAAATATATGTGCAAAATCTATAACTTAGACTCCTGCTTCCAAAATACAGATAGAAATTTATATAGAAGCAATAACAATAGGAGATCAGTCTAAATTAACGACAGGAAACCTTTCATAAACAGTATTCGTATAAAAAATCGAACTTATTTTTTATTAGATGATCAGACCACAAGAATGCTGTTAAAACGGGTTCTGAGATCTTGAGAAAAAAAAAGTTAAAATAATTAGGATGCAAGTATAATCACAAATCCAAAGAGAGCAGTTATGCACTACAACAATCAAATACCACACACTGCTGGAGACAACATCATTCAAAATGGAAGCTACATGGTCTAAAACGTAGCTCAAAATTTCCCAAATAAAGTACAGCCAAAATGACCTCAAATAGTTAATATAGTGCCTGCGTCAGGCCTAAGTGCAATGCAGAGATCTTTGGAACCACATGAAGCAAAATTCCAAATTAAATGAAGAACAAATAGGAAGATGATACTTCCTTCCAGCAATATACTGTTCTCTACTGTTTAGTAGACTGATATAAAGAAGAGTTAATCATATCAGGAAAATACTACATACAATGATGAGGCATATCTACAACTTTAGCAGTGACACCATGCACATCGTTTCCTGAGTACCTCTGAACCACAAAAGAATGACAACAAATTAGTCAGAATGTAACTGCAAAAGGTCACAGAACAATTGCACATCAGAGAAATATAGTTAAGAAACAATCGAAATATGATAGACATTCAGCAAACACAATAACATCATCCCAATAAAAAGGAAACGGAAGTCTTACTAAATTCATTTCGATCATCGGAACCTCAGAACTCTTACGATTTATCACAAAAAGCCACGGAATCAAAAACTTTTCTCTTCCAACTTGAAATGATCTGCAAACGAACCAATATATCTGTGAACATAAATCCCCCCATTATGCAGCTTAATTACTAAAATTAAGCAATAAAGTTGCATACATGAAACACACACTTAAAATATCTCCAACTAAAAAACAAAAAGAAAAATTTCATACAAAGATACAAACATGGAATTCAATAAGACTAAAACAAAACAAAAGTGGGATTTTTCTCACATTTTGTAGGGATCAGCTCCCGTGTAGCCGGTCGGCTTCGCTATAGGAATCAATACCTACATATTTCAACTTTCAATTAACAATTCAGCTAAATAAAACAGCTTTAGCTTATATCAATGAGACAGTCTCTCTCAAATTTCAATAAATTGATAATAGTTCAAAAAATAATAATAATAATAATAATTAAAACAGATTTAATACCTCTCGATTAACTGCGAAGATTGGACAATGTTTACCGATCACGTCGTGCCACACAGTTCTCGACTGAAATTACAAAAAAAGAGAGAAAGAAAAAAAAACCCAAATCATGTAATGAATTTAAACAAAATAAAATCTAACTATATATGTAGAGATATATACAGACGTTGTGGTATTGACCCATCTTGCTCATAGGGACGATGTCACCGGGCCTGTAAGCGAGCGAAATCGACGGCAGTGACAGTGAGAGTAACAGAAACAAAACTGAAGCCATGATTCTTCTTCCGTCGCGGACCATTCTCCAGTTTCTCGTCATGAATTTTGAGTTCTACGAAACCCTTTCTTCACTGTGAAAATGCTCAAACTGAAACCAGACTCTTTTTTCTTTTTTCTTTTTTCCTAAATGTGGGATGGTGTGGCCCCAGAAAGTTATCGATGGCCCAATATTTGATTGTTGACTTGGCCCGTAAATAATTTGGTAATTTGGGCTTTGGTGGGCCCAAAGCCCACTTGTGCAAAATTATTTATTGTTTTCGTGTTTAAGGAGTCAATCCGATCGGTCGGAACTTTCCTAAATCAAACACTACATGGTTTGTACAGTTAATTTGGAAGCGTAAAATAAGTCAGGCGTGTTGATATCGAACCCATGTCATGATATCTAGCTGTGGCTTTGTTCATGACAATACTGTTCAACAAGAATTTGTTGGCAATCATATGCTCCCTTCTCTCTGGTTTGTCCTATAATTGCAATCAGCAAATGTCTTCAAAAGTTATCATTTGGTACCTAAACTTAATCTGGAAAACTAAAACGGATCGATTTTGAGTATCAACAACGTCAATTGCACTTGAGCAATTGAATTTAATGAAAAATGACTCCATTTGGGGCATGGTATGATAGCATGAAGAAGTGATCGATAATACTTGTTTAATTACTTTCAAGATAACGGATAATAAAGAGATACACGGCTGCGGCTGCAGCTGCTGCTTGCTCGGGAATTCTACTTATCAAAAGCCTGAAAATGAAAAATTGTTCCACCTGTTTATTCCGATCCAAACTGCAAATATTCTAAATTTCTTAACAAGATATCCCTCAGACTAGAAATGCACACTAACCAATTTCTTAGAAACTAAAGGAAAGCACCATTGCTGGCATGGTCTTTCAACATAAAGCTAGATCTCTCCTTAAATAATATCAATTTTACTACTGTAACAAACAGTTTGGTGTTATTTCCAGACCCTGTAAGATGACCAGATCACTTGTACAACTGCTTGAATCTTTTGCAGGCTTCTAAAATATTCTGTCGATGGCCGAAGGCACTAACTCTGACGAAACCTTCACCAGCTGGTCCAAAGCCGCTACCAGGTGTAGTGACAACATGAGTCTTCTCAAGAATCTCACTGAACACATCCCATGAGCTTTGGCCAGGGAAATGAACCCACACATATGGTGCATTCTTCCCTCCATACACCTTAAAGCCAAGCGAACTAAAAGTCTCTGTTATGATATCGGTATTTTCTTTGTAAAAACCAATCACCTGACGCATAGCCTGCAAGATTTTACAATGCATAAGCCTCTTAAGCACCGGAATTCACAACAGTGCTGCAAATAACTGGAAAAAAGCTTGGCAATAGCTCAATGAAAATGACACTAACCCCAAGTCCCTCAGGTGTAAGGCAAGCAAAACCACCAGCTTGGGAGATATTGGATGCACCATTAAAGCAAGTACATACGATTCGGTTGAAGTCTCGAGCAACAGGAAATCCATCTGAAAATAAAAGTTCTTTTGGAACCACAGTCCAACCCAAACGGACTCCAGTGAACCCAGCATATTTGCTAAATGAAGAGGTCTCGATTGCAACCTGCAAATGCCAAAATTGCAGTTAACACGTTATATACTTAAGTAGCAATACAGTTAACTAGCTACCATGAAAATACTAGGGTGACCAACCAAAAGATACAACACAAGTCGATGAGGTGGAGAACAGGATAAGAGAAAAGGGAGAGAATAATAAGAAATTGGGGAAGAAAAATTTTGTTTGTTACTTATTCATCAAATCTACCTCTAACAAAAAGAATCCAGGCCTCTTCTATATATGATTGGCCAAGGGAGAATCCTAAAAAAACCAAAAGAAGGTAACAATCTACCTTCCAAAAATGATATAAACCTTATTCAAACATGGAAATGAAAATCAGACAAAAATGAAAAAGGAAACGCTAATGACAATCAAATTTTCTTCATATGTCTGACACTCTGACATGTGCAGTGTTCCTTAGGATGTTCTACATCAAGATTACACCGACCAATCTTGCTAAATGTTATTTTTATGTATCACATAACTTATCTCGTGAATAAAACTTGAACTTATTTCAACGCATCAAATCATTCTTAAGAGACAAAAATCATTTTTTAATGTTGGACATAGTCATGAAATCATTTTACTGACTATCTGTTCATGTTCACACTTCACAGTCTTGTGTATATGCACCAAAAATGAATCTTGGATTACCTCTTTAGCTCCAGGAATTTCAAAGATGGATCTTGGATTATCGTCTGACATATACATGGCATATGCAGAATCATAGACAATGATTGAACCATTGCTCTTAGCAAACTGAACCAATTGGGTTAGTTGTTCCCTTGTCGCAGCAGCTCCAGTAGGATTATTCGGTGAACAGAAAAATATAATATCTGTTCGAGCAACAGTTGATAAATCGGGAAAGAAACCATTCTCTGGAGAACACTTCATGTATTCAATGTTTCCATACTTCTCAACATCCTTTTGAAACTGTCCAGTCTGGCCCATAATGACACTCGAGTCGACATAAGCCTGCATGTTGAAAAGAAAGCTCCAACATTCAAAGAATAACTTGTCAAAACGTACACAAAAATACCATAGGTTATTATTTTCCATTTTCACACTGCTTTGTTTTTTATCTATATATTTTTTTCCCAATCCAATAAGAAAGTGACCCTGAACTCTCACAAAGATTTTATTACATTTACAACAGAATCTTATCCAACATAATGCAAGTAGATGGTTACATAACCTAATGGACCAGTCACCAGTCCAACAAAAAGGCTTTACAATAACAAGTGATAATTACAGTATGATGTTATGAGCTTTATGCAATAACATGTATATCGAGAATGACATTTTCTTCCACTTCATAAAAAAATGCATTACCGGGTATGATGGATCTTGCACTGCCATAGTAACATTGGAACCAAAAACAACCTACCACAAAGCAAGAAATATGTCAACATACTTAAGTTTACAAGAAAAACTTGATAATAAAATCAAACTGATGCAAAAAAAGGTTAGCTATATAACATCCATCAGAGCCAAATAAACTCCCGCATATGGCTTATAATAAAGATGATGCAGATAAATGGAAATTTCAAAATTATATACATTAAAATAAAAACATACCTGAAGACGGGAAATGTCACATTTTGCACCATCTGAAACAAATATATCATTTTCCTCTATGCTGAGGTCCCTATAAAATGTTGAAGCAATTGCAGCTCTAAGTGGCTGCACAGGTTAACAACTTCAGTCACTGATCAAAAGGACAAAGCTCCCATATACAAGTAAAAAGCACAAAGAAAGTCTATCAAAAAATTGTATAACATTATAAGACTTGTATTATCATTTTTCGTAATTCAATCTAATAGATTCCCACATCAAACGATTGACAAACTAGAATATGACCCAGTAGAAGACTGCACTGAGTCAACAGCCAACATAAAAATTCAACAAAATATTCATTGAGCAAGGATCCTTAAAGTATCATGATAGAGCATGCATGATACTGTGAGTTGGGTCTATATAGAGGTACATGGCAAAATGTTTTAAATGGCCAAGTCCAAGTATTATAAGGATCTAAAAGTCAGATTAAAGCAAAACACCTGGAATGCATTACAAAAACTTTTAGAGATTAAAGTAAATAATCTTTTGAATGCAATTGAAGAACCAAAGACGTTGCCGGTACTATCTTAGTGCAATAGGTAAGACCTATTGTTTTGCAAGAGTTCTTGGGTTAAATCTCATTCACACCAGGCATTGGGGAGGTTTGGTTACATTTAATGTAAAAAAGAACAACTTAAAAAAATTATTAAAAAAAAGGGTGTAGAGTTTCAACATGTTTTTTTACAATATTGTATCTATTTTCGACATGGCATGTTAAGGACACATGGATGGTTTTCGTGCGGATAGAAAGTATCAAAATATATTTAGAAAGGAAAAAAAGAAAACAACAACTCCTAAAAAGTAACTAGATGGACATTTTAAGAGCCTGTTTGGTTGAGCTTTTGAAAAACCTCTAGTAGTAAAAGATCTACTTGTAATAGATTTATTAGAAATAGAGTTTTTGAAAAAAAAAAATATAGTTGTTTGGTCGGTAGACATTTAAAAAAAAAAAGATCTATTTGAAGAAGTACATCTCCATAAACTTTTGGTTAGTAAATGTTTAAACTCTATTAACCTCAACTCAATTTAAAATAGACAATCTCAAAAGCCCAACCAAACAACTCTTAAAAAGTTCAAATAGACATTTGTAGATTTTTTGTGGCAGTAGAAAACTCAATCAAACGAGCACTAAATAAAAAGTGCCAAAAGAAATCAAATCATGCACATCTATAATTATATAATTCCACTTCGATGCAGAGACTGCTTATATCATGCTTTCTGTCAGCAAACAATTCCAATTCTCGGTTCAAACTCTATGATATAATATATACAAATGAATAAACATCAAGTCTTCAGGTAATAGGCCGCCTACAAGAAGGAGCATCAATTCTCACCCACATGTAATAATAGTAACAATTGTTGACAATTTGTGATTAGACAAAAACTTGACAATTAAGGGAATTTTTTTTTCTCCAAATACCTTTTCACCTTGTTCAGCTCCATAGCCACTGTAGCCCTCTTGTGTGGACAATTCAAAAGCTCTCTGCAAAAGGAAAAACAATTCAAGCAGGTATCAGCCAATAAATAAACGGAGAGAGAAAACTGAATTAAAAAAGAGAAAAAAGCTACTTCAGGTCATTTGCAAAAGGTGAAGGAACCACCAAGCATAACCGTTCTTGTGACACTTGTACCAACGCTTATAACAAATCCCAATCAACAATCATATGCATAATCATGACATTAACAAAGTAGGTATAAGGATAAGAACCTTTTCCATGGCAGAAGTTATAACTTCTGGAATAGGTTCAGTAGTGTCACCAATTCCAAGGCTTATCACTTGTGCATCTGGGTATTTCAGCAGATGTGCAGCTTTTCTTCTAGCAATCTAGTTTCAGTACCATGTAAAAAAACATATAATTAGAATTACCAAAAACTGTAAGAATTACCAATGATATAACACATATTCCATTGTTTGGGGGACAAAAGTATGATATACTCATATACATAAGCTGTATTTATTAAAAAGTGCATCTTCTATAACTGCAAAGCTTTTCTTTCAAACTTGTTTCAACTTCCAAGAAACAAACACTTCAGTTTCAGTTTTCTTCCAGCTTGAGCTCTTTTTTTCTACATTTAGGGAAGGAATTTTACAAAAAGCAATTTATCATCACGACAAACAATGGAAAAGCACGAGTACAAACCTCTGGAAACAGGTAACCAGCTTGAAGTTTGGCTATGTTTGCATTGCGAGAGACCATTGTCTTGAAAGCTTCACAATAAACCAGGAACAATTTAAAAACAATTGAACTAAATAAGAAAAAGGCAGTCTCACAATGATTGTGTCCTATGATGAGTTGGTTTCTAAAGGTGAACTGAATCGTGTCTCAGAGTGAACTAAATTGATGTCATTATCATGCAACTTTCATGTTGCAAGTTATGAAAAATCAAAAATCGATAATGCATAATGCAATATCCTTCTAACAACCATTATATACAAATATTTAAGTCAATTACATTAGGTTTGATATTGAAACAATTCATTTCATAAATATTCATCATTTTCAATACCAATGAAGCAAATCTAACAAGCTACATTCAATTAGTTAATGAAAATACTGATCTACATTTGTTTCCAAATCGACGCTGCTTCGTCCCACGAAAAGGGTATTTTCAACATCACCACCACATTCAACGAAATCAATTGCTCTCGCTTACAGAGGAGTAAGTCCTATTACCGAAACTTCACTTTTTTTAGAACCCACCAAAACGCTCCTTTTTTTTATATCAAAATCCAGACTAAATGAAAACAGATACGCAAATATAATACAAATCAAAGTCAATATTTAAACAGTAAATATTACCAATTTTCTCTTCTTGAGGCGTTGCAACGCACTTGCATACTCCAACTCTTTTCACTTGAAGCGAAACACCCTGTGGTCTGCAATGTTGAAAACAACGTAGAAGCCCAAAAATTAAATAAAGAGAAATACAAAAATAAAATATGAAATATATCCATCATCTGGTCATTTAATTTTCTCCGCAACCAAACAGAGCCCTCAAAGAAAAAGAAAAGGTAACAGATAGATCACCTGGAATCGAGCCTGGTTGGACTTGGGGCTAGAAAAGCACAGGAAGATGAAGAAACCATCGAAGTGGATAGAGATTGCGCCATAGACATTTTTTGTGATGGATTTTCGATGATGAACAAAAAGCTGCTACACTTTCACTGCAGAATGCTAATGTGTATTACTTTGTTGAGTGCGATATACAGTACTCAGTACTATACCTAAAACCGTATAGTCAAACGGTCGTAAGTTATAATTTGGCTTTTTTTTTTAAAAAAAAAAAAATGTTTCAACAATCCGAGGTCTCGAACACGTGATCTCTTTATCTCCTGTTGTAGGTACGATGGGCATATCAATTTACTGATACTGTCTTTATCTTTAAATTGATTAGGTTAATTTGGCAAAGCCTCTTTAATTATAGAATACTATTTAAAATATAGATTTTAGAAGTAGAGCTTTAGGAATATAATAAATAATTTGTTGATCTTTCATTGTCCATTAGAAGAAATTTTATGGTGAAACGAGTAGAGGAGGTGTGGAGAGATCGTTATTTTAATATTTCTGGTTTTTTTTATAAGTTTGTTGACGATCGAAAAATATTAATATATCAGGTCAACCAGCTAAATTGACATGTATATAATACTCTTGTAATCTTTTAATGTTTCATTTGAAGGTTTTAAAGATAACTATGTTGAGAGATGGTTGCATTCTAAGGTGAGTAAGGAAGATTTGACTATGACTTGTGTTAACTTGTGACTTTTGAGGTGGAGCGTTTGAAAACACCACAACTCTTATTTATATATTTTCTAAAATTTTTTACTATTACTTCAATCCGTTAACTTGAGAGTCATTTGTTCTAAATCTTTTTTTTTTTTTTTATGGATGTAAACAGTTTAGTTATTTATTTTTATAATAATTTTTATACCCTTAGTTTATTAAATTAATTATCATTTATTAACATTAATACACATATATATATATATAATCCAAAATAAATAAATACAAGATTCATAATTTGTCCATCGTGATTCATGAAAATGCTCCTTTTGTAACAACTGCAGAGATAGAACTTAGAAGATTAGAGTATTTAGACTAAGAAATCATAGGCTTCAAGAAAACTAAGATTAGCCTACAAAACAATATAAAGAATAACCGTAATATAGAGCATTTAGAAAACCAGTATCAGTATATTTTCCATACTAGTAATGGTCAACAAAACTTCATGGTAGATTTGTTAATAAACTTATGACGGAATTTAGAAAAAAGCATTGATAAAACCAATAATAATATTACAGAATTAGTAAAGTTTTTTCAAAATAGCATAATTAAAACACTACAATCGAATCTAGATTATATAAGACAGTTATTGAGGGACTTTAGCAGTCACGTTTAAAGATTTCTTAGTACAGTAGAAATAGTAGAATTAAATAGAATAATTGAACTAATAGACCTTAAACCGATAGAATTTAAAGTAGAAACTAGTAATTCTCCCGTAACAAAGCCTAAAGTAGATATAGGAAATATCTTATGATCAAAAGTTAATCTAAAAGATCTAGAGACACTAGAAATGGATTAAATTAGAACTTATAGTGTAAATCAATCCACAACCAGTAGAGTTAGGAATATATTAAATTATAGTAACTATAGTGTAACAGTGGACCTGTTTAATGTTTATAGAAAAATTAAACATATATGTCATCAAATTTTAAGGCAACTTTTTATTTATTACAATTCAAAAAATCAAAACGAGCATGAAAATATAGGATTTGAATTCTCTACCGATTTGATTTTTTTTCTGACCTTTTTTTAAAATTGATTATTGATAAAGTGGTTATCGAAACCAATCACATATTGACTATACATTCATTGTAATATTTATGTGTCATGAGATTATATAAGGTCAGGAAAAATATGAGATCAATTGATGATCCAAATTCGAAAATATGAATGTAAAATGTTCTAAGTAAATTCAATACAGTATTAAAACTGTTAATACGCGACTTAAAAAACTATTATTGGAATTTTACCTAACAGATTGTGATTTTGGATATGTTTTGTAACAATCCAATATTTTTTTCCTCTGGTTTTTGGTATAAAAGAATTAGTTGTTTATTTAAAAAAAAATACACTAATTGTAATTATCATGTCCATGCGTATTTTGTTGTATGTATACCAATTTAAAGATAAAAAAAGCAAAAATTGTAACTACTACCGGTACCTG
Source organism: Dipteronia dyeriana (assembly GCA_032871835.1). Taxonomy (NCBI): domain Eukaryota; kingdom Viridiplantae; phylum Streptophyta; class Magnoliopsida; order Sapindales; family Sapindaceae; genus Dipteronia; species Dipteronia dyeriana. Next base: position 15,909,073 of record CM065299.1, on the reverse strand, counting down.
AAGAGATTATACCCTACAAGTACAATTCGAAAAACTACTCCCACTATTAGAAAGATATTACATATGACTACAACTATAACTCTCACATATGGAGAGAAAATTGCTCCCATTTTTTAGAGATAACTCTCCACGTTTCCAGATTTTATGGTTATAGGTAAGATAAATATTTACAACTACCAAGACTTGAACCTGGTGGTGGAACCTCCACTTGAAGACACCAACCATCAAGGCAAGATGCCATCGGTAAATATTTGATTTTGTAGGGGTGACAATAAATAGATTAATTATTGACAACACAATTGATTAACCATATCCAACAAATTGTCAACAGGGACGTTAATCAGCTGGTAAATAGATGGACTTGAAACTTGAACAAATGACTTCAAGTGAGCACCATGAGTCCTACCAATGATGAAAGTTTTTTGAAAAATATTAAAAAAAACACCATATCCAACAAATGAATCTCAACAATGTAGGTGTGATTATGTGAATGAGATACTATCGAACTAACCATATCTCACTAAAACGAAAATGATTTGGATAATCTTTAAATTAAATTTACAGATTTTGCCCTTAACAACATTCAAAGCAAACACATGGGACTTTCAAGAGCCAATAATAATATTTTTTTAAAAAAAGAAAAATTTCTTTAACTTTTATAATGCTCGGATAAAATATAGAAACCTTTTATTGGGGGCCTTAGGAATTATAGAAAGTCTTTATTGAAAATTTTAAATGTTAACAACACCTAAAAATATGTCAAAATTTGTAATTTTTTTAATAGAAAGATAAAACTCTACCTGTAAAGAATAAAATATGAACGAATTTATATTATTAAAATATAAAATGAGAATTTGCTACATTCATGCGACAAAAATATATGATTGTTTCTATGTGATATACACATTGGATTAATTGAACAAATTAAGCATCCAAATTCAAATGCAATATAGTTTCACCTCAAACGTTAATGCTAAATGTACGTGCATACAATTTACGTACGAAATCACAAGTTTAATATCCCTTGACACCAATTTGTATTTTTTTTTTCATGACATGTACTATATAAACCTATAAAACTTCATTACCAAAAAAACTAAAACAATGTTTCAAAAAAAAAAAAATTGGAAGTGTAAATGACGTTCATCCTGAGCCTATAATATATCGTTGGAACTACATCTATGAGTCATGCAAAAATTATAGGTGACTAACCCCGCTCAGTCCGTTGTGTGTCGATGTTTTCCTATAAAATATTTTTTTTTAACCTTTGTGTTTCTCTTTCTAGATGTATTTTAACAATTTTCTTTTTCGTTAAGTTTTGTTTCTTTGAGTTTGTACAGGAACGGATCATTGGGTTTTAGAAATAACTCAAATTTATTGTTATTGTTTAGCCGTAGTTAATTTATAAATCTTGAATTTTAGAGGACTCATGTTGGATTTTCTATTTAAGCAAGAGTAATAATAATTGTTTATTACTTTTTTATTGACAATAATAAAAACCGTTCCTTAAGAGCAAACTTTTTTTATAGATTCGAAAATCTATCGCTTTCGTTTTGTGAGAAAACACGATACGTTACATACTATCTATATGCCCTATATAAGTATCAATTCCCTAGTAAGATATAAGTATCACTCGATAAAAACCTAAAAAGAAATAAAATAAAAAAATAAAAGACACACAATGTTACATGACATATATCTTGTATCTTAGTACCTTGTTGAGAATAAAAACATATGCACGTCATCTCTTAACCCATACTATAATGTATGATTCTTTTCCATACTATTGGTGAAGGGTTTAAATTTTATAAATATGTAACGGGAGTTTTTTCTCCATAATAGTTTATATCTTTTGTTATGTAAATAAATTGGTTTAATGTCATAATTTGCCATAATAAGTAGAAAAATAAAAGAAAAATCTAATAAAAAAAGGAAGGAGAACCGACAAATACAGGATTACGTACATAAGTACATTTGCGTATTTTTATTTGTTATTTGATAAAGGTCAAGAGATTTTTTTTTTCTTTCCCACAATTCACTAAATTCACTTTTGTTTGTTGTTTGCATTTAAAAAACCACCAACATCATCGTCGCCACCTGTTTTGTTGTACAAATATTTCTTAAAAAAAAAAACACAAAAACAAAAAAAAACCTCAACATTCGGTTTTAACTGTCGTTTTACTCAGTTTAGCCTGTCGTTTCATCGAAGCTTGATCGTCGAAGATCAGGTTCCGTCTCAGATCAGAAAAACTCCGTTCATCGACTGATTCTCCGCTAATCGGTAATCGGACACGTTAACGGTCGAACGGACCGGTACCGTTACTGGTGTTGGAACGTCGTCGTTGAGTTTGTGAGAAGTTTATTATTATTTTTTTGGTTGTGTTTATATAGATTATATTCGTTGATGGGCGATCTCCGAGATTGGTCGCCTGAACCAAACGGCGTCGTCTTGGAGGAGAGGTCTCCGTCGTCGATAATTACTTCCGATTACTGGCAGAGAGCCGAGGAAGCGACGCAGGGGATTATTTCTCAGGTCCAACCAACTGTCGCCTCCGAAGAGAGAAGAAAAGCTGTCATCGATTACCTGCAAAGGTTGATAAGGAATTATCTCGGTTGTGAGGTAATGATAGTCAAATTTATACATACATTTTATATTCCAATGTGTTTGGAATTCAATAATGTTTAGTTTATGAGTGCAGAGATGGTGTTTGGAATTCAATACCAATGTGTTGAAATTATTGGTATTTGTTTGTCATGGTGTCGTATACTGTTTAAGCATTTGAATAAGTTAACGATTTTGATTGTTTGTTTTCGGATAATAGGTTTCCAGTGTAGTAATAATTGTTTATGACCATTGCAATTTATGCAAGCTATTAATTTGCTAGCTGTGATGTTGTTAATGTAGTAACATTAAGCCAACTTAATGGTTTTAGAATTTAAGGGAATTATTTTGTCGTTTTCGCTACAATTGAAACTTGATTTGGGAGATGCTATCTGAAGCACGTGTTTCATTAATTTTGATATTATGAAGGAAGTGGAAGGATCCTTATTTGTTTTTGCAAAAGGTTTTCCCTGCTATTGGAAGTTTTTGAGGGATTCGAGGCAAGTGTTTCATTAATTTGATGGTCGGAAAGAAGTGGAAGAATCGTCATTTGTATTTTGCGAAAGGGTTTCCCCGCCATTGGAATTTGTAAGTTTTGGAGATTCGAGGCATATGTTTCATTAATTTGATATTATGAAAGAATCGAAAGATTCTATATTAGTATTATGTGGAAGGTTTTCACTAGTATTGGAAGTATTTGGGAGATTCCAGGCACGTGTTTCATAATTTTGATATCACGAAGGAATCAGAAGATTCGTTACTTGTATTATAAGAAAGGTTTTTGCTAATAGTGGAAGTTTCAGAAGTTACGAGGCATTTGTTTTATTACTGTGATATCATCAAGGGTTAGAAAATTTGTTACTTGTATTATGTGATAGGTGAGATGTTGGAGTCGCTATACAACTATAGTGTTTCTTACTCATTGTTAAGGTGTAACAAAAGAAGATACACATTTTTATTCTGTTCATGGAATCAAATTTGTGTTGCTTAGTCAAAAGATCTTCCACGATCAGTGAAATCAAGCTCAATGCCATTTCGCCTCTTGTAGATGTATGTTCATACCACAATACAAATATCAGCAGGCGCTTATTCTTTTAGTGATAAGATTTGAATAGGGACTAAACGAACATAAGTCATGGACTGAGCTGTAGCGAGGTATCATTTCCACGAGGCACCTATTCATTAATGATCATGGGCTGCCAGCCTGCCATTTTCCTTTTCTCCTCTTGGAATTAGACTAAATAATAGGATACCGATTCAATTGTTGTCTGCTTTTAGTTATTTGTTCCCCTGGGTTACCTTAGGCATCCATGTTTCAAAATAAAAATCAGATCAAATAAACAAACCCTAGATGGTTATTACCTGTGATTGTTGGAAAGGATTGGAAAGCTACACTTTTATATACATAGCTGAAATCACCTGTCCATGCATAAGCAATGGGATCCATGTTTCCATTCTCTTGCTTTTTCCGTTTGCTAATATTTACAATTGTGTTGCTTTACATAATGACATTACTGTGCATTTTCTTAATGTTTTGTGGTTTTGATCTCTAAAACTATTGATTTGAAATTTGATGTGATTGAGATTCGGAGAGTGCGGATTAATATGGATTACCCTCTAACTGAAATTTATTATAGGTATCTCCCTATGGGTCAGTCCCATTGAAGACTTATCTCCCTGATGGGGATATTGATCTTACTGCCTTTGGTGGTCTAAATGTGGAAGAGGCTTTGGCCAATGACGTGTGCTCTCTTCTTGAAAGAGAAGATCAAAACAGGGCTGCTGAGTTTGTAGTGAAGGATGCACAGCTAATTCGTGCAGAGGTTCGTAACTTTAAGTCTTTAACCATATGTTTGAAGATCTTTGTATACTTTCCTCATCTTTACTTTTTCCTCAAGAAATCATGCCAGTGTTAGTATAATGTTTATTCACTATCTTTTTTTCTCTTCATGTCAGTTCTGTCAGAATTTTGTGATGCATAATTATTATTTAATGGTAATTAGAGACTTTAGTTTTTCCTTCCTCTCCTAATATCTTTTCCAAGTTACACATCTAGATATGCAAGGAGGGATGCTAGTTTTTCTTGCCTTGCCTTTAGAGTTCTTTTTATTTTTTCACTCTGCACGTGTTAGCTCAGTGTGCCACTACTTTAGTTAGTTGATGGTGTTAGCAAAAATTATGTTCCTGTAGGGAAGACCCTTTGAAAACATGCTGCTCCACGTTGTCACCTAGCTGACGGACTAGATTTATGCCATGTGATCCCGTGGCCTTTTAGATATATATTCATGCAAGCTGCTTGCTGATAAGCTGGCAACTTACAACTGAATATCAGCTCTATGATCCGAGGTTTAATATGAGTTATTACATGTTCATGTGTTTGTATGTTATTTTTTTTAGGATGAAATTACATCACAATTATGATTTTGATTCTGAAGATGAATTAAGTTTCTCATATTATTTAATTGATTTATAAGTTTCTTTAGGTGTATATTAATTAGGTTTGTCATCTTATTATATTGGTTTTCTGTTGGCAGGTTAAACTTGTAAAGTGTCTGGTGCAAAACATCGTAGTTGATATTTCCTTCAATCAGTTAGGAGGATTATGTACGCTATGCTTCCTTGAGCAGGTGGCCTTCCTTGTAGAAGTTTTTATATGAGTGAAAGCAATTTCTTCACAATTTAATTGAATGATTTAATGTGTTATCTGTTTATGGGTATTCCCAGTCGAAGCTACTCTGTACTGGATGTACCTTTCTTTGTCTCATTTAGTAAATTAGTTTACTAGTGAGTTTGGAACTTGGCGGATAGATGTTGCATCAAGATCTTGAATCTCAATTTATTGCAATTGAGGTTGCATATTGGATGATTTATATTTTGTTTTGATACTTCTCAGCTTTATCAAGTTTACATGTTTTCTTTGTTTATACTTAGTAGTTGTAAAAGCACGGGTTTTCCTTCTTTTTTTCCCCTTCTTATAATGTTGTTTTAAATCGTTAGACTATTCTCCTTCTTATCCTTGTCTTTCGTAGTTTTTCTTTTGATTTAATTAGTAGCTTGCTAGTAGAAATTCTCTTCATTTTGATATCTTCTCTTTCCTTTTTCTTATTATGCAAATACACTAAAATGTTTTAAACTTGCTATAGAGAACGTTTGCAGAGGTTCTCTGTGTTATACTTCAGCCATATTGAGTATGATTTAGGGCGTGTTATGCTATTGGAATTGACATCCTGTTTATTGGACAGGTTGATCGTCTCATTGGAAAAGACCATCTCTTCAAACGCAGCATTATACTAATTAAAGCTTGGTGCTATTATGAGAGTCGAATTCTCGGTGCTCATCATGGCTTGATTTCTACATATGCTTTAGAGACTTTGGTTTTGTACATCTTTCATCTATTCCACTCATCACTAAACGGCCCTTTAGCAGTGAGTGCTTGCAGGAATTTTGCATTTATATGCTATGGAAATTTATGTATTAAATTTAACTTGTTGAATATGCAAATATAGGTTTTGTACAAATTTTTGGATTACTTCAGCAAATTTGATTGGGATAACTACTGCATCAGTTTGAATGGGCTAGTCCGCATATCCTCCCTGCCAGAAGTTGTTGGTGAGCAACCAGTTGTTGTATTTGTGTTGTGTTTTATTGTTTTATATGTCAATTCATAAACCAATTACTTTGGTCTTTCTTGCAGTTGAGATGCCTGAAAATGGTGGAGGCGATTTGTTGCTCAGTTGTGAATTCCTCAAGGACTGTACGGAGCAGTTCTCAGCTCCTTCAAGGGGTTTTGAGACAAATTCACGAACATTCCCCCCAAAACATCTTAACATAGTTGATCCACTGAAAGAAAATAATAATTTGGGCCGCAGTGTGAGCAAAGGTAGAAACCTTTATTTGTGAGTCAGATGAAGAGGCCTAGTGTCTCTTTTATTTCCCTCTCATTATTGGAAGAATTTTGGTTATTTGACTTATATCTCTCTGTGTTTTATAGGTGTGCATCTTTATGCAGCTTGTTTTGTGAATAAGTTGTCTAATTAATTGGAATTTTTATTTTTATTTTCTTGGGAAAAGATTTTTTGTAAAACTAATTATATTTTCAGAAATATTGGGTCAAAGTGAAGAATGAACATGCAAAATAAATTCACAAATGCTAATAAGAATATAAGCCTGTGAAAGATATGTTTTTCTTCGGAAAATATTTCATCTTGCAATTCAATATTGTATGAATATGGAAAATATAAGAACTAGTTTTTATACATTTGATAAACTGGCATGTCATTTATTAATGTTGATGATTGGCTGATGAGAATGCAACTGAAAAGAAAGATTAGGCAATGATATCTTGCCTTTTTTCTGTACAGGAAATTTTTATCGTATAAGGAGTGCTTTTACATATGGGGCTCGAAAACTTGGGCGCATCCTCTCCCAGGCAGAAGGAACTTTGGCTGATGAACTCCGGAAGTTTTTCTCAAACACTTTGGATAGGCATGGAAGTGAACATAGACCTGATGTTCAAGATCCTGTCCCAATGTCTAGACACAATGAGTTTGGTGCCGCATCAACATTTTCAGGTGCGGAGTCTTGTCAAGAAGACCAATCCATTTATGAATCAGAATCTACCCATTCAAGTGGTATAACAGAGAAAAGTAGGTCTGATCATGAGGGACCATTTCATGCTGGTGGTGGTAATGCTAAGTTATCAGGGATGGAATCAAGTTATTCTAGATTTGTGAATGAGTCACGTGGTTCTGTGGATGGAACTTCTGTTGCAGAGAAACGTCTTTCTGGGGATGCAAAAGATCTAGCTACCTCCAAAGTTCAAAGTCTTAAAATTTTAAATGATGTCCCGAAATCTTCCTCTCCAACTGGTGAAGAGAGTAATAACATGTTGGGTAAAGTATATCTTGCACCGCATCTCTATTTCACCCATTCGATGGGAAATGGAGAAATGACAAATGGAAATACTGAGAAGAAAGTGTCTTCTGGGATATCCTCTGCACAATACAAGGAGACAGGCTTAAGTGGTAATCAAGATGACCGGAATGAGAGTTATTCAAGTGTTAATCATGATGTTCCATCTCCTGTTGGATCAAAGCGCCATCCTTTTCTCACGAATACAGGCGCTTGGTCCTCAGAGGACTTAAATCATGGTTATTCTAGTTATCAGGCATCACCTAGGACTGGAAGTTCTGAAGCTTTGAATTCTTTATCAGATCTCAGTGGGGATCTTGACTCTTACCTATTTAGTTTGCATCATGGTCGATGTTTTTATGAGCATGCCTTGAATGCATCTTATTCTCCCATGTCTCCACAGCATCTTTCTCAGTTCCACAGCAACAATCCATGGCCTTTGCCATTCAGGCGAAATGTAATCCAGATGAATGCCAATGGTGTTGGTCCAAGGCCGATATTTTATCCTATTAACCCACCGATGCTACATGGTGCAGGCTTTTCTATGGAGGAGATTCCAAAGCCTCGTGGAACTGGGACTTATTTTCCCAACACGGTAAGCTTTTCCAGGCCTTTGGATTTCTATGGCAGTTCAATTTTATGTGAAATTTGCTTTTTTGGGCCAACTTAGTCCATCTTGATGTTAATTTGCCACGTCTTTTTTTTTTTTTGTTGTAAAATCGTTCAGTTCTTGGGGTCTTGTAATGATACTGAGTTTATGCTTTAGTTTTTGCAGACCCATTACAGGGATAGGCCCTTGTCTGGGAGGGGAAGGAATCAAGTCAGATCTCCTCGGAGCAATGGCCGTGTCATAACATCTTCTGAAATAAATTCCCCTGAGAGAAGCAGCCGCGAGATGGCTCAAGGACAGTTTCATGTTCATCAAAGCGGTGGAAAATCCGGACTTTCAGATCTCTACCAATCCAGTTCCCCTGAAAAAAAGGCACAACCTAATGCCAATGGCTCAGTGCATCCATCGGATAAAGTTGTAGAACTTGGATCAATTGAACATCTATCTCTCAGAGCAACCTCACCTGAAAGCTGCAGGCAATCAAACATGGGTTCTCCTGTTGGGCAAAACTCGAGCGCAAGTATCTCCTCACCAGGGACCCAAAAGTCGAAACCTTTATTGGGCTCGGAACAAGATAGGTATGAAAATACCATGTAAAATTTCCATTTAGCAGCAGTGGTGACATATGTGAGGATAATGTTTAAGCTTTCTGTTTCTATGTTGGACGTGTAGGATTGCTGTACAATCATACCGTTTGAAAGATGAAGATTTCCCACCTTTATCTATCTGATTGCTTTGGGGAGGGGAATGGTTTCATATGATTAAGTTTGAAACAACAGAACCGTAAAATGCTAACAACCCAGCCCTTGCCTGAGCTTTTCGGCTTGTATGGCTACCCGTGGCCATCCCAAAGCTCTCTCTCTCTATGTATGGGCTTCATTGTTTTGTGTGGTTGAAAGGCATTTTGTACATTTTACTAATTGTGTTTTAACTCCTTAAATCTTGATAGATGTCCATCGGTTTGAGTTGTTCATGTATAGACACTTAGATTATGGTTTTTTCCGACCAGGTTTTGTTATCGGTGTCACCTGTTGTAGAATTTATACACACATTATCATTGCTGATGCCTGATGTAACTTAAACTAGAAAATAATGTTTCTCTAGCTGTAATAGTACAACATTTTTGGTTATTCTGTTTGTTGCAGTTTCGATTTTTGATGCTTCCTTTACCTCCAGACAGGATTCGGATTCTCTTCGAATCTCTTACATGGATTAAGGGATCTAGTTAAAGACTTACAGGTCGCAAGTTTAACCTATAGTCGGTAAAGTTTAGATCGACAAACGAATCCCGGTTACAAAACCAACAATTTGTGGGTAGATCGACAAACGAATCCCGGTTACAAAACCAACAATTAGTGGGGGATGTTGAACGAAATTTTTATAATTTTTTTTTTTAAAATTTATTGTGTTTGTTATTGATATAAGATTCTAAATGCAAGCTTTGCAGCTTCAAGTTTGTGTTAGATTTTGCCCAAGCAAACTTTTCCAAGAATCGAATATCATTTTCTAGTCCTTTTTAGCGTTTACAATTCAATTCCAGAGTCGTTGACCTAAACCCAAATTTAATACAATTGCTCGAGTGAAACGTGGTCTGAAGAATAGCCAAAAAACTTCTGTGTTCTGTTAAAAAAATTAAATTCTACATGATTGCAAATGATTCAAACACCTACACAAACATGTTGAAATGAAATTTGCACACTTAGGAATCTAATTATCATGTCATTTTGTATTATATATATTTGTATATTTTCTTATTAAAATGGGTGTTCATATTCTGCATATTAAATTAACAAAAGCATTGACATATAATGTCAACTCTTAATTTATAAATCTCATGTTGTGACGAAATATAACTAATTATCTATGTATTTGAAATTTATTTTTGAGTGGTCATGTATGTGCATACAAGATGAGAATAAAAATTAGATATTGTGCTTCTTTCAAAAGTTTTTTAATATTCAATCAATTTGGACCAGAAAAAAAAAAAGTTGAAAAGGAAAGGTTGTTGTTTTGTGAACTCCTCATCACCAAGTAGTCAAGTACCTTGGCAGTAGGTCAATTTTTTTACCCAATTTAGCAAATTTGGATTGGTTGCTTAATTTTACCTTTGTTTTTATTTTTGTGCAAATAATGTAAAATTGCAGGTAGACTAGAAAATACGTAGACGTGAGGGGTGACATAATCTGATCGTAAGGTCCTTACATTTATGACTCAGTATCTATCATTTTGTAATAGTTTGAAAAAAAAGGGAGTTATTTATCAAATGGGAAAACTTCCAATGTTAATATTGTGATAGATTTCATTTTATTTTTTGATCGAGGAGTGAGGATTTAAACTTAAACGAATTTCGTTGAAAGGTTACCGCGATTTGAACTTGAAACAATTTTGTACTCAATATCTCCTTTTGTATTAAAACGACATTATATTCTTTAGTGTTGTATCAAATTTTTAATTGTTATATTTAAAAGATTAAAATATCTATAAATTAAATTAATAAAAAAACATTTTATAAGGTAATAAAATACCAAAAAGGTATGTTGTCAGTTTTTTTATTTATCAAAAATAACATCAAATCCACAAACATTTTATCGAACAATAACATCAAAATAACTTCCAGTTTCGTTAAAAAATAGTTCATCAAAAAAATAACATAATCAAAAAAATAGAGGTTTGATAATATGGTTCATTTGCCATCATTTTTTTCCGCAAGGAAGATCATTATAACATCATAAAATCATATTGGAGTATAATTGAATTGAAATAAAAAATAATAATAAACTTGACAAGAATTTGATTTGAAATCTAGAACTTCAAATCTGGAAAATTTTTAGATTCATCAAATCCACACCAAGCCACCACCAAATCCACACCCAAACCACACGCGTATCAGAAGTGAGGAAGAGAGGGTGAGTCACGGCTAGGGGTGGTCACGACGAGGAAGAGATGAGGGTTCGTGGCGGAAGGAGGAAAAGACGAAGGCTAGTGCGGCGGCGGGTCGAGCTCTGGTTTTTGGTGGTGTGGGTTGATGGGTAGGATTTGGGTGGTAGTGTTTGAAGTTGAAGATGAATAGATGTTGGTGATAGAGTTTGATGGTGGTGATCGGTGAAGATGGTGAAAGAGAATTGATGATGTTGAAGATGTTGGAAATTTTTGTGATAAACTCTCATTTTGAGAGTACAAAATGAGCATGATAAATTCTATAGAAATGGAAGATTAAAGTGGATTCGAATTCTCCTCCGTGAGAACTTCGAAATGGTATACTTAAATTCACAAAATGGTTAATGGGTGAATAAGAAATTGAGTTTCAAAATGGACCCATTGTGTAGGGATTAAAATGAATCCCACATTGCTTAGGGGGGGGGGGGGGGGGGGGGGGTGCAAATCATGGTGTGCACATCTGATTTCTTACTTGATCACTAAGAATACAAAATCGGGTTTTAATTAGAAATAAATCTCTTTAGAGAATATTATCTGATTAAATTATTTCCTTATTAAATCAAAAACGAATTTTCTAAAATAATCCCGAATTAATCCCAAAACCCTAGTGTTTCAGTTTGGGTATTTAATACCTCTAATATTCTGTTCAACCTACAGAAAAAAAGATATACAGTTTTCTTTTGAGCAGCCGAATTCTTTTCTTCTCTGATTTTCTTGGTAAGTTCAAACTCGGTTTGAGTTCGCTAGAAGTGGATAGTGCTTATGCCTATCACTGTTGAATCGTTGTATCCTGGGAGACAATCGCCTAATACACATACGGTGTTGTCCGGCGAAATTGTCTTAAGGACACCGTGTGAAACACTGGCCTCGGTTCAAACTCTATTTTTTAAACGTGATTTTCTTGTGCTGTTACTTTTTGTTTTCCTTGATACCAGTCAGGTTTGATTGCAAATTACGATTTACAATCTTAAGACAAGATTTCCCTTAAAATTAATTTTCAAACAACTTTTGCTTCTTCAAAATTTATGGTATCAGAGTTCTGGTTCAGATCATAATGGACTGGAAAAAAAATCACTGATTCAATTTTCAGCTGTGATAATCGGGTTCCTTTTGAACACTGATTCAATTTGGAAATCGGGTTCTTTGGAATACTGATTTCAATTATATATATATACGTTACCTGTGGAAATTGGGTTATTTGGAACACTGATTTCAATATTGGGGAAAAATATCATTAATCTGTGGAAATTTGGTATATTATTAGACACTGATTTCGAAATTGATTGCGATTTCAATTGGGTAATCGGGTCTGCAATATCAGACACTGATTGTGATTTCCATCGTGAAATCTGATTTGATATCAACTGATATCTGTGCTATTATTTTTGTGATACTAAAACAATTTTGTTTTTGTTTCAGATATTATGGCAAACAAATCGAATGTGAACTCCAGTGTTCCACTAGAGACTCCAGAAGTGAATCCAATAATGAGATTATATACTTCTGCTGTGAACTCTGTGCTTGTGGGCCAGGTACCAGTAGCAGTACCTACTGTGGCTACAACAACTCTGGCCATCAACCCTTTCGTGAGAAACATGCCTGATCCGGTGATGAGCCAGATGTTGTTCCCATGGCAGATCCTTATATGAATTCGGTACCTTTACCAGTGAATCATATGGAGAAGCCTGATAAGTTCAGTGGACCGAATTTGAAACGATGGCAGCAAAAGATGTTGTTTTATCTGACCACACTGAACCTTGGCAGGTTCTTGACTGAAGATGCTCCTAAACCTAATAATGGTGAATAGCGATATGTTCAGGTATGGAATGCTATTGATGCATGGAATCACTCAGATTTCCTGTGCCGTAATTACATACTGAACGAGATGTCAGATTCGCTATATAACGTCTATTCTTAAAAGAAAACAGCTAAATAACTGTCGAAATCATTAAACTGCAAATACAAAACTGAGGACGATGGTTCCAAGAAGTTTATTGTCGGCCGGTTTCTTGATTACAAGATTGGGGATTCCAAGACGGTTATGAGTCAAGTACAAGAGCTACAAGTGATTCTGCATGAGATACATGCCGAAGGGATGACCCTGAGTGAAAATTTTCAGGTGGCTACAATCATTGGGAAGCTTCCTCCTTCATGGAAAGAGTTCTATCTCAAACACAAGCGAAAGAAGATGAAGATCGAGGATCTGATTCTCAAGCTTCATATTCAGGAAGATCACATGAAGTATGACAAGAAAGATGTCAATGCGCCTGAAGCGAAGATCAATGTGGTTGAGCATGGGAAAAGTTCTAAACCAAAGAAGAACAAGTTTGGGAAAGGATCCAAATTGGGTCCTAAGGGATGAGTCTCTAAGAAGCCAAAAATCCAAGGGAAGTGCTTCAACTGTGACAAGCTGGATCACAAATCTTCTAAGTGCAAGTTGCCAAAGAAGAAGAAGAACCACGAGGCAAACGTGGTTGTTAGGATCTCAAGAGATGTATCCGAGATCAATCTCTGTGCAGTTGTGATAGAAGCAAAACTTGTTGGGTCAAACCTAAGGGAGTGGTGGTTGGATACTGGGGCCACTCGTCTTATATGCTCTGACAGGGAGATGTTCAATACATTTGAAGAAATGAAGAATGAAGAAAAGTTGTATATGGGCAACTCAACCACATCTGACGTGAAGGGACGTGGTCAAGTCATTCTCAAGATGACCTCTGGTATAACCCTGAGCTTGAACAATGTGCTTTATGTACCTGATATTCGCAAGAACTTGGTGTCCGGTTCGTTGCTCGATCAGCGTGGGTTCAAGATGGTGAATGAATCAGACAAAATGGTTTTAACCAAGCAGGGAACTTATGTGGGTAGGGGATATGTAACTGAAGGGTTGTTTAAGCTTAATGTATTTGTTGTCAAAAGAACAATCAATAAAGATAATTCTTCAGTTTATTTGCTTGAGTCTTCCAATTTATGGCATGGTAGACTAGGACACGTTAATTATGATACTTTACGTAGATTAATTAACTTAAATCATACTCCTACATTCAATATAGATCTTAAACATAAGTGTGAAGTTTGCGTTGAAGCAAAACTAACAAGGTCATCATTTTAAATTATTGAAAGAAAATCTAAACTCTTGATTTAATTCACACAGATATATGTGATTTAAAATTTGTTCAAACTAGAGGTAACAACAAATATTTCATCACATTTATAGATGATAACACCAAATACTGCTATGTATATTTGTTGAAAAACAAGGATGAAGCTATAGAGAAGTTTAGTTTCTATAAAACTGAAATTGATAATCAACTCAACAAGAAAATCAAGGTATTGAGAAGTGACCAATGTGGTGAATATGTAGCACCGTTTGGTGAATTCTGTGCACAACACGGAATCATACATCAAACTACTGCACCATATTCCCCTCAACAAAATGGTATTGCAGAACGTAAAATTCGTACCTTGAAAGAGATGATGAATGCAATGCTGATAAGTTTTGGAGTGCCTCAGAACATGTGGGGTGATGCTATATTGTCTAGCAATTACCTTTTAAACAAGGTATCCCGAAAGAAAGAAGACAAGACACCATATGAACTATGGAAAGGAAGAAAGTCTTCCTATAAATTCTTACGAATGTTGGGATGTCTTGCCAAAGTAGCCGTACCTATACCTAAGAAGGTGAAAATATGTCCGAAAACTGTTGACTGCATTTTCATTGGATATGCACAAAACAGTAGTGCTCATCGATTCTTGGTCTATAAATCTGACATATCATATATACACAAAAACACGATAATGGAATCTAGAAATGCAATGTTCTTTAAACATGTATTTCCATGTAAATCCAATGATGAAGCAAGTTCGTCAAAATGAACACATGCTGATAGTTGTGAGGACCAAGAATAAAGAAATGAAGTAGATGATGAACCTAGACGTAGCAAAAGAGCAAGGACGAAAAAGTCTTTTGATCCAGATTTTATGACCTATTTGCTAGAAGATGAACCTCGAACTTTCAAAGAAGCGGTAAGCTCTTCTGAAGGACTCTAGTGGAAAGAGGCAATTAAGAGAGAAATTGATTTCATTCTTCAAAATCATACTTGGGAATTAGTGGATCTTCCTCTGGGATGTAAACCGCTAGGATCCAAATGGATTTTCAAAAGAAATATGAAAGTAGATGGATCAATTGATAAATATAAGGCCAGACTAATTAAAGGTTAAAATCAACAAGAATGCCTAGATTACTTTGATACATATTCTCATGTGACGAGAATAACCTCCATTAGAATGATACTTGCAATCGCAGTTTTACGAAATCTTGAAGTACATCAAATGGATGTGAAAACGGCTTTCTTAAATGGAGATTTAGATGAAGAAATTTACATGGAACAACCTGAGGGTTATTCTAATTTAAGACAAGAAATAAAGTCTGTAAATTGGTGAAGTCTTTATATGGTTTAAAGCAAGCACCAAAACAATGGCATGAGAAATTTAACAATGCTATGATGTCAAACGGATTTAAGATCAACGAATGTGACAAATGTGTTTATGTCAAGGACACGGAAAATGGCTATGTCATTGTGTGCCTTTACGTTGATGACATGCTCATTGTTGGTAGTGATAATAAAATGGTCAAATCTACCAAGGATATTTTGAAATCAAGATTTGATATGAAAGATATGGGACCGACTAATGTAATGTGGGGAATGAAAATCTCAAGGACATTTAACGGACTCATACTAAGTCAATCACACTATATTGACATGATTATTGAGAAATTCAATAAAAATGATTTTGGAATTTCTAGAACACTAGTAGATACAAATCTACATCTATCCAAGAATAAGGGTGAGAGCATCCCTCAACTAGAATATTCTCGAGTGATAGGAAATCTGATGTACTTAACAAGTTGTACAAGACCAGACATAGCGAATGAAGTCAGCAAATTAAGCAAATACACGAGTAATCCAGGAACTGATCACTGGAAAGGAATAGTAAGAGTACTGAAGTACTTACGATTCACTCGTAATCATGGACTGTATTATACCAGATATCTAGCTGTCCTAGAAGGATACACTGATGCTAACTGGATATCTGATATGAAGGATTCAAAATCCACTAGTGGGTATGTGTTCACACTAGGTGGTGCAGCGGTATCTTGGAAATCCTCCAAACAAACATGTATAGCCAAATCCACCATGGAATCTGAGTTTATAGCATTAGATAAATGTGGAGAGGAGACTGAATTGTTGGAACCCCAGTTCACTGGTCCCAGATACAGATTACGATCTGTATAAAAAAATTTAAAACTCATTTCCGCTGTGAAGAGGAACAGGTCTGCTGGGAAGGCAAAGAATAAGCCCAAACCCAAGAAAGCCCATAACAAGGGCGCCTCTACTGATCAAGGTAAGGGAAAATGTTTCCATTGCGACAAGGTCGGACACTAGAAGAGGAATTCTCCTCAATATCTGAAGGAGGCTGCCAAGAAAAAGAAAACGAAAGGTAAATATGATTTACTTGTTCTTGAATCTTGTTTAGTGGAAGATGATTCTTCACCTTGGATAGTTGATTCGGGGGCCACTAATCATGTTTGTTCTTCTTTGCAGTGGACTGATTCTTGGATACCGCTAGAGGAGGGAGCCTTCTCAATGCTTATGGGGTCAGGGGATGTCGTGTCGGCACGAGCAGTGGGCGTAATTAGATTACGTTTTTGTAATAATTATATATTGTTGGACAATGTATTTTATATTCCTGGATTTACACGGAATTTGATTTCTGTTTCTAAGTTGTTAGAACAAAAATATCCCGTTTCTTTTAATAATAAGTCTGTTATTATTGAAAAGAATGGTCTGAGTATTTGTTCAGGAATTAATGAAAACATTTTGTATGTGTTAAGACCATTAATACATACTACACTGTTCAACACCGAAATGTTTAAGGTTGAAAAACCAAAAACTAAACGACATAAGATTTCTCCAGATAATGACACGTATCTCTGGCATCTAAGGCTTGGTCATATCAATCTTGACCGGATAGACAGATTAGTAAAAAATGGACCTTTAAGTGAGTTAAAGGTTGGCACCTTACTTATTTACGAATCTTGTCTAGAAGGTAAGATGACTAAGAGACCTTTTACTGGAAAAGGGCTTAGAGCTAAAGAACCGCTATAGCTTATACATACAAACTTCTGCGGACCGATGAATGTTAAAGCTAGGGGTGGTTATGAGTATTATGTCATCTTTATAAATGACTACTCAAGATACGGATACGACTACCTGATGCAACGAAAGTCGGAAACATTTGAAAAGTTCAAAGAATTCCGAGCTGAAGTTGAGAATCAATTAGGTAGGACTATCAAGTCACTACAATCGGATCGTGGAGGTGAGTACCTTGACCAAGAGTTTGAAGACTTCATGGTCGAGCATGGGATAGTTTCCCAACTCATAACTCCCGGTACACCTCAGCAAAATGGTGTAGCAGAGAGGAGAAATAGAACCCTAATGGAAATGGTGAGATCTATGATTAGTTTCTCATCATTACCAAATTCCTTCTGGGGATATGCATTACAAACAATGATATACATTTTGAATGTAGTGCCATCCAAATTTGTTCCTAAGACTCCCCTAGAGCTGTGGAATGGTCGTAAAGCTAGTTTGTGACATTTTCGCATATGGGGGTGTCCAGCACACGTGCTGAAGAACAAAAATGGAAAGCTAGACTCCAAGTCTGTTGTCTGCCTATTTGTAGGATACTCCAAGGAGACCAGAGGTGGACACTTCTATAGTCCCGAAGATAACAAAGTATTTGTATCGACAAATGCAACGTTTCTTGAGGACAATTACATTAGTGACCATAAACCTCGTTCCAAGATTGTATTAAATGAGTTGGAGCCTGATGAGACTAGTGCTTCATCAACAAGAGTTGTTGATCCACAAACATCTGAGAGTCAGATGGTTCCTGATCAGGATACATTACCACCTAGACGTAGTGAAAGGGTTGTGAGACAACCTGAACGCTATTTAGCTATAGGTGAGGGACAATGTGTTGTCTCAACTGATAGTGTGGATGATCCATTGACATTTAAGAATGCAATGGAAGATCCTAATAAAGAGGAGTGGCTTAAAGCCATGAATCTCGAGATGGAGTCCATGTACTCTAACTCAGTCTGGGATCTTGTAGACTTACCGGATGGGGTAAAACCCATAGGGTGTAAGTGGATCTACAAGAGAAAAAGAGGAGTAGACGGGAAGGTAAAGACCTTCAAGGCAAGGCTAGTGGCCAAGGGTTATACCCAGAAAGAGGGGGTCGATTATAAAGAGACCTTCTAACCAGTAGCCATGTTTAAGTCTATTAGGATTCTCTTTGAAATTCCCTAGAAAGTGTGTGACTATAACCTAGAGAGAGAGGGGGTGTGAATAGGTTTTAATTCGATAAATTACCGATTTTACGAATTAGTCAATGTTATCAAATTTACCCCATTCTACTAAGTGATCAATTAAAAGATAACAAGCTTAAAACAATAAAGACACGTAATGTATACGTGGAAACCCTTCAAATGGGAAAAACTACGGGCTGTTTAGAGCGCCACTCTTGATCCACAAAATCCACTATTGAGTAAAAGTTTACATCTTAGGTTGACCTCCCGTCTAACCCTCCAGTTACTAACCCTTTCACTCTACCCAACGGGCCTTAATAGTGATTTTGGATCCCTATCCTTGTGCACTAACCACTTAGCCACAAGCTAACTCAACAATGAAAATATAATGGCAACCTATGTGAATATGCAAGAATATTCAATATGCAAAAATACTAGGTCAAGACATTCATGCTTATCTAGGATTAATAATGACAATTAAAACAAATCCTAAATATCAATGTTCTAAATGCAAAGGCAAGAAGAATTAGCTAGAAGGGTAAAACCGTCCTAAATGCTAGCTATCACAAATTAATGCATCGCAACCAACAATCAATACACAAGCATGTCATAAAAGCAATTAAACATTCAAACAAACATTTAATATGCAATAAATACTAAAACCCTAGGCATACATGTCTTTGTAATGAAAACATAAAGCTTAGAACATATAGAGAATACCTAGTCATGCACACACAAGAAACCCATGTTTGGAAGATGCTTGATGATTTGGATTTTAAGAATGGTTGAATAAAAATGGTTTCTTGGAGCTTCTCTCTCTAAAGAACTTTATCTCTCTTTCAAAAATAGGTTTAGAAGCTCTAAAAACGAGTTGGGAAGAAGATGGTTCATTTATATGAAGCCTAAAGTGAAACTGCGTCGTTTTTGGTAAAACGCAACCAAAACGCGTCAGGACCGCTGGCTGTACCGCGGTACAGGCAAGTGTCCAGACTAAGGCACAGAGAGAGGTGTATCTTCTGGACAACGCCGCTCTGTAGACCGTTATGCATGCAGTGTGCACATACCGCGGTTTGGACATCATACATCCTCTGTGAAACTCCGCTTGAGAGACAGCGGCAAAGGCAACAAGCACAGACCGCGGCGAAGGAAACTAGCACAGACAGCGGTAGACACAACATGCATTCTCTGCCAAACACCGCTGTGCAGGCCACGGCGAGGGCACTGCACAGAGAACAATCTAGACCGTGGTAGAGAAGAAAAACTCCTCTCTTTAAGTCACAAACATACATTCAAACACTCAAATAAAAATAGGACACACAAGGCACACAAAATGGTAAATAAGCATGCAAGCAAGATAATTAAAATAAAATGCATGAATCTGAGTGTGTGCACTAAATATCTTCAATGAAGTTAAGCAAGTGATTTTACCTTTGAGGCTTGAGCTTGGTTACGAACAATGAAGCTCTAAACTACCCTTACATATTGAACCCAAAATGTGGTTGTCAACGAAATAAGCCACTCAAAAACCGAGGAACTTACTTATCCATTGCTGCCTATTTCGATTATGAAATTTGGCAAATGGACGTCAAGACTGTATTCTTGAATGACAATCTTGATGAGAGCATCTATATGATGTAACCAGAGGGATACGTGTCTCCAGATTAAGAGCAAAAGGCTTGCAAGCTGCAAAGGTCCATCTATGGACTTAAGTAAACATCTATATCTTGGAACATTAGGTTTGATGATGTGATCAAAACCTATGGCTTCGAGCAGAAAGTCGATGAGCCTTGTGTCTACAAGCGCATCATTGATAAAAAAGTAGTTTTCTTGGTCCTATACGTAGATGATATTCTACTCATTGGGAATGATGTGGGAGTGTTTTCTGATGTAAAGGGCTGACTAGCTAGCCAATTCCAAATGAAATATTTGGGAGAGGCAAGTTATGTTCTAGGGATCCAACTTATAAGGGATAGTAAGAACAAACTTTTAGCATTGTCTCAGGCATCATATATCGACAAGATTCTTGTGGATTTTCGATGCAGAACTCCAAGAAAGGTAATTTACCTTCCAGGCATGAAGTTCACTTGTCTAAGGAACAATGTCCTAAGACACCTCAAGAATTTGAGGATATGAGACGTGTACCCTATGCATCGGCAGTAGGTAGTCTCATGTATGCTATGTTATGCACGAGACCGGACATCTGCTATGCAGTGGGAGTAGTCAGCAGATACCAGTCCAATCCAGGATTGGATCATTGGGTTGCTGTCAAGACTATTCTCAAGTATCTTCGGAGAACGAGAAATTATATGCTAGTGTATTCCGGATAGAATTTGATCCCATTAGGATACACAGATTCTAATTTTCAGTCAGACAGAGATTCTAGAAAATCCATGTCTGGATCAGTATTCACCCTGGTTGGTGATTCCATTGTGTGTAGAAGTATCAAGTAATCTTGCATTGACTCGACCATGGAAGCCGAATATGTAGTTGCTTATGAAGCTGCTAAAGAGGCTGTTTGGCTCCGTAAGTTCTTGAGTGATCTGGAAGTTGTTCCAGACCTGGATAAGCCCATCACACTTTATTGTGATAACAGTGGTGCTGTGGCTAATTCCAAAGAACCAAGAAGCCACAAGAGAGAGAAGCATATAGAGAGAAATTATCATCTCATCAGAGAGATAGTGCAGAGAGGAGATGTGATCGTCACCAAGATAGTCTCACAAGACAATCATGTTGATCCATTTATGAAGACCTTACCGATTAAAGTGTTTTCAGGTCACCTAGATGGTCTAGGGTTACGAGACATGCCTCACATGCTTTAGTGCAAGTGGGAGATTGTTGGGGTTTATGCTCTAAACATGTAACTTGTAAATGGATTTATGAAGTAAATAAAAAGAAAGGTTCAATTCATTCTGTTATGTTATTTATTTTATAAACTTGTGTACATATTAACATCCTGGATTGCCGATGTAATCTCGAACTGTGTATATGAGTGTCATATACGGATGGATACAGTAGAGACATGCAATCTAAAGAGTCCATAGATAGCAAATAAAGCTGGGTACTTTATTTATGGTTAATCTGGGGCTGCGGCCCATTCCGTAATGTACAGTGATTTTATCCTGAATCATTCATATGAGATATGGGAATGAAGACACCTTGTATGATGTAATCATATAGGACTGGGTCATGATCTATATGAATCTCACACCAAGATCCGTTTACCGATGAGATTCATATATATCAACTAATGATGGCTCTATATGAATCTCATACCAAGATTCGTTTACCGATGGTATTTGGTAGAATTTGAAGTAATGCAAAAGACATTGCTGAAATAAAAAAAAACATTCATTCAGTCATTTATTTAAAACAAGTGCGATTGCTTCTGTATAAATTTAAACATTATGCATGAACATGTTTAATGAACTAGAACTACCCTAAAAATAGTTATTATACCACAACAATCCAACATACCACAAAGAAGTACCGCCTTAGGGTCGGTCAAATCTTTACATGTTGGAAAAAGACATTCTCAATCAAATGATATTCTAGAATAACTCTTATTCCATATCATTCAACCATCGTTTATTCAGTCAGGTTTTTAACTAATAAACTTAATCAAAACATTCGTGAGTGTAACCCACCATTTCAGATCTCACGAGCTTAACTCGAGAATTGCCGCCTTAGGATCGGTCAATCCCAAAAGACCCTCAGAAATCCTATCCGTTAGGAAGTCAACCTTGATATTGACCTTTATGGAAACCCTCCTTAGGGAGGACGAAAACAAAGCCGTCACGAGGCCCCACTCGGATTTCACGGTGTTGAACTAATGATGAAGACAGGGGATATATATGTCATATATCCCTCTCCCACTCACTATTTTAAAACTAGGGTTTTCTATTATCCGTTAATGCACCTAGACTCTACAGGATCAAACGGCTAACTTTAATCAAGTTATCTAGTGCATTAACTAATTCATTATTAGAAACAAATTCTAATTAACTAATAAATTATTAATGATTTTTAACAATTAAAAATCTAATCTATTAGTGAATAATCTAAGTGTTTGTAAACTATTTACTAAGCTCGGATTATTATGAAAGTGTTTACCAAGTTTTAACTATTAAAACTCTAACACAATATTCGGTTCATTTATAATTAGGCAATTAATCAAATTAATCATAATTACTATAAATGACTCTATTAATCTAACTCATTAAACTCTTTAATAACTAGATTAATATTAATGAGAATTACCAAGTTTTTTAACAATTAAAAAACTAATCACATTTTCATAGCCAATTTATGTATTTACTCATTTTAATCACATTAAAAAAAATACATAAAATATCAGGCTATGATGCATGTATGACATATCAAATATATTTGTGTAGGTACATCTAATCTAAATGACATACGTATGTATGACAATGCTTTTTATTAGTGTAATAATTTTTATATGTATTTGTTCCGAAAATAATTATGATAAAAAATTCTCTAGTCCCATATACAAATTACGATCTATATAAAAATTATTAAAACTCATTTCCGCTATGTGACTGGTGAACGGGGTTCCAACAATTGGTATCAGAACCTGGTTTTATTTTTGGAACAAAAAATTATTTTCGATGCTTCTGTATGTATGATTTTGTAGACACAATTTAAATTGACTGTATGATGTTTTTGTATGTATATTAAATTTTTTAATTTACAAAAACATGATTGATCGTTAATTATATGGTACTGTGGATTTAAGGTTTATGGGTTGTATTATTATTTTTTATTTTTTATTTTACTGTAATTGTATTGTAATAAAAAAATGTAACCTATATTGAAGACCTAGAAAAATCGCGAAGAAGGATTCATGAGATGAATCGGAGTGACCTGAAGAGACTGGAAGACTCGAAAATTACAAGAAGACTCGAAAATTACAAGAAGACCAAGGAATACCTTAGGGGTATTTTTGTAATTTTAGATTCTAATTTTTTTTTAGGTTAAATAATCCACAGTACTATGTCAATTCATGTATACTTTATATTATGTGATGATAACTGTATTTACATATATATTTTATTAGTGTAATAAAATATATATGTAAATACAGGAAATTGAAATCAAAAGTTCACTGGTCCCATATACAGATTACGATCTGTATAAAAAAAATTAAAAACTCATTTCCGCTGCGTGACTGGT
The DNA here is from genome assembly GCA_032871835.1 of Dipteronia dyeriana. Lineage (NCBI taxonomy): Eukaryota > Viridiplantae > Streptophyta > Magnoliopsida > Sapindales > Sapindaceae > Dipteronia > Dipteronia dyeriana. The sequence goes on along the minus strand of CM065299.1, from coordinate 15,885,448 downwards.
GAACGGGGTTCCAACATGAATGGCTACGCCAATTCTTAGAAGATATTCCAAGATGGCCAAAGCCTGTGCCGGCGATTTGCATTCACTGTGATAGTCAATTAGAAATAGGAAGAGCACAGAGCAACATGTATAATGAGAAGTCTAGACATATACGTCGAAGACATAATACCATTAGACAATTAATCTCAACTGGGGTTATCACTATTGACTATGTAAGGTCAAAAGATAGCAGAGTAAAGCGGGTTACTCTTAATTAAGAAATCACCTATGTGAGAGAGAAGTGGGGCCGCTTCTAAAAGAGAATAGTGAATGCCTATATTATCCAGAGACTCTCACAGAACCAGGCGCATATTCATGGCCAAAACGAACATAAAAATGAGAACCAAATCGGGTATGGAAGATACCTGTGTAAGTGTGTGATCGTTTACACAAAACGGCAGAACAGTTCAAAGATATCACATCTATTGATCAGCCAGTAAAATAAGCATACATTTACAATGGAAGGTTCAAAGGGGAACACCTACCTATCCTATATAGGTTTCGACCGTTTGAACTTACCAAATATCTTATTTGTGTCTCCTAGGTCAATTTCATTCATGTGGGGGATTGTTGAATTTTTTTATGATAAACTCTCATTTTGAGAGCACAAATTGAGTATGATAAATTCCATAGAAATGGAAGATTAAAGTGGATTCGAATTCTCCTTTGTAAGAACTTTGAAATGGTATACTCAAATTCACAAAATGGCTAATGGGTGAATGAGAAATTGAGTCTCAAAGTGGACCCATTGTGTAGGGATTAAAATGAATCCCACATTGTTTAGGGAAATCACTTATATGTAGTTTATAAGTGAATGTGTGATATGAGCTATCAACATGTGGTATAGAGACTCTCTCTCTCGCGCACAGGGTGGGTGGGTGGGTGGGGGTTGGGGTGCAAATCATGGACCCCGAACCTTCGAATGCACGACTCGTGTGTGGGCGCGACCTGCAGACACTAATGCCGCTCTCCGATTGGACCGTGAGAGTCCAGTTGATATTTTTCCACTTCCTTAAGTCAATGTTTTTTTATTGTTATGAATAAGGAAAGGTTTAATTGATTGGATTCTGATTTCTTACTTGGTCACTAAGAATACAGAATCGGGTTTTAATTAGAAATAAATCTCTTTAGAGAATATTATCTAATTAAATTATTTCCTTATTAAATCAAAAGTGAATTTTCCAAAATAATCCCGAATTAATCCCAAAACCCTAGTGTTTCGGTTTAGGTATTTAATACCTCTAATATTCTGTTCAACCTACAGAAAAAAAGATATACAGTTTTCTTTTGAGCAGCCGAATTCTTTTCTTCTCTGATTTTCTTGGTAAGTTCAAAATCGGTTTGAGTTCGCTAGTAGTGGATAGTGCTTAGGACTACCACTGTTGAATCGTTGTATCCTGGGAGACAATCGCCTAAGACACATACGGTGTTGTCCGGCGAAATTGTCTTAAGGACACAGTGTGAAACACGAGCCTCGGTTCAAACTCTGTTTTTTAAACGTGATTTTCTTATGCTGTTACTTTTTGTTTTCCTTGATACCAGCCACGTTTGATTGCAAATTACGATTTATAGAAGACACTTACTAGTTTTCCCCAGTTGTCAATACCGGTGGTTTAAAGATGATGATGGGGTTTTGTGAGAGAGGCGGGTGAGAGTAGACAAGCAGATAATGATGTTCGGTGATGTTTGGGGTTTTAATATTTTATTCCTTTTTATTTTTTTCAGAAGGAATTTATCTTTTAATTTCTATTTGTTATTTTTTAAGGTTTATTTTCTTTTAATCTGAAAATTATTATTTTTCAATTAAAAATAAAAAATTAATGTTAAAGTGGATAAAATATTTTTTTTATTAATTTAATTTAAAAATAAGATTAGTTTAATCTTATAAATGTAACAATTAGTCAACGGTTAAATTAATGGAGATCGAGTGTAATTTACTCTAATTTTATTGAGAGGTGCCATTATTATTGGAACTTGACCATTGAAAATCAACTACCACCTATAATTTATTACATAATTTCACATATGATAGTTAAAAAAAATCAACTATCACATAATTTGATAGGAAAAAAAAATCTTTTTAAAAAAAGTTAGTGCCCTAATTTGACATTTAAAAGAGAAATATTCCAATTTCATTATCGTGATGTGGCATTTCAAATCAACAATATTTAAATAGGGACAGATGGCTTTTGATAAGATGGCTTTGACATTAGTCACCAGAGTACAAGGTAATTAAACATCATTGATACAAATATGGATTTAGGGAAAAGGAATATGTTAATAAGTATCTAATATACCGATCCATTAATAAGGTATTAACATACGATATTTTTTCTTTTATTTTTTATATTTATCTTTTTGATTTCTTTTAAAATGGGTCACGGGTGCCAACATCCCATTAAAATATTAGTACCTTAAATACTGATTAGTCAATACATAAACAATTTTTTTAAAGAAAATTGATTTTCATATAAGATAGATGGTTAAAAAGTTAAAAAAAAAAAACTATTTCCAATACAATTATCTAATTTCAATATAAAAATAATATGGTAAAAAATAGAGAACATTGAGTTCGATTTTTAATTCTAGAAACTCTCCTAAAAATACGGATTAGGAGTTTTAACTCTTTCCACCAATAATATTAAAGCTGATTTAATTGTAAAATAAAGGAGAATAGAGAATGTAATAATTGTTTTATTATGATTGATCATAAAATGGATATTTATTTGACTTTAGATAATTACACCGGAGATGTAAATATATATTCCTCTAATTTTTTATTATTTTTTAAATGGATCCGTAATAAATTAAAATATTGATGTGATACTATTTAGTTTTTTAAAAATACATATTTATATCGACTTTAGGTGTAAGATCCCAACTCTATGCCTGACATTGTAACTTTATAGTATGCCTGACATTGTAACTTTATAGTATTCATTTTGTCGAAATCTCACATTAAAAAAAAAACTTAAAAGAAACCGCATCAGATAAATTCTTCTTATGTGCATACTTTACATCTTCTTCCTCTATGGACCGCTATCTTTGTCAAACATTTATAATGTTAATCCAACTATGTGACTTATCAACAACAAGTCAACATACTCCAAATCTAGTAACCTTAATTAGCCATCAATAGGAGGCATCCATTGTTGATTCAGTCTAGTAACTTCAACCTACAAGTTATATATAATAAACCAAACCAAAAAAGATAGTGCGTATCTACTAAAATCACAAGAAAGATTTCTGATTTTGAAATTATTCTAATCTATTTCATTTTTGATGCTGAAGTTTCCTTTTTAAAATAACAAGTCTAAATTCATGTTCAAAGATAGACATGGAAAGATAAAGTTTTTGTCTATATTCCAATATCAAAACTCAGTTGTTGAATTACAACCATCCAAGATTGAGATTTGTTTCCTCTTTATGACAAAAAAAATGTATTGTCTAGTAGAATTCTAAAAATGTATAATGTTTGTTGAAAATATTGTACATGTATGAGTTAGACAATTCCAGAAATAAAATATCGGTATCGGTATCGAAATCGAGTTTCTAAATTTATGAATATATCGAGGATATTATCGATATCGGTGGATATTATGTCAAACATTAAAAAAATGATAGATATTTACAACTAAAGCTAGAATTTTTTTATAGAATTTTAGGATAAGCTTAAACAAATAATTATACATCAAATGAACCATCTTTCAACAATAAATTAATATAGTTATTAGTTTATTATAAATTGTAATATAGATAGAGTTTGTATATAATTTTTAAAATTGCGTAATTAATAAAATAATATATTGTTTCACTTTCACAATATTATATACGGTATAAAGAGATTAAATATTTAATAAACAAAAATATCATTAATATATATAGTTTCATACTTCTAAGAATCTATCCTAAATCATAATTCATACATAATAGTACATTGTATGTCTGAAATGTAAAACCAAAATGAATTCATTGTTGGTTCAAATACATAAGATACAATTCTATCTTAATTTGAACAATATTTTTTCCAGAAAAACGTGCTTATATAGTTTTCATGGTAGTTATTAATATACCACAAGTATGTTGATTGATCTCTTCCAACTGATCCATAAATTGGATAGTTTAGATTTACCTAACTTGATAGATATTATTGATCTACATATGATCTACATATATAAGTATTGCTTATGGCATTTATGTAGAAGGCTAATAAAATATATTGAAGCCACCATAACTACCATAATATGGTACATGAGAACCTGACATTGTCTGTGAATCACCCAAAGAATTATTTTGTGTCTATACTCATCAAGGAGAGAGTCATATTCAAAGAATATTCATCGATTTGACTTGTTCATCTATGTTGTCTACCACAATTTTGATCAAAATTACTTACATAAGCATCTCAACCTGCCGCACTAGCATCTCAACCTGCCACACCAGCATCCCAACCTCCGGTAGGAACATCCCATCTTGTTGCACCAACATTCCAACCTCCTGCACCAGAATCCCAACCTCTTACCTTATCCCCACCATCCCCATCATCTACATCATCTTTTCCTCCACTATTTACATCAGAGGTATGTTGATCATCGAAAGAGCTAGTAACAATAACTCCACGATCCACACCAACTTCTTCTCTAATCACTTATTCAACATTTATTCTCATGTCTCAAGCATGAGAAACAATATGTTGATCAGGAATTCCATCATCAGCATCCAAGGAGGCAGGTCTAACCCAATCAAAAATATGATTCTCATTATCATCTCCTGTTTCAACAGCTACTTGAAGTAGATCCATAAAATAAGTTTTATTTACTTTATCTTTTTTAGTTGTTATATCCCTAAATTTCAACTTCATATTATAATAACAATAAACAAGTTGTTCAAGCTTAGAATAGACAAAATGATTCCTTTTTTTTTGTGGATTAAAGAAAATATGGATAAATTCTTTCACATACAGAAGATGATGATGTTTGTGACAGTATGCGAACTGCTATTGCACGCAATGATAGAGCACAATTTCCATACATTACCCACCAATCAGTTGTGGTAAAAATTATTAAGTATTATAAGTATAAGTATTTTTCAATAATAATATAATTTATTAGGCATAAACATCCCTCAAGTTTAAGCATAATTACATGGATATTGAAAATTTTCCCATAATTACACAAACGTCCCCTACCATCTATTATCCTCCATTAGAAGTTAGCGTATCAAGGGTAAAATCGTCCATTTCAGTTAATAACTAATTAAATAATAAATAATAAATAAAAAAATAAGGAAAAAAAATAAAATAAATTGATGGAGAAGATTGGATCTCATCCATCCAAATGGATATTATGAATATATTGGGAAAACTTAAAAAACAAAATAAAAGAATTTATGGAGATCAAGATCTAAAAAAATAAATGATTTCTATTCCAAATTATTTTTCATTTCTTATATTTTATTTTTCATAACTGTTCTCACCATCAAAACACTAAAATTTAATATTTTTTCTCTCAACACAATTTTCTAGAAACGAAACACAAACACATTTTCAATCATAAAAAAAAAATTCAGATACCAAATGCAAAACAAGCCTTCAGAAACCAAATTCAAAACTATTTTTCAATTAACATAACTTTTATCTTCAATCAATTCCAAGAAAATGGAAGAAATAAAGAAAAAGAATTTAGAAGAGGAAAAAGTGCATCGATTTTTTTTAATGTTTTAATATATTTAAAATAATAAAATAAAATAAGTGATTAGTGCTTTTTTGGTCATTTTCATGTAAAATTGTGGTCAAATGTTAAAGTCGATAGAAATAAGATGTTTATGCAATTATAGATAAAAGTTCCATATCTATGCAATTATACCTAAACTTAGGGGAGGTTTGTACAATTACTCATATTTATTATTAATATGTAAATTTTTATAATAAAAGTTATATATCCAGTTGCATTTTGCTTCTAGCTGCAATGGTTGCTCGTTTACAAAATCGTTCATATTTTACACTCCCATTCTTTGGTTTTTTGTTAAATTTTACTTCAAGTTCTCAATAATTTTACTATTAACTATTTTGTTGAAATTTTTGATAAATTTGTTAATGTTTCTTCTAAAATAATTTCCAATCTAAATTATTTTAGCAATAATTTAATTGTTTAGGATTAAAAACAATTATTTTAATATTATACAAAATATCTATAGACTTTCAAGGTGAAAATCATGAAATTGAGAGAATATCAGGATATTTCGGGAATATCAAGAAACTTTTACAAATATTTCAAAATCGATCGGATATTCAATATTGATTCCTCCAAAATACGGATATATCGATAGATATTTCATTATATCTATCGATATTTAGTTCCTTAGTGCTAAGGGTGAAACTGTGAAAGTGTGGTATTTACTGATAAATAAATAAAAATCATCATGAATTTGTATCATGTCTTCTCCTTGACTTTTTCTCGTTCATAAACTTTTAACAGTAAAAAATAGATTAAAAATAAACCCTTTACACCTATAAAGTTGAGTTTGAATTTGTGTATCATTTTTTGAATTTGAATTAATTATAATAATAATGTAATAAAGAAATTCCTAAATTTTAATTCTATCCAAACCAAGCTAACTTAAATTCACACCAAAATGGAAGAGTGAAATAATAATAATAATAATAATAATAATAATAATAATAATAATAATAATAGTAAGAGTGCATATAAAATGAAAATCATGTCTTCTGAGCCACCTGGGCAGCCAAACCAAGACCAAGTACTCAGATGGCCCCTTCCCAATATAACAGCTCTTTTCAATAATAAATTTATCTCTCTCTGTAATCGTAATTATTTCTCTTTCTCTTTCTCTTCTGGACTTGGTCAAGTTTCGTCATCTCTTGCAATATGGGGACCGCTGAGAGGAAGTAGAAAATAACAAATTCTTCTTTTTATTATTATTACAATATTTTATTATTAGGAAAATGCACGCTTTGAACCTGTTATGATAATATGACTCCAACCTACATTCTACAAAATGTTTATAAACATTAATATGATTCGATTCGATCCAACAACTAGAAATACACATTTAGGGAATGATGATAGATATAGGTCCCTTCATCTCCATTCTCACTTTCCAAACCCTTCCCCTATCCCTCATTTTTTTCATTTGAGGAAAATGGAGATGTAGATTTTTCGGGAAGATATATCCATCCATATCCCCAATTCCCCATTTTTCTCGTTTTCCCGTTTTCTCGTTTCCCTATTTAACTAAAAATTACAAATTAAACTAAAAAAAAAACATTTCATTACAAATACAAAATAAAATTCATTAATGCATTACAAATACATATATATATATATATATTGTAATTAAAAATATATATTATAATTATATTTATATATGTTTGGAGGAAATGATGAAATAGGGATGGGGGATCTCATCCCCATCCCCATCCCCATCCCCATTTCAATATAATTATGGGAAAAATGGAGTCTTCATTCCTATTTCAATTTGAGGATGATTTTTATCCCCCATTTTTCTATTTTCTATTTTTCTGTAAAAAAAAATCCTTAAATGAAGATAGGAACGCAGGGAATTCGAATCGAACCACCGGAAAAAAGGAAAAAAGGAAAAAAATGTACGTCTCGAGTCTCGACCCACAATCCATATATACAGTAATATGAGTTGAACCCACAGCCAACTGAATAATTTATTCATTCATTTGCTCTGTATTTGTTTGTTATATATATATAAAATACACCACCCATGACAACTACCAACTTTCTTTTTACAAAATACCTTTCCACTATTTGCTGTGATCGATCAACTTGTACACTTCTCTTTCTCCAAAAAAACTTCTCCTTCTCTATCTCTCTCAAAATTTTCGTGTCTCTCTCTGAATCCAATCTTGTTTGCTGTTTTCTGGGTTGCTCTCGTATCCACAAATGGTGATAACAAAACGTGGACACAGGTTCTTCAAATTCAGGATCCCCCGGTTGTCATCGTCTTCTTCTTCTTCTTCTCGTTGTTGATCAGTTTCCATAATCATTTCATTCTCTCCAAATTAATTCTCTCCACCACAAGAATATTTACATAAAATTCTCTCCTCGAGTCCACTCTCGAACTACAAAAAGTTGCAGCTGACTTGACACCAAAAAAATATTCTCCTTTTGTTCTGTTTTTTGTCTATAGAACCAAAAAAAAAAAAAGAATCTCCATATCTTTATCTTATTTTTGCTTGTTTTAATTGTGATCATAGAGAGACACAGATGATTGCCAAGAATAATAACTACGAATTCTCACGTGTAGTTGTGGAAATGGCTTGGATTATGCTCTGTGTCGATTACTCGAGGTTGTTTTGGTTACTGTTTGGTGTCTTTTCTTATGAGAATCACGAAGGAAAGCCTCGGATCTTCTAGCAATACACCCACCTCTCTCTCTTTCAATATCCATAAAACACACATATACATATTACACACACATATATATATATATATATAAATTTCTATATTTACATATTAGATCAATATAATTATAAGCTGCAAATTTTGCTTTCTGGGTGCTTGAATATTTTTGATTCTGAGAATCACATCATGTACAACAAGACGTCGCGTTCAGGAGGATGTAGTGTAGATCATGGAGCCAACAAAACTCAGATTGGATATGTTGAAACCGATCCTTCTGGTCGATATGGTCGTGTAAGTTCTGTTCTTATTTATTTTTGTTTTTTACTCTACATCTTTCATTCAATTCAGGTCATGTTATACTGTTTTGTATAAAGATGTTCATTACTGTGTTGGAGTTGGTGAGCTTATACGCCAAACCATTCAATTCAAGTCATGTTCTACTGGTTTGTATAAAGTTGTTCATTACTGTGTTGGAGTTGGTGAGCGTATATGCCAAACGTACTAAGCATTTTATTGCTAATTGATTAGAAGCACTTTTGTTTGCATTTATCTATGTTATTCAGGGTGCTTCCCAAAATAAGCAGCTTTTTAATGAGTTGCATGCAGTTGAATGAATGAAAGTTTGGCTTAGGAATCGCTTTCTTCAAGAAGGAGAAAACTTAAAGAAACCAATTTGACGTTGGCCACTGAATTTGATGAAGAAATGGAACAGCCAACTTAATAAGTCTAGATCAGATTTAATCACAATTTTCAAACATTTACGGCATTAAATTCTTGGATAGAAAACATATAGTACCCTTGTTGACTTAAAGAGTCCTTAACATCCAGATTGACAATATTCTCATCAACAGATTGATCAACATGCCATTTTTTCCTTGAATATGATCGAAAACAGTAATTGGATGAATTAAAACTTCAATTCAACAGAACATTGATTAAGTATTAGTTACTGATCCGATCCGAAAAAAATTCACTAGTGAGACCATCATCCATGAGACTGTCAAAATTAGGCTTCTAAGACAGAGTTAGATGGACTGTGTTGTGTGTTCTTGTAATGAATTAAGCATTTCTCTGTTGGTATTTATTTGTCTACGTTCGTGCAGTTTCGAGAAATTCTTGGCAAAGGGGCTATGAAGACAGTGTATAGAGCATTTGATGAGGTATTGGCAATGGAAGTGGCATGGAATCAAGTGAAGATTAACGATGTCTTCCGTTCACCAGATGAATTGCAGAGGCTCTATTGTGAGGTTCACCTTCTCAAGAACCTCAATAATGATTCCATCATTCGATTCTACACTTCTTGGATTGATGTTGATAGAAGAACCTTCAATTTCATCACTGAAATGTTCACATCAGGCACCCTTAGAGAGTAATTACTAGTCCTTTTTATTTTTTCCGATATGATCAAATTTGTCTAGCTTGCTAACTTAGTTTATGTTTGTGATCCGAATTCCAGGTACAGGCAGAAGTACCAGAGAGTAGATATTCGAGCAGTCAAGAATTGGGCTCGCCAAATTCTACAGGGTCTTGTTTACCTTCATGGACACGATCCTCCAGTGATACATCGTGACCTTAAGTGCGATAACATCTTCGTAAATGGCCATCTTGGGCAGGTCAAGATTGGTGATCTAGGCTTGGCAGCTATCCTCCGAGGCTCTCAACATGCCCACAGCGTTATTGGTAATCTCTCTCTCTCTCTCTTTCTCTCTCTCTCAGCCAGTCTCAGGTCTCAACTCAAACTCTTGAATAACATGTCTCACGTATTTTCATTGCAACACTCGTATATCAGGTACCCCAGAATTTATGGCACCAGAATTGTATGAAGAAGATTACAATGAGCTGGTGGATATTTACTCCTTTGGCATGTGTGTGTTAGAGATGCTCACATCTGAGTATCCATACGGCGAGTGTTCGAATCCAGCACAAATTTACAAGAAAGTGACATCGGTAAGCTGATTAATTACCTACAGAAATCCAGTCCATATATGTATATGATACAACATTGCTTAATTGTTCTCAGGGAAAGTTGCCAAAAGCATTCTACAGAATCGAAGATACAGAGGCTCAGCGTTTCGTGGGGAAATGTTTAGAGAATGTTTCGAAGAGATTGCCAGCTAAAGAGCTCTTGCTTGATCCATTTCTAGCATCCGATGAAATGGACTTGTTGCCCAACTCATCAAATATCCCTTGCAAAAATTTGAATACTGATGGAACATTAGTGGTGGATTTAGTTCCACCTTATGAGGATGTTCCAACAAAGAGTACTAATATGACCATCACAGGAACAATGAATCCTGAAGACGACACAATTTTTCTCAAAGTACAGATTTCAGACAAGGATGGTATGTATTGTATGTACATATTTCACAATTTTTCACTCTGTTAATTAACCATTTTTATATGTATTGATTTCAGGTCATACTGGGAACATATACTTTCCCTTTGATATCGTTAACGATACTCCGATTGAAGTTGCATTGGAGATGGTTAAAGAATTGGAGATCACTGATTGGGAACCAATGGAGATTTCTGAAATGATAGAGGAAGAGATATCTTCTTTGGTTCCAAATTGGATGGAACAACGTGTCTCACCTAAATTCCATCATCAACACAGCTTTTACTACGAAGAAGGCGACAACAACGATGTTGATGATGACGATGACGATGGTGATGGTGATGGAATCCACCATCCTTTCTACTCAAACACTCCCCCTTCCTCCTCTTCCCATGCTTCTTCTCTCCCTGCTCTCATTTCTTCCTTCGAAAACCAGTTTCGTATCGGAAACAATGAGAATCCTACACAACACACTTGGCTTCAACAGGGTATGTAGTAATTAGTATATATAGTAACCTTTTGGTGCGGGATTTCCTGTGCAGAAATAGCTACCGGTACCTATTAGATTACCAAAGGTAGCTATTGGATTACCACTATGGTTATGGGAAATCCTGCACCTGAATATATATATATATTTCTCGATCTTGAAAAATGTCAAAGACCTTCCTGAAATCGTGTAAATTTTTCTGGTTGTGATGTTATGAATTCTTGGTTAAAGCAGAAAACTTGTCTGATCACGACGATGCAAGTTCTGTTAACTCCTTCAAGTACTCCAACATCGATTACTTCTCAGGAAACGAAGATGATTTTGATTCAAGTCTTAGAGGAGGAGAGCCTCTCCTCATAACAAGAACTCATAAATCTACAAGATTCTGTCCTGCAGCCAACGCCAACACAAATCCTAGACATTGTAAGGAACGCGTAGATTCCTGGGAGGCTTGCAGTTCCAGTCATCAAAGTAGGGTTACCAGGATGCGATCAATGATGGACGTACGCAGCCAGTTGTTGCACCGGTCACTGGTGGAGGAAATTAACAAGAGGCGGCTGTTTAAGACAGTCGGAGCTGTCGAAAACATTGGATATTATGAACCGGGTGCTGCTGGTGGCGGTTTCTGTGGGAGGCCTTCCGGTTCCAGATCATGACGAAAAAAGCATAAATTTTGTTGTGGTTTGATCCACCAATCTCTTTGTTATGTTGTTGCTTGTGTTATTGCTTTTCTGGTGTGTTGAAACTTGAAACAATGCTTGTGTAAATGCATGATCCTTTTCTGTGTGACTTTGGTTTGTTGTTTGTTGTAGTATAATTAAAGGATTTTGATCTCTAGTGATGTTATCTTTCTACCGAACTTTTTAAAAATTATGATCTGTTGTCGGTAAAGTGGTTGTGGAAACCAATCACATCTTAACCATATATTCATTGCAATACTTATGTCTCTTGAGATTAGATAAGGTCAGAAAAAATTGAGATTAGATAAGGTCAGAAAAAATTGAGATTAGATGAGGTCAGAAAAAATATCAGCTCAGTAGAGGATCCAAATTCATAATTAAAATTGTTAAGCGCAATTCCGCCTTATATGATTTAGCCCTGTTTGGCACACTGGATTGGATTAGGATTTGACAATTTTAATCTCAATTTGGTGTTCGGTGTTGTTTTGACCATGAGATTACTAATCTTAAAAGCAAATTTAGTCTCATGATTATAGGATAAAATAAACCCAACAACCACCCCCACTAGCCCCACTCATTTAATTCATTCCACCATTCCTCCGACCCATTTCATCACTTTTCAACTCCTCTTTCATCTTCTTATTCTACCATCTTCATCTGCCATTGAAGAATGCATTATCTATAATTGTTTTCCTCATGTCCTCATTTCTGGAACATTTTTTCCCCCTATTATCTGGTTTGTGACTAAGGTCCCGTTTGATTTTTTGTCTGAAAACCGAATATTGTTGAATGTTACTGAAGACTGAATAGTGACTGAAAACTAAAAACTGAAAAAAAAAATTATTTTTTTTCACTGAAAACTGAATATAAGTGATAAGTTGTTTGTTTTTTCAGTTATAAATATCTAAAAATAAATATTTTTACATCTATACTCTTCTAACTATTATTTGTTATATATTTACATTTTAATAAATTAAGGACAACTTTAACATGTAAATTAATTCTATAATAAATTTATTTAGTTATTAAAAATATTTCATACATTATTTCATTTGTTGAATTATATTAAACATAAAAATAATATTTGATGGTGATACATTCTAAAATTCTAAAGAAATATTAATAAAAACAAAAAATCAACTACTACTTGATTTTGATTCAAATAGCATAGGCCGGTGTATATTATATATATATATATATAACTTTTTTTTTCTTCCCAAAATTAACATCTCAAAAAAAAAAAACTCAAAACAAAATCATCATGAAAACCATTCTCCAGTTAATTTTTAGAACAGGTGAAAAGAATATACTCAAACTGTAATATAAAATTAATAAAACTAAGGGGGGTGTATTGGTTTAAGATTTTATTAGACAATTTGGGGAAGTAAAAGTCTAGTGGTATTGGATTGAGACTTTTTAACAAGTTAGATAAGTCTGGTGGTATTCAATCAATACTTTTTAGATTTTTTTAAAAAAATCCATATTGTCTTATGGTATTGGATCTAGACTTTTAAGATTTTTTTTTTAAATCCATATTGTCTTGTGGTATTGGATCTAGACTTTCAAGATGCAACAAATTGTCTGGTGGTATTGGATTGAGATCAAGATTTTTAGATTTCATGACAAAATAGATTTTCCAAACTTTTTAGTGATATTTATTAATAACTTGAAAGCAAAATTGTCTTATCATCTCCTTCAGTACTTTCTAAACTTTTATCTCTCACTCAAAATCATCTTCAGTTTCCACAACCTCCACACCCCCATCAAAGTTTCATCATAAATTTTCAGTTTCCTCAACTCCATACCTCATCAAATCTTCCGTACCCCATCAAATCTTCAGCTTGGATGAGTTGTGGTCCACAGATGAGTGATTGGTGACCGGAGATTGGAGATAGAAGGGTTGAGTAGTACAACAATTTTACTTCACTTTTTTTTTTAACTTAAATTTCATAAAACAGATGTTGAATAATGATTCTTAATCGTGACATCTTTATTATTGTTCATGCTCCTTTTGATAGGTGTAAATAATGGTTTATTTATATATAAATTGTAATGACTAGTGTGGATAAAGATGTAGATGTTTTACTAATATATATAGTGGTTCTCTAGTAAGGACGTCATGAAATTATAATTTAAGGGCGTTTAATCACAGACGCACATTCGTATTAGGTGTTATATTGGGTGTGGGTATTCGTTAATGTGTGGAGAAAATTGAATACTATAATCGACTCTTGAAAATCTATATTTATAAAAGTCCAAAACGTTTTAAAATAAAATCAAGATAATCTTAATAGTCTATAAATAAAATCTAAAGAATCTTTCAAAATTTTAAAAGTCTAGTCCATATAGTCATAATAATCATAAAAGTGCAATCCTAATTATCCTAACAATCCTAATAATATTGCAAATCTATAAAATCCTTGCACCCTAAAATTGTCCATTATCTCAATCCAATACAACCCTATAATTATCAAATTATGGAAACAAGAAAAAGTTCTTACCAAAATATTTTAGGAAAATCAGTTACCAATTGTTGTTGTTTTGAAGCAATTAGGTTTTTTGATGTTAAAGTTCTTTACAGTGAAAAGAAAAGAAAAAGTATAATATGATTAAGAGTTTAACAAAGACAAAATTGAAAATATACAAAATTAGTAAGGATAGTTTTGAAAGTAAAAGTTTGTAATTAATTCTACTGGATTTGTGTTAAGTGAAAAGTGGAAAAAAAATCCACTTTTCAAAAAAAAAAGTGGTTTTAATAGTTCATTAAGTGATTTTAGCACTTATAAAATCAAACAAAACAGCTTAATGAAACACATTAAGTGTCAGTGTTAAATCAAAAAATAAAACAGGACCTAATTATAATTAGAAACCAGTTCTTTGAATATTTCTTTGATATTTTTTATTTGTTTTCCTTTTCCATAATCTTTTTTGTGACTAATGTGTTTGAATAGAAACACCAAATCCATCCAAAACTCCCGATCAAAGAATGAATATGAACAGTTCTTTAGTTTTTTTTATGTGTTTGGTTACCAAGAAAATGAAGGAAAGTACAAAAGAAAATGAAAAAAAGAAAAGAAAAAGAGATCAACTGCGATCCATTGGAGATGGAGCCCTGAGCTCCGAAGTTAGACCATCGGAGATAGACTCCATCTTCAAAGCTCGCTAGTGAGCTTCACCTCATCGAGGATGGAGCTCTCTCCTCTATTGATCTGGATTTATAGATGGAGCTTTCAATTAAAAAATAAAATAAAAAAAACTCGGTGTGGATAAGAACTTCAATGACTTACAAAAAATAAATCATTTTTTGGATCTCTACCTATCACTTTTACTAATTCACTTTTATCTTTTTCTTTTTTTAAAAAAAATAAAAATGGATCTGAAGAGTAGAGAGTCTCAATTTGTCTCACAGTTTTTTTTAAAATGTCCAGATTCTCTACCATCCAGTTTTTTTTTTCTTCATTTTTTAATGTATTTTTTTTTAAAAAATAATAATAATATGGATCTACATTCTACTCTAGGGAGGCATCAATTTTTTTTTGGATCAAATTAAAAATATTATTATACTTTCCTTAAAAAAAAATATTATATTTAATCTAATCTCATGTTTCATCAAATAATAAATGGTATTAATTTAGTACAGTTTCAAGTTTCTCCAAACACAATATAGTATTATTTTAGTCCATCCATTCCAATTAAATCCAATCCTATATAATCCTAATCTCATATTAATTTAATCAAATATCATGAAATAGTCTAATCTAATCTTACATACCAAATGGTGCCTTAATGGTAAAAATCGATGCGATAGAGGCTCGTAATGAGTGCATATATTTCTTTCTTTTCCCAACTTTGCTATGAGATCAGTGAAAGCATAAGGGATGGGCATGGGGCGGGGGAGGGTCCTCCCATCCCAACCCCCACACCTAAAACCTACCCCTACTCCTGCTCTCAAACCCCATTTGGGGGAAGTGGGGATAAAGGTGTTTGGGGGGAGGTTTCCCATCCCCCATTTTCCTAATTTCTTCAATTTTCAATCCTAACATTTTCCAATTTAAAATCCAAAATTTAGAATTTGAGATTCGAAATTCGATCATTCAAATCGTTCGATTCACCTTATTTCGATATCCAATCCAATAAATAATCTAAAATATATAATTGATTTAATTTAATTTAAAATTAATACAAATAACTATAGTAATATAGTATTACATATAAATATATATATGGAAATGGAGGAAATGAGTAGAGAGTAAACGAGTAATAGAGTTAAAGTTATTATTTTTTAAGAAAATAAAAATATATAAATATATATGGAGAAATGGGGCACCACCCCCACCCATATTAAAAGAAACGGGGGAATGGAGAAATGGGGATCCACCCCTATTTAGATTTTAAGAGTAAAATTTGTTCCTATCTCCAAACCCCATTTGGGAGTAAAATTTACCCCCAAATGGGGGTGAGGCCTATGGTGGAAATGTCCATACCTCAGCAGAACCCAAAATAGTTTCACTTTTGCTTATTTGACTGGACATTGAAAAGCCACTTTATTGTGGGCTATGCATCGTCATGGTTGGTTCCTTCTATTAAGCAACAACTTCTACAAATTTGACCGAAAAAGAGAAATTCAGAAAAAGCACTCTCAGACAAACAAAATAGCTTCCTACAAAAACAAATCGAAAGAAATCTCTCAACAGACAGAATTTGTTAATTACACCCTGGCCCGGCCTACCCTGCCTGGCCCATTCATTTATGACTTAGGCCCAAAACATGGCAACAGGGCCACAACTCATGAAAAATATAATAAAATTCGAGAAGTTACTTTACATTCAATACATTGTGCATTATCCGTTCCGATTTTACTACATGATCCATCATCATATATTATATCATCTTCGATGTGAATGTATATTTTTAAGTTTTAAAAGAGTGTTATATCAGTATTTTTTTTATTATAGATCCATTTTTTTTCTTCATAAAAATGTATATTCATATATCCAATACAATTATCTGAAGTTAAATATATAACTATTTTGTGACAAATCATAATAAAAACAATTATTTCACTATCACTATTCTTTAATTTTATAATTAAATTACTTTTAATAATATTGGTGGAAAGAGTTAGAAATCCTAGTTAGCATTTTTAAGAGAGTTTCTAGAATTAAAAATTCAATTCCATATTCTCTAACTTTTTATTTGACATATGATCTTCATATTAAAATTAGATAATTGCAATGGAGAGAGATTTTATAACTTTTAACTATATATCCTATGTGACATTCAATTTTCTTTAAATGCATATTTGCATTGGAGATGCTCTTACAATTCACTAAAGATTTTTTAAATGCTAATGTTAAACAATCTAAAAAATTAGCTTGAAACTACCCGAAATGATGTGCCAAAAAAAAAGATTTTTTAACCACTAATGCTCGATTGACACATCATTTATTGGAAATTTTATTTAGAATTACAAAATACAACAATTACATTTTTATTAATTTTAGAAGTTGTAACCATTGTTACTAATTAATTGATTTATATGAGCAATTATATAACAATTACAATGGTTTTATCATAATAAATATTTGACCATTATTTAGATTAATGTTATTGTTAATGATTATAATAATGTACAACGGTTGGATTTCGAATTATAAATAATGCATTCGAAATCATTCGATGAGTACGTTTGAATCCCCTCTAAAGCTACTAAGAGAAATGTGAATATTTTCTAGTTGTTATGAAATGTTGTATTAGGAATGCACCGGTACTAAAGATCATAAATCATAACATCATTTTACCTGATTACACCAAGGTATTATACTAGAGGGACGCAATCTTCTTAAGTACGGCACCTTGAACTTAGTCGATTTTTCCATATCACTTGTTTTGAATTTTGAATTAATATTTGGGTTATATAGTTTTTTTTTTTTTTTTTTTTACCAAGAAAATTATATTAAAATAAAATTTCACAAATAAATGAAATGGTAAAACGACGACGTGCCACCCACCGGGTCCCCGACAGCTCTGCGTTTTCACTTTTCATGCATTTTATTCAAAGCTTTCGAAAAAGCGTTTTTATAACTAATTTCTTCTTCTTCGTATCTTATACTACACGGCTCTCTTGATAATGTACGCACCACCGATGGCTATCGTGCGCACTGAGAGTCGCTCGAACATGCCAGCGCCACCTCCATCACCGATCCCCACCGGAAGAGGATCGCGCTCGGCGGCCAACCAGATCCTATCGGATTACCTCGAAAAGTCGCTGGACGTCCCGGAGCTCGCAATGCCCGAATCACCAATTCTTCCGACCGGCGTGCGTCATCAAAACCACTGGATTCCGGACGAGATCGACCTGCGATCACTCGTCTCCAGAGAGCCAGAATCTGTAAATCGGCTCCTGGAATCAGCTCGCGAAATCGGCGCGTTCACGATCGAAGTCCACGGGGTTTCGGAGGAGGAGCTGCGGTCGCTGGAGAAAGATGCCGAACGAGTTTTTCGGATTCTGGAGAAGAGAGACATGGGTCATCGGCTACATGTCGGAGCCCCGAAAGAAAACAAGGAGGAGATTGTTTGGGTTCGTTCCGGCAATGAAATAATGGACCAGGCACGAAAATACATCGGACCTGAATTGTATAAGAGTTTCAGGTAAATCTCCAGAATCAGAAATTCACAATCTCATTGATACATGTGTGAGAGGCTTATCAGTTATCACCGGGCCGCCTCAAAGTCTATCTAAATGTAATCCAATTGTATTTTCCAGGAACTCACACCTCATTGATACAAGTGTGAGAGGCTTTTCGGTTATCACTAGTCGGCCTCAAATTCTATCTGAATTAAATTGAATTATGTTGTGATTTTTTCAGTGAAAAGATGGAGTGTGTTGGAAGTAAACTAGACGACGTTGCACAACAAGTGAGACAGGTTTTCATGGAAAGCTTGGCGGGCAAGCAACATGAGAAGAGAATCCTGGAAAAACATAATGTTCTCAGCATACACAAGCACAACCATAATGTTGTTGATCATAAAAGTGGCCCAATTCCTGAGAAGAACAAGATTTTTCCTGATCAAATTTTCACCCTCCACCTTCCCACCAAGCAATGTAGATACTGTGTGCAATCAGAGAAAGGTCCTATTATTTTCTATGCAGGCCCTGAAGTAATTATTGTTACCGTCGGAAAACAGCTTGAGGTAACTTGAATCAGGATAAACATGTACAATAATTCTCTTGTTAGGATGGACCTGAAAAATATTTAATATGTCTACATGTCTTGCATTGAATACAGGAATGGAGCCTTGGTGAATACAAATGTGTTTTTGGGGAAATGATGAGTCAGCCTGACCTCCAAGCTTCTAATTTCTCTATAGAGCTCAAGTGTCCATGTCCATCATCTTTAAATCCAAGACATAGTTTTATTAGGAGAACTCACAAGAAAATCTCAATAGCAGATCAAATCCTGATTGCTCTCATCATGGCTTTCCTATACCACATTTTCAAGTTTCTATGGTCATGATTTTAGATTATATATATATATATATAGTTGAATTGTCTCTCATTCAGAGTGCTGATGTTTTGGTGAGCTTGATTGGATTTTATACAAAAAAAAATCCATATTCTTTGATTTGGTGTACAGTTTGAAGATTTATTGAGTTTTGAAAAAAAGGTTGACTATACACAGATTTATTGTAAATATAGAAAGCATGTACTGGTTTTTTTGATTGAATAAATGGCTTGTAACTCTGTTTGGTTTGGATGAATGAAATATTACATATTCTATATTGCTGGTTTGGTTCAAAATTCTCTAATATTATAGCCATTTTGACATCACACAACATTGGCACATCAGGAGTTGTTCAATCTTTCTTCCTTTTGATTTCCTGGGCAAGCTTCTTTTGAATACACTTCTATACTTAATTAATGTGCCCATGTTAAATTGACAAACCCTCTTTGAATTGTGGGATTATCAAAGACTAAACAGAGATTAAAAAAAGTGAAAATTGCTGAAAATGACCACATCTAACTTGAGAAATTCATTTTTAACAACATATGAAAATTTAATTGTTAATAAACACTTTTTGAAAAAAAAAAATTAGTGTATATCCATAAATTATAAAAATACTCCCGATATCAACTTTTCTATTTTCTTTTATTTTTTCTATTGTCGTCTTCCTTCTTCTTTCTTTATTCTTCCTCATCAAATTTCGATTTTTGTTCTTGCAAATCGACCAGCTAAAGGATGGTTTTAGCATGGTTTTAGTCTTATTGCATCAATTTTGTTTGTGTTTTGTGAAGATTCGAATTAAATAATGTTTCAATTTTTTTTACAGAAGATTTCAAGTTCACTGGTTCGAAAACTTGAAACCTTATGTAAAAACTTAAAATGTTGACAAGTTTCTAGGTAAGTCTATCAAGTTTTTTTCTAGAAGATTTCAAGTTTCATTGGTTCGAAAACTTAAAATCTTATGTAAAAACTTGAAATGTTGACAAGTTTCTGGGTAAGATTTCAAGTTTCGTAAAACATTTCAAGTTTGTCGGAGATTTCACATTTTCAAGATTTTTTTTTTTTTCAAACCAAACTCTAACATTCAGTCCAAAATCATCCAAAATATTATACCTTAACTCAATCAACCCTCAAAATTGATACATTTTAACATTTATTATTCTCTACTAACAATAAGAGAGTGAAGAGAGAAGAGAATGAAGCCAAGCGGCGCACCCCCTGGTTCGACACAGCTTAGGCAGCTCGGCGACACCTTCACCGAGTGGTGCATCATGCATGCTCAAGCGATGATGAGTGGGGAAAGAGAGAGAAGAGAGAGAAAGAGAGAGAGAAAGAGGATGTGTTTGAGGATAGTTTTTAAATAAGGACATTTAAATAATTTCTCAAAAATATGGTTATTAACAATTAAATTTTCGTATTTGGTTAAAAACGAAATTCTAATATTTTGGATGACTAGTTTTGATTTTCTCTCTTTAAAAAAATTAGATATTGAAAAGGATAATATTTCTCGAATCGAGATCTCAGATATAGTTATGTTTAGGATAATGGATTTAAAGAACTATTTCGGAAATAAATTTGTGGGCTCCGATTTTAAGGTTTAAAAACCCTTTGTCTTAGAGATAACTAAATCTGGATCAAGGATATGAGATGCACTATTAGAAAAAGCCCGATTGAGTCGAACCATATTGGACAGTAGTTGTTTAGAGGCTGCTTCGATATTTGTCGTCCGGCCACAATGTCTGGTCCTATCGAGCCCAATTAAGTCAGGAACATTGGGGCTTGATCAGGACCAATATAGTGTAAATGAAAGTGAGGCCTGTTACTTGATAATGGTCCATCTTCAATGTGGACTTTAGATTACTCACTTAACATCTCGATTTTTGTCTATTTACTATAATAAGAAAGAGGTGAAGTTAATTACTGTATTACTGAAAAAGTGAACCTTTCGGTTGTCATGATGTTTGTGAATTGTGACATTACTTGTCAATTGGCAGTGTCTATTTAACAAGTGTTGTAAGAAATGAAAATAAATGTTGTTGAGATGTCAATTGAATATAGAGATGTCAATGAATATAGAGGCCCCGCATAAATCTAATGACAAAACAACTTGAAAGATTTATAACATTTCAGTTTCAATGCATATACACAGATATATATGTACACTTTGTACTACTAAAAGCAAAAGGCAAAAAATCTCACCAAATAACACACAAGATTTTTCCTATCAAGATTTATACATAATCCATCTTACATTCTAACTTTGCCAAAAAGTCTACCATCATTGATTGCCTATTAGGCCCCCCTACATTCCAACTTGTATATTTGTTGTACACTTGTACTCCATAATCAAATATGTATCTCCTCCCCAATATTCATTTTTATTTTTTATAAGTTATTATTAATTTAAAATTCGAAGAAGAAGAAAGGCCGTATAACTCAAACCAAATCTGTAAAAACTAACACACAAAATGTACCAAATGTAGCTTGATTATCTTTAGTTAGGATTATCATTGATTTATTTTTTATTGTAATTATCAGTTAGAGACTTGACTTGATGTTATCATGTTATCCCATCCCAACTACTATAAATAGTTGGTTTCAGTTCATTGTTATTCATCAATTCAATAAACAGTTTAAAAACTAACACATACAAAACAATTTATTGAAATTGATGAATAACAATGAACTGATACCAACTATTTATAGTAGTTGAGATGAGGTAACATGATAACATCCAGCCTCTAACTGATAATTATAATAAAAAATAAATCAATGATAATCTTAACTAAAGATAAACAGGAATTATCTGAAGGATAAATCCAATATAATATCTAAAATGATAAATACAAATATAATATTTGGTTTAATCCTACAAAATTAGTTACAGTTAGATCACGTCAACTTAAGTACTTTTATTATTGATTTATTACAATTTTTTAGTATTGAGATTATTTCAATTCCAAAGTTACATATTAATATCGAATCGATTTCACAACATTTTGTTGCATAACATTATAAAAGACTCGATCTGATTAAAGAATTATTATATATAAAAAAAAGGTTAGGGTTCGAAAAATTAATGACATTTTTTAGGGGGCTTTTTGTAGAAATATCACCATATTAATAAATCATGTTTAAAAGACACCATTTAAAGTGTGGAGACGAAAATATCCATAATATCACTGTCGTTGTGAAGAAAGAGACAAAAAGTAAAGAGACAAAAAGTGAATCGACGGCTTCGTTTTCACGGCGATGGTACCGGAACTTGGAAACCAGTGTCATCTGGAGAGTTGAACAGAATGAAAATGGGTTAAGTTAGGGTTTTGTATTTGTTGAAAGTTGTTGAGGAAGATGAAATCGAGCTTTTATACAGAAGTTTCGAGCTTTTGTATAAAATCTAGGAGCTTTTATAAAAGCTTGAATCGATTTTTTAAAAGCTCGGAGCTTTTGTACAAAAGCTCGGAGCTTTTGTACAAAAGCTCGAAGTTTTTATATAAAAGCTTGATCCGTGTATACAAAAGCTCGATCCGAGCTTTTATAAAAGTCCGTATCGAGTTTTTGTGTAAAAGTTTTGAGCTTTTATACAAAAGCTCGATCAGAGTATACAAAAGCTCGGATTGAGCTTTTATATTTCAGATTCTTTTGTAATTACATTCCAGTCTTGTAAGTACTGACCAGAAAAAAAAAGCTCTGGGGGCGCTGCCTCCCCACCCCCGAGCTCGACCCCCGAATGCGTCTACGTAACCCCACTAAACTAATTATCCAATGAAGATGCATTGATAATGTTATAAAGGTTGACCTCCATTGGAGATCTATTAAATAGACCTCTATGAAGAAGATGAAATAATAAAATCTTCGAAAATTTCAAAGTAAGAGCTGATTGAAGTACAAAGATAACTTTTAAGTGTATTTTGGGCGGTTCACCATAATAGGTGCTTTTTAAACAAAAGTTATTAAACTGGTGATATCATCGTAACACAAGAAAAAAAAGGTGACAATCCTCACCATTTCCACTTTAGTATTAATCATATATATATATATATATATATATATATATATATATATATATATATATATATATAGTATTAGTAATTGTTTCCATATGTATACAAAAAATGATAATAATATTCTATAGCACACTAGAAGACAACACTTGGGCAAATACTTCAATTGATTTATGATTAATCTTGGCTAGATTAATGTCAACCACTAAATCCATCAAGATCTCACAACACAATTTTTTTTAATAAAAATCCCTTAATTGCAAGTTGATTATATATTGCAGACAATAGAAGAAGAAAAAACATTACTGTGTGGGAAAAAATAGAAATAAATGGGCAAAAGTAATCAAAGGCCTTGCAGCATGAGCTTCCACACCGACGCAAAAATTGAGAGTGAGGTGGTTTGTGTGTGGTGTTGATCAGATGAAAACGACTTCTTGTTTCAAAGTTATGGCCAGAATTCAATACTCATAACCGTCTAATTTAAAAGCAGGTTTTATTCGGTGGATGTACGAACGATGTGGTAAGATCGAATATTCACAGGTTTTTTTAACAAAAAAACCATTTTGGTGTGGTGTAGATAAGAGGAAAACGACTTGTTATAGCAAATTATGGACCATTTTGGTGTCCAATTAAAAGCTAGTTTCTATCCTGTATTTTGATTTGATGGACATACAAGTGATATGGTGGGATCGTCTTATTCGATTTTTCTCCGGACTAAGGAAAAACATTTTGGTGGGGGCATAGTGAATAGAGACACCAGTACGTGAGAGTCAGCGAATTTATACTAAAATCAAAATCTCACAATATGTAAATATGTATTTAATATGCAATTGCACACGTGTACTCTATGCTTTTAGATTCCCTAAGATTTTTGTCTCCCTCCTCCCCTCGTGCACTTGCTCTCACTTATTTATGACTTATCCACAACTGTTGACTACACAATTTTTATAAGGAAAAAGCTTGGATATCGACGTGTTAATATCCAGTTATACTGAAAACTTTTTAATTTTTTACTATTTTTTGTTTTGTTTTGGATTACGTGACAATCAACCATTGATTGATCAGTACATCTGGGTACTGATCGGTCAATACCCAACCAATATCATTTTTCTACCAAATTGCATGAAAGTTCCATGTAGTATTTAGGGTTTTTTTTTTAATATGAATAATTGCAACTTTTTCTTGACATATATGATTATTAAATCATGAGATTTTCACGAGGGTAAGATCTAGGATGTGACAAGTATTACTTCATGGGTTTTGCACTTTTGCTACATGTGAATTTGTGATATGTTTATTCTATTCGTGAAATGTGAATTTGAAGCTATATTTGCGATACGATATACAAGTTTGTATAAATTAACTAGAGTTATTGACAGTGGCGAAGCCACGCATGGAGCCTCCAAACACAAATATTTTTATAAAAATATCTTTAATTTTTTATATATTTACATATATTTTTTTATATAAATTTTCTATCACAACACTTAACTTTCTAAATTTAATTAATCTAGCTTCGACTTTGATCACCGACAAATTACATATAACAAAACCCTTATCAATTAGTTTTTACCACGTTCCATTAGTTAAATACAATCTTTAATGAAACGAAACCGATAATTTCCTTAAAATATAAATATAAATATAATCTTTATGGAAACAAGAAGGATGCCCTTAAAATACATCTCTCAAACCTAGCTAGCACGAACCTATATAGATGATAGAATGTAGACTTGTGTACTGTATGCACACGAGATGGTTTTGGTAAACAGATGCATGAATATGTATATACATAAGGTTGCAATAATTGGCAGGTTAATTATAGCAGTGTTTGTAGTAGGTGCATAATATATGACATTATTGCCATGACTTGTCTACCGAAAGCTCACCACAGTGCCACACACACTAACATGGAGGAGGAGAGTAGGTTGATATATAGAAGATACATAGAAATGGAAAACGTCAGATAGAGAGACACCAAGCAATGCAAAACCCAGAATCTCCGGATTTTTGTTGGTCGTCTCGTCTCTTCAATTCTTTATATATATATATATTCACTCTCTGCTGCTCTTCCTTGTCTCTGCATGTGCCTCTCTTTTGTTCTCTCTCTCTCTCCCTCTCTGTTTTCTCTCCATGCTATTAATTTTTACAAATCTTTTCCTTTGACTCAGTCTCTCCTTGCGGCTAGCCGACACACACATCACTTAAATTTTTATATGATCGATCAATTGGGATTTTGCTACTATGGTCTGTTTTATATTTTATCGGGTCAGCTGAGATTTGATCAGATCAAACATTATTAGAGAGCTTTTTGAACGGTTGATCTTTTTTATTTGTAAGTAAACTTGGATACGAATCTTTTCAAATATACATAGAGTTATAAGTATAGCCGTTCAAACAAAAGTGAACGTAATATGGATGTAAATGGATTATGATAACTAGATAATTGTTACTTCATATAATTGAGAGTAAATTGCAATCAATCTCCATGAGGTTTAACATTTAATGATTAGAAACAACTTTATACTTAATTGACAATGAGTTTCCCTGTCATTTGTCAAAGTGAATCAAACTTAACGGAGATAAAAGTTTTTTTTTTGTTCTTTTCAAGCCTTTTTATTTATTAAAAAATATATAGAATTAAAAGCTTTAAATCTTCACCATTAATCTTGACCATATTTTTTTTATCTTTTATTGTTGAAAATTTTGAAATACTTGAATCTCAAGAAAAATCTAGAAATACATCAATGGAAGCAAAAAATGTGGTTAGGTTAAATTTAGATGAGCCATTTTTTTTTTTTTTTTGAAAAATCTAAGAAACTTGAATATGAAGACAAATCGGGGAATCTATATGGAAGAAGAAAAAATTATCCGAAGAAAATGTTGTTAGATTGGATTTTGATGATCCATATTAATTTTTTTTTTTGAATTTGAAGAAAAATATGGAGATACAACCTATATGTCGACGTTTTTTTTTTTAATTTGTAATTTTTTTTACATTGGAGATTCAAATTTGTTTTCATTATATTTTTATATTTTAAAATCAGATTTTTTTTTTATTCATTGGCATTTAGATATTTATAACGGTCAAATCCGGTTAACGGTTAAACTTGACCAGTTTTGATTAACGGAATGGGAGATCGTTGTCAATTAATAATAAAGTTGTTTTTGATTATCAAAGACCAAACCTTAGGAAGGTTGACTGTAATTTGCTCTATAATTTAACATAAAATAATCATGAATAATAAAAAGCATTTTCTCTTTACAATTTTTTTTAACATAAAATTAATATAATTTCAGTCTTGGGAGAGGTGAGTTATAATGTTAATGTTATATGGATTTGGTTAGCTTATGGCTACGCGACAATAGTATACAAAATTATTATTATTATTCATTATCATACAGGTGCATGAATGGTTGTATTTTTATCAATTGGTTTTTTTTTTTGTCCATTGTATTTCTTAATAATATATAGAAGAAAAAAAAAAGAATTGTACTATTGTAGTAAGTTGTTACATTTTTATTACATGTTTTCTGCGGCCGATTCCTTTGTATATATTATGTTTTGAAGGTTATAAAAATCATGTTAGCTTGTTCTCATATGAAGCAATATTGTATGGTCCCTGTCCAGATTGAACAAATTAAATTGTAATTTATATTTATTTATTATTTTTTTGCAGAAACTTTCAATGTCTTTTGAGGTCTCATCTACCTGATATAATGATATATATAGATATTGTTGTATTTTTATGCAATAATTTCTCTATATTCTTGAGTCTAGGCACATTGTTGGGGGATGAATTTTGGAACCGATGAATTGTGGAATCGTCGTGTCTAATACACGTCCATAACTCATAGCAATTAATAACGTCAATAGCAGAAAAATAGATGAGAAAAAAATAAATCAATCACAACACAAGATATACGTGGAAAACCCAAATCAGGTAAAAAACCACGGACCGTCAGGACAACAGAGAAAATTTCACTATATGATAAATTGTTACAACCATATAATATTCCAGAATTCTCTCTCACACCCAAACCTCAAACCAAGCTCATAAGATTCTCACTAAGAACCCCACAATATCCCCTAGGTCTCCCCTGAATATCACTCACAAATCTCTTATTTGATCCACTGATATTCCTTTTGATCCCTCCACTGATATTCCTTTTGATCCCTCCACGGATATTCCCACGGGTCTCTCACCCGGATCTCTCCACTCTCTCAACTATCTGATGTTACATGGTGTTTCTTAACTCCACACAAAATACCTAATTACAAGGTTTATTTATACTAGTTTCAGGGAGTTTAAGATAAAAAGAAATTTCACTTCTAAACGTACAAGAATTACGTATTCCATATAAATATTATTTCCTATTTATTACAAGTCTTCTTGTTAAAGAGAAATCATTTTCCTTCAAGTACAGGATTTTCCTATTCTTTATAAAGACAAACTCTTTCCTTTTTCCGATAAGCACAAGACCTTCCATAAATAGAACCTTTCCTTTTTTCACCCAACATTCATGATCTGGGTAAAATACGCCGTTTCTGCGGTCTGGGTCGTGGTGTGCACCCTACTTCCTATACAGCGAAAAGCCACTGGAGATGACCGCTCAGAATACCGTGGTCTACGCCTTTACCTCCGTCGCGGTCTACACCACGCTTGATCTCCTGGAAGCGACCGCTCTCTGTGTCGC
This sequence comes from Dipteronia dyeriana, assembly GCA_032871835.1. NCBI lineage: Eukaryota > Viridiplantae > Streptophyta > Magnoliopsida > Sapindales > Sapindaceae > Dipteronia > Dipteronia dyeriana. Next base: position 15,857,307 of record CM065299.1, on the reverse strand, counting down.
GGTTCATGCGCCTGTCCGCACCACGGTCCACGCCTCGATTCCTTCCAGATTTCGTTTCTTTAGTTCTTCTTTGTCTTCAATCCTCCCTCAAACACTATCTACAACTTCCAAACGTTATCTCACGTCTTCAGGAAGTTCCACATCAATTGAGTCTCGTTTGGTTCACATTGTGTTCACTTGAAAATACGAGCCAAATCCTAACACACATTACACTATTCAATGTTATCCTACCACATCAATGTTGATAGATAAAATGTCAATAATACTCTACAAAAATCTGATTTTAGTTGACACATAACCTAACACATATGACGTGACAATCATATAGACACTTTGGTACCATTTCGAATTTTCAACCAATCTAGTAGTTTTTTTTTTTTTTTTTACTTTGATGGGATATGATAGAATCAATCACCGTAAACATAGTTTGGGATGGAATGATGATTAATTACTTAAACTCTAACATTTTGCTCACAAAATCATGATTCCCTTTTTGTGATTAAGACGCTTCAACTAGTTCATTTAGCTTCTAAACTGTTTGAGGGTAATTGAGGAGTTGAAGAAAGAAGAGACAGGATTTGGTAATTTAATTTATTGGTTTGGTTTAGTTTTTATATTTTATAAAAGTCATCAATGTACAGCAAAAGCAAAAAAAAATTTAATCTAAATCTTATAAACAATAACCGAAACCGCAAAGTTAGGGATGGAACAGAATAATTAAATCATGAGAAGACAATGTAATCTTTTCTCATTATATTATATGGTAGGTATGTTAAAGCTTCAAGCCTTCAACACACCTTGTCTCATAAAGAGACAAAACTTTTCTCTCGGTGCTTTCTTATCTAACTTTGGTTAATACTGTTTTTGCCGCCAAAAAGATCGTTCAAGACCGTATGTATTTAATAAATATGAATTGAAAGTTTAAGAGTTTAGACTTGTATATAGTATTTAGTTTTGATAAGTCTGAATAGACGGGGGGATTCGACTATTTTTTTATTTATGTAATTTGGTTACTCAGCAATCCTAATCCTTTGATCCGATAAAAGTAGAATATAAGTTAGTTGGTGTTGGAGAATTTTCTCAGAACCGATGATCGCGGAATCGTCGTACCTAATATATGCCCATAACTCATAACAATTAATAACGTCAATAGCAGAAAAAATAGATGAGATAAAATAAACCAATCATAACACAAGATATACATGGAAAACCCAAATCGGGTAAAAAACCACGGGCCGTCAGGACGACAGAGAAAATTCAACTATATGACAAATTGTTACAACCATATATTCCAGGATTCTCTCTCACATCCAAACCCCAAACCACACTCATAAGATCCTCACCAAGAACCCCACAATATCCCCTAGGTCTCCCCTGAATATCACTCACAGATCTCTTACTTGATCCACTGATATTCTCTTAGATCCCTCCCCGGATATTCTCACGGGCCTCTCACCCGGATCTCTCTACTACTCTCTGATGTTACATGGTGTTCTTTTTTCTCCACACAAAATAACCTAGATACAAGGTCTATTTATATTAATTACAGGGAGTTTAACATAAGAAGAAATCCTACTCCTAAACGTACAAGACTTACTTGTTCCATATAAATACTATTTCCTATTTATGACAAGTCTTCTTGTTACAGGACTTTCTTATTCTTCATGAAGACAAACTCTTTCATTTTCTGATTAGCACAAGAACTACTAGAAGAAAACACTTTCCTATTTCCACGCGTAACATTCCTCATTGGGTAAACTACGTTGTTCCCGCGGTCTAGGTCGCGGTGTGCACCCGGCTTCCTATACCGCCAAAAGCCACTGTCAACTACCGCTCAATGTACCGTGGTTCATGCCATTACCTCCGCCGAGGTCCACGTCGCACTTGATCGCCTGGACACGACCGATCTCCGTGCCGCTGTCTACACCGCGAAACCCACCAGACTTCGTTTCTTCAGTTCTTCTTCGTCTTCAAACCTCCCTCAAACACCATCTTCAACTTCCAAACGTTATCCCACGTCTCCAGGAAGTACCACATCAGTTGAGTATTGTTTGGTTCACATTGGGTTCACTTGAGAATATGAGCAAAAACCTAACAATTCTCCCCTTTGACTTGAATTCTCAAGACCTTTGTCCACAGCCACGATTCTCATCACCAAAAGTCAACATACCACACCATAAGGTATAACCACTTAAGAACGAACCATCCTAAGATTTTCTTTCTTTCTTTCTTCCTTTTGCTTTGTTTTCGTTGTTCCAGCACCATGTCGAAAAATACTTGCTGAAATTGTGGTGCAACTCCTCACGTCAGATTACCAAGGAGTTCGTCAGCCATCGACATCATTGTCCACCACACACCTTGCATCACTTTCTGACCAATACTTTGTGCACAATTATGGACCACTAGTAGCAACATATCCTCTTCCATGACCAGTGGGGAAAACTGCCAAAAGGATAAACATGTTCTTGCATCACCCAATCCTGTGAAAGACCTTCCGTCCTTGCATCACATACCTGGTGAAAGACTTGCCACTATAATGAGGAGTGCTTTGCCGGATAAGCCTCACACCACCACCAGAGACTTCGAGCGTTCAATTTTTTTTATATTCAATAAACGCCTTGTGTAACCCGGATTGGATCTCCATGACTTGTACATGCCACCACAAGCCAAAAAAAAAATACTCACCAATCTCTATTTTTCTTTTCATCAAACCCACCGAGTTCGAAACCGATTTCAAGACGTATCTTCTTTGCTAAACCATATTAGGCAACCATCATCATCATCATCCCAATTGCCACCAAGTCCTCCATACGATCTCCCGTAAAGACTTGAAAAAAAAACGCCATCACCAAACCATAGGCTCTGATACCAATTGTTGGAGAATTTTTTCGGAACCGATGATCGCGGAATCGTCGTGCCTAATATATGCCCATAACTCGTAGCAATTAATAACGTCAAATAGCAGAAAAAATAGATGAGAGAAAATAAACCAATCAATCAAACATAACACAAGATATACGTGGAAAACCCAAATAGGATAAAAAACCACGGGCCGTCAGGACGACAGAGAAAATTCCACTATATGATAAATTGTTACAACCATATATTCCAGAATTCTCTCTCACATCCAAATCCCAAACCACACTCACAAGATCCTCATCAAGAACCTCACAATATCCCCTAGGTCTCCCTTGAATATCACTCACAGATCTCTTACTTGATCCACTGATATTCTCTTAGATCCCTCCCCGGATATTCCCATAGGTCTCTCACCCGGATCTCTCTACTACTCTCTGATGTTACATGGTGTTCTTTTTTCTCCACACAAAATAACCTAGATACAAGGTTTATTTATACTAATTACATGAAGTTTAACATAAGAGGAAATCCTACTCCTAAACGTACAAGACTTACTTGTTCCACATAAATACTATTTCCTATTCATGACAAGTCTTCTTGTTACAGGACTTTCTTATTCTTCATGAAGACAAACTTTTTCATTTTCTGATTATCACAAGAACTTCCAGAAGAAAACACTTTCCTATTTCCACGCGTAACATTCCTCTTTGGGTAAAATACGTTGTTCTCGCAGTCTAGGTCGCGGTGTGCACCCTGCTTCCTATACCGCGAAAAGTCACTCTCAACTACCGCTCTCTGTACCGCGGTCCATGCCATTACCTCCGTTGCGGTCCACGCCACGTTTGATCGCCTGGACACGACCGCTCTCCTTGCCACGGTCTAGGCGCCTGTCTGCACCGCGGTCTACACCGCGGAACCCACCAGACTTCGTTTCTTCAGTTCTTCTTCGTCTTCAAACCTCCCTCAAACACCATCTTCAACTTCCAAATGTTATCCCACGTTTCTAGGAAGTACCACATTAATTGAGTCTTGTTTGGTTCACATTGGGTTCACTTGAGAATACGAACCAAAACCTAACAGTAGGGTTATAATATAAATTAACTAAAAATAAAGTTTTTATTTGCTTTTTAGATTTGAAAGGCAATGCAATTTTATTTATATCTTATTTTTAACTTGACATATTCAAACCGTACATATATATTTATGTTGATATATATATTGACTACATTATATTAAACATTAATTCGAATCTAAAATCTCAACCATTTCATATATATATTTCTATTGATATATTTACTACATTATATTAAATGTCAATTAGAATCTGAAATCTCAAGCTAGCGTTTGATAAATATAATCAAATATTGGGTTAAATTATGTTTTGCTTTTATCATATTTACGATTTAACTTTTATATTTCTACAACAATTTTTTTGTTTTGCTTTCTTTTCTTGTAAAAATAAAACAAATCTTAGGTATTAGATTCGAGTCTTGACATTTTGAACATTTGCATTAGACAATGACTTTAGAAGTGTGTGTATATATATATTTATCTCCTGGAACTAAGTTTCTTGAATGTATATATATTGTATTATTTGTATATAATTTGAAAAAATTTGGTACTGCTTTTTGAAATTATCGAAGTAACTTTAGCTTTTTTAAGACATCAAAATTCAACTTTAGCCAAAGCTATGATGATTTTTCAAAGTAAAAATTTATTCAAGCAGGCTATGTCTCTCTAGGGGTACACCCACCTCAACAGCTTTTCTAGTTTCACACTGTATTAATATTTAAAGAAATTTGAATTTAACTTTTTCATGTTTTATCATCTGCTTTTTTCTTCTTCTTTTTTTATCACCTGAAGGAAAATTTGAAATATTCACAGCTTTTTTTTTTCCCTCTCTCTAATAGTGGAAAAGCTGGGACATACTGCCCAGAGATATGTGAAGAAAAAAAGATTTAAACTGAATCTTTGTCTTGAAAGAGTATCTTCTTTTGGAGAAAAATAAAATCTGAAATTGGTAGAAGAAACTGTCAGTTTTTGTACCTGAGACTCTGAGAGGGTCCCTTGTACATATATTTTTATATATATATATTTGTATAGGTTGTGTGTTAATTGTTATATTCCCAAGTTGTTCACAAAGCATGCAAGTACTTTGTATTCAGGGACACAGATTTCTGTCCTTTTTGGTCTCAATAGCAAGAAAAGAAAACTTGGGAAAAAAAAATAATAATAGAGCACGAGCAAAACCCCACTTTTACAAGTTCAAAGAAGTGCTTTTCAGGCAAAAGCACTACTAGCCAGAATTTTTGTAAGCAATTTGATGTTGTAGAATTGGACCAAGCTGTTCTAGGACTTAAAGTCCATCTAATTGGGCATGTTGAGTCATTATATGCCTGTAGTATGAATTCCGTACATTTTTTCGTGTATAATAGATAGCCAATAACGTACAATTGAATTCCACAAGAAAAAATATATATACAGGAGTCCGTCTATTTAGCGGTGTTAATTATAAAGAGAAATGATGATGTGGGGTCAATTTTGTTTTTTTTTTTTTGGGTCCAAATGTTTATGTAAAAAAATTAAAAAAAATGGACAAGAAAAAACAGAATTTCTTGAGCAATTAATTATAGTACTGTACTACTGTTTACAATTTGCAATAGAAAATTGAAGAGCAGAGACATTGAAAACAAGAGATTAGATTCTGGTAATTAATCAACCAAAACAAGAAAGTAAATGAAAAATTAAAAAAGGCTATGATCATCATGTACATATCTAAAATATTATTGATGATATACAGATAGATAGATATATATAGAAATTGATTGTTAATTATTATTACTACTTGGTCAAATCAAACCAGATTTGCTTAAAAACGTTGATGATGAGTTCATGATACTCATCAGAATTGAGAGAAAGATAACAAGCAAGCAAATCCTCCAAGTCTTTCGATGCTCTAATGTTGTTCTCCACAATCATCTCCACCATCGAGTCTCTGAAATCTCTCTGAGGATCATATGATGACTTGACAATGGCAAAACTATCAGACAAATTGCTCTTCCTTGAACTCGAACTCGAACTCGATGAAGTGCTTCTTCTTCCCTGAATCAGCTTCTTGTTCGCAATCTTCGGAGAATTGAGTCTCAGCTTCACTCCAGGAGAATTCATTGAACCTCCTATTCTTTTCACAGGACTAGAACTTGTCTTGTGTTGTTGTTTGGTGGTGATTCTCTCTTCTTTGACGACTTTTACAGACAACGAACCATGAACATTTTTTTCCTGGAATTTAGAAGAGCTTTTCTTGTACTTGACGACATCTTCTTCATCGATGATCTTGGCTAATGGTTTGGTTATGATTGGAGGGAGTTCAAGTTCCGACAAGCTATCGAAATCGAATTTTGTAGTAGTGTCAGGTTTTTTTTTTACATCGATTACTGTATCTTTTGCATTGTTGTTATTATTATTACCAGAATCGATTACTCTGCAACTACAAACCATGTCATCGAATGATTCTGTGACAAGAACACGATCAGACCTCAACTCAGGGACGATTGGTGAAGAAGAAGAAGAAGAAGCTGATGATGAGGAATTATAATCTGGTGGAGGAGATTCAGGTGACTCTGCTTTGTGGGTCCAGATTGTGGCACGACAGCTACAACCAGCTGAAACAGAGGAGCTGACAAGTTTGGGACCAGAACCAGACCCAGACGGCGGCCTGTTCGGCCTCCTCCGCAGTCTCCTCTGTTTGGTCGACTTTCTCGGTGGCTCAACAGGGAAATGGGTGTCTGTGGGTTTCGGTTTTGGAGGAGAATTGTAGAATTTATCAGTAGCACCACCAAGCTCTCTGGTGAAGTAGTAGGACTTTCTTGGATACAATTGATGAGAGTTTTGTTGAGATTGTTGCTTTGGATTTGTTGGATGTGTCATTGCAGCTGATTTTGACTGCTTTTTCTTCACAGATTGAGTGGCTGAAGCTGCAGCGGCGGCGTTGGCGGTGGAGGTGGCATGGTGGTTTCTTGCTTTGCCCATGTCTTTGAGCTTGTAAAACCAGGCATTGGGCATCATATCTGATAATCTAAACCTGTAATTACCCATCGAAACACACACACTCTCTCTCTCTCTCTCTAATGTGTTTTTGAGATTATATAATGGAAAACAATGCTGATTATATAATATACAAAATTAACTCTCTGTATCAGACTTCTCTTGGAGACCTTTTTTTAGTGTGGAAGACAGATAAATAAAGAGAGATATATCGGAAGAGAGGTGGGTGTGGGGCTTGTGGGGTCTACAAAAAGGAGGAAAAAGTTGGCAATAAATTATAAATTTGTAATTTTTTATTATTATATTAATTTCAGTTTTGTTTAGAAGAGGAGCACTTCAATCCATAGCTTGTGCTATAAGATTAAGTTTATAGGACTTTTCAAGTAGAGTTTTCAGAATAAGGTTTAGTTTGGTATTATTTTTCCAGTTATTTTTGGGGTTAAAAGTGATTCTGGACATAAGACAGGGTATTTGGTAAAATTGCGGGAAAGTGCTTTTGGTCACTTTTAGCTTCTCCCAATTGAGTTTTTGAGAAGCTACAAATACATGATTTTAGATTTTGGCTTCTGCTTTTAGAAAACATGCTACAGATATATTAAATGAAATTTTACTAACTTTCCAACTTTTTCCTTGCCTTTAACGAAATTTAACAAAAACAAATGGACTTATATTTCTATAAAAAAAAAATGTTGCCATAACTGTATATAAAAAATTGGGATAATTAATTCAATAAAGTAGAATAAAAATGAAATAAAAAAATAAAGTAGAATAAAATAAATAAATAAAGAAATAAAGAAATAAGGTTAATTAATTAAATAAAATATAATAAAAAATGGAGCTAATTAATTCAATAAAGTACCATAATTATATAACACTAAACACAAATAAACAAGAAAAATATAAAGTATAGCACATTAGTACCATTTAGATGTCTATGTCATTTTCGTAATTTTATACACTCACAACACTTTTTAATTCAGTTTACCAAACACATTGAAATTGCTTTTAGTTCTCACAGCACTTATGAAAATCAGTTTACCAAACACTCAGCTGATTCTTCCCACAGCAATTCCAAAAGCAATTCCCCCCACAGCAATTTCAAAAACACTTCCCCACAGCACAACAATACCAAACTGAACCTAAGTGTATGTTTGGAATGATTTTGAAAGAGATAAAAACATTTTTTTTAGTACTAGAGCTGTTTTAAAGTTCTTTTGGTTGTTTGACAAAACTCAAAACAACTTTTTTAATATATGAAATTGTCTTAACTGTCCTTTATAAAATGTACTTTATGTCTATTAGGAGAAACCTAAATTGTAAAAAGTTTTTTTTTGAGTTTTTTTAAAACATATGAATTGTCTTAAGTACCTATTTATAAATTTTACATAACTGTTTCATTATAAACCGTCAACACCCTTTTTTATAATTCGTACAACCAAAAGCTATTTTTAAAAATACATTGTAATCACCTTTTTTATAATTTATACAACAAAGTCTTTTTTGTTAGAAGCTCTACTATAAAATGATATACTTCAGAATCTCTACTTAAAAAAGCCATACCAAACACACTCTAAATATTTTTGTAATAAAGCTTCTAACGATTTTTTTTTAGTTGTGTAAATTATTAAAAAAATAGCGTTAACAATGTATTTAATGAAAGAATTTTAAGGTAGATTATCTAAAATTTATAAAGGGTGGTTGAAACAATTCATATGCTTTTAAAAAAGCTAAAAAAAAAACGTCTAGATTTTCGGCTTCTCCAAATAGACATAAAATGACTTTTATAAAAGATAATTGAGACAATTCATACATTAAAAAAGTTGTTTTGAGTTTTACTCAATAACTAAAAAAACTTCAAAATAATTTATAGTTTAAAAAAACGCATTTAATTCTTACAAAAACCATACAAAACATACACTAAATATGTTAGGTTACCCATCGGACAACCCTCATCTCAATAAATTTGTATTAAATCTTTAAAAGTTTTTATTTTCTAAAAAAATGATTATTATATTAATTAATTATTATTATATTTGTTAATTTTTTTTTTCTATAAAAGTTCATTTTTATTCGTCCCAATAAAAAGTTTTCGTAGAAAAGTAAATTTACGTCAATCGAATAATAATATTTAAAAAAATTTACTCACGTATCATCCATAATAAAGGAGTTAAGCTGACTCTCTTGAAGGTTTACGATTAAAAATGGACTCTTTTTTTTTCCCTTTGAGCAGGGACCAGTTTTGATGGTTTTCGTACTAATTATGTACACGTGGGGAACATGCTGAGTCTCTGATTTTAAGCGGACCCCACACTAATTGGTATACATACATGTATGATAATTGATGTCAATTCAATTCAGGGCAGCTTTAATTAATTTCTTTTATGAGAAGCCTGTTCGTTGTATGTATTGCATATTTGCATCATAATTCATATTTTCAGATGCAATTTAATTGCATGCTTTTTTATATTTAATATGTAAAGTATATATTAAACTTTTGTATATACAACATATATAAGTGCTTTTAATTTCTTCTTGTTTTGGTTGAATAGCCAATCTGTTTTTATTTCAGAGGATTTTTTTTTTCCTTCTTTTTCACACTTTTGAGTGATCGACCACCATTAAGAAGAAAAAGAAAAAGAACATAAGGTGAAAAAAGAAAAAGAAAAAGAAAAAGAACATAAGGACATAAAACTAAAGGAAATTTCGGGATTGAAAAGAACTTTGGGACTCAGCATTATATCATAACATGTGTCCAACATAGAAAATTTGCCGTGGCCCAGCAATATATATACAAATTGCATGCACTATCGTCCGATCTTGGCACAAATTTTGTTTTCTAGGTCCTTTCTTTTCTCCTTTGTCAATGACCTAGGATCTGTGTAGTGCTAGTGCAATCACACGGATACTGAATTGTTGTCGTTTACATAGTGGGTCAGATCATTTATTCGATACAATATATCGTGACAATAGACTTGGTGGGTCACATACACACATGATGATCTTTAGTCTCATCTCCGGGTAGTACCTTATATAACTTTCATGTGTGATGGTGCCAAATGCATGCTCATCACCCTAACCTTATCTTTCAGAAGTCCAACGAAGGCCACCTCTAATAGAGCCAAAAAACTATGAAATTGATATATACCGATGTTTATGTTCGAATGCAATGGCCAGAAAATTCTTTTCAGGCTAGGCTTCTCTTGCTCAACACACAATTGTTTTTGATTATCTACATAGACCCCGTATTGGTGGAAAAAAATAACCTGACACTGGAAAAAAGCTATATAGTGATCAAAATACAAGCTCATCAGCGGCATGAATACATATGTTCATGTTCTTAATTGCCAGCTAGCTAATTGATCATCATCATCATGATATATATATATATATATATCAGTATATGTATATATGGTCCCCTGGTTGAGTGCTGTCTGTGGATCAGAACACCAGGTTAGGTATCAATTCGATCAACAAATGGTGGTGGTGGTGGTGGTGGGGCCAAATGAATTAATTTTCGTCTTGCCTGAAAGATTGTAGTAGTTTATGACACTTGTTTTTATCTTCTAAGAAAGAAAAAAAAAAGTTAAAAACTCCTAATGTTGATGTATATATAGCAATCCACTCAACGTTTTGTACATTGTGATGATCCGTGTCTTGGTTTTCCTGAGAGGAATATTTGTCTTGTAATTAAGTGGCTAGGCGAGGTCCAGGTTTAGCTTTTATGGACACAACACTATTGAGCCCAAACCAGAAAAATTTTAAGCCCAAAACTTGCTTCTATTTTATTTTAGTTTAAAATAATTTTATCTAACATTTTTTTTTTTTTAAATCTCGTATTATTGTGAGTCAAGTTTACAAGTACGATCCGTAATACAACTCACACTAAAAGTCAAAGAGAGTGGTATCCCCACAAAGTGTGTTGTTTAATGGGCTAAATATGTACATATATTTACGATGTTAAGGTTTGAACCCTGAAACGGTGGTGAGTCTTCATTTTAAAGTCTCTAACCACTGATGCAATAGACCTTTGCTAAAAAAGAAAAGTTGCTTCTACTAATGCAATGTTCAAGGCAAATGCTTTGATTGAAAATTTGTCACTCCTACACATCATAATTGAAATCACAAAACAATTTTATTATTTCCATACATTCAATAGCAAGAAATGATTTAGAGAACAAAAAAATCAGTCATAGTTGTGGATTTTTCCGCTCGGAGCAGACGGGGGCACAGGTCCTTTAGGGAGGAAATTGAGTAATGTGGACTTATATCTGCCGATGACAACTTCCTCTGCAATGGAAGATGCAGATTCGAATCTCTTGTTGAATCTGGATTGAACTTGAAACTCTTCCATGGCTGGACCATTCTTATGGAGAAAACAATATAGGGGTCTGGCGTGAGAAACCAGAGATATGATCATGATCATAGATATGATGACCGCGACCACGACAATGACCCTGTCAGGAAGTTTATATAATCCCACCATTTGTGTACATAAAAATAATCAAGTGAAGCAAGAAGAGTGAAGTTGCAAGCAATATATATATATATATATATATATATATATATATGTTGAGAGTTTGACAAAAACCCTGGAAAAATTCTGCTGTTGAAGTTTCCAGGTAGGAGTTATTAAATTTTCAGACACCGAAACACATTTGTGTTTTGACAAATATGGTTTCAGCCTACTCATTTCAAGTTGAATATCAACACACACGTTTTCTGTGTCGGTGCGAGCAGCTAGCATGTCTAGCTTATCATGTTCAGCTGATCGTGTGATTTTGTGAATGACAGCCCATTGAGACCTGTCTTAGAGAATAATTTGGACACTCTAAGATGATTAATAATATTTCAGCTTCAATAAATTGCTTTAATTGTAAGCAATTTGAATAATATTTAGGGGATTTAGAGTGTATGCAAACTCGTAAATGTTGTATCTATTCTTCTTTTTATGAAGTGCCTTTTTTAAAGCGAAAATGAAGGTCTTGTACACATACGAACCCCACGAGGACCCATTGAATGCATCCAAGTCCTCAATAAGGCTCAACTGCATAAATCAATGCTAAGGTCAATTTTATTTATTCAATTGAGTATTAATTAAGATTGCGTGTAAATCAACACTCCAAACTCAACATTAAATTATCAACACCAACTCATGTTAGGGTATAATCATGCATTAACACAAATAAAGAATTAAGATAGAATGAATTGAACGAATCAAAACTAGAATTATTGAAAATATAATCAATTCTTATAAAGAGCATTCATAGATTTTTACATTGATTCTCTAGTATAAAGTTAGTTACACATGATGAAATTAACAAGAAAAGAGAAATAGTTGATAAAACCCATTGAGGCCACTAATGAATTCTTCGAACCTTTGATTTTGAGTCTTCTTCGTCTTGTAATTCTTCGAAATGTAAAGATGGATAAAAGAGAATTGTGTGATGTGCTTGTAAGAGAGAGATTAATGGTTGAGAGTTGAGAGTTGTGAGCTGCGTGTTGTGTATGGAACCCTAAAATTATGATGTATTTATATGGGATTAGAGTTGGATTCAAAATCAGAAATGTGTTTTTGGCAAGGATTCATCAAACCGATGTGGGTGGCACATCGATAACAACTGAACTTGTATGCGATGTGATAATTAACAGTGGTATTGAGGGCGCCTTCTAGTTTCTTCTATACTTCATAATGTTGTTGGTACCACTGTGGAAATTCACATCAGTGTTGATAGCAGTCGTGGAAAAATGCAAATTAGTTCATTGAATCTTTTGAAACTGCCTTTTCTTTCTGAAATACAGCAAACACACCTTATGAGCAGTGATGGAAAGTATATTTTCCAGTAGTGAACAATCATCGAATTTAATTAAAAACTAAACTAATATATAAAAAAAAAAGTTTAAAGAAAAGAAGACCTTCCACCTTGTATTGGGAGGTTTTGGATTATGGGAGGGCTCCTCCGATCATTCATGCTTTTTTTTTTTTAGATTTTTTATAAAACTATTTTATACCTTTTTAATTGATAATATTAAAAATAAAAAACAAGAGAAATGCCTTATTTAGTAATATGTGTAAGGTGTTTACGTGTTGTAATATTTTTATAAAAATTAACGGTGTGTGAATACAAAAAAGGATGTACATACAGTTTTACAAGGATGTAAACATCGTTACTATTTATTTTATTTGATTTTTTAAGCCGGCACTTTTATGGATTAGGGTTTGTTGGGGCTTTGGAGATACGATCCACAATACAACTCCCACCCAAGGTCAAGGAGGGTGGTCGCCTCACCTAGGGCGATGCCAATACCTAATTTTGGGGTGGACTAAATTAAGAATAATTTTTGTAATCCACCTTTATAGTAAAATAAAATTTTATAATTGAAAAGTTGTTTGAACTTCACCAAATGAAGAAAAAAAACTCTACATAAGTCTCTTTTATTATGGAAATTTAAGAGGAAAGTAAAATTTGATGTGTTTTGGTATGAATAAAGATAATGAACATTGTCACTTTACTATTTTATTTAAGCTTAACTTGTTAGAATTATAAGATTGTTAATAGCTTTTTATCTTTATTTTTATCTTTTGTAAATTTATTTTTAAATTTATTTTGGAAGAGCTTCCATATATATCCGCCCCTGCTCCCAACAATTTATGGTTTAACGAGCAAGGATGGATATATATTTATATATCATAGTTTGAAACCTACAAAGATACTGAAATTTGGAGAAAGATACTCTCTCTAAAAACAATTTTTATTCATTCAAGTCTAATTGAAAAAACTAGTACAAACTATTTAAATAATGAAAGCCATCTGAATATACGGATTCAATATATCCTAAAATTCATAAACAATATAACAACTCGATACTCCTAGGATTTGATATCTCATAAATTTCTAAACAAGAAAATTCTAAACTTCTAAACCAAATATAATAAGGAAATTAGATTTGATATAATAAAATCAAATCATTAAATAATTAACTACATAATTAAAGGAAACATAATAATATGTATTAATTACAATAATATTTTAAAAATAAAAAATCTTTAAATCTTCACTATCTCCTGTATCATTTGGTTATGGAGCTTCATTTTAAAGTCGACTCACCAAGTTAGTGGACCCTTAGTAAATACCTTACTTCTATTAATGTAAAGTTCAAGTCAAAAACTTTGATTGAAATTTGTCACTCATACACGTCATGATTGAAAGCACAAAACAATTTTAATATTTCCATACATTCAATAGCAAGAAATGATTTAGAGAACAAAAATTCAGTCATAGTTGTGGATTTTTCTGCTCGGAGCAGACGGTGGCAAGGGTCCTTTGGGGAGGAAATTGAGTAATGTGGACCTTCCTATGCAATTGAGTAATGTGAACAAAAATTCAGTCATATTTGCCGATGACAACTGTTGACGTCGATTTCTTGATTGTATCAGAAAAACTAACAAGAATTGGATTTCAGCTATTAATTCAAAGAGAAACATATTCAGAGAGAGTAACGAAGACACAAGTTTTACGTGGTAAAATTTCGATGACCGGAGAAACGTCCACGGGTGATTGATGGATCAACCAAGCCAAAATCCACTATGAAAATTTGATGTTTACAAGCTCTCGATCTCTCTTTTTTCTCTCTGTATTTTTCTGTTGCTTGTTGTGTATGTTATATTGCCTATATATCTTTTGGAACGAGATTATGAGTCTATTTATATGTTTATAGAACCATAATCTGCTTTGTACAAGTAATACAAGATCTTTGTATTTAATTGTGATTCGGTTACTTGCTTGAGAATGATTTGTCTTCTTTCCTGTTTCGGAGTCTCTTATGGAAATCGAGTGAGATTCTAGTAGTGCAGTTTTATTTGGACTTGTTTCCTTATAAGAATGTAATCTTTGTAGCGAAATCAAGTTGTTTCCTAATTGAGGATTCTTCTAGCTCAGTATTTTGTTCTCTTTGGAATTCCTTACTGATGGCTATCTTCGTGTATTTTATGACTCAATCCGTATAAACTAAGCACCAAGTTTCTTAGTTGGGTCGCATTTATCTGAGTAAAAATAACACTTGTTGGTCCTGAGTATCGCCGTTTAAGCCTGAGTAGAAGATGTTTTTTTGTCTACCCCGAGTACATTTAATTGATTTGGAGTAATTTAGTTGATCCCGAATAGGTCTTGTCATGCTACTGGTTTACTCGGGTTTTCTTCTCTTTAATGATGCCTCGTAAGATATTTCCTGAGTGTCTATTTGGGTATCCACCTGACAATTTTCTCCTTCCTGTTGATAATATATATGCTTGGTAAAATTCACATACGACAACAACTTCCTCTGCAATTGAAGATGCAGATTCGAATTTCCTGTTGAACCTGGATTGAACTTTAATCTCTTCCATGGTTGGATCATTCTTATTGAGAAAACAATCCAGGGGTCTGGCGTGAGAAACCTGAGATATGATCATGATAATACATATTGTGACCGTGACCGCAACAATGACCCTGCCAGGAATTTTATATAATCCCACCATTTGTGTACATAAAATTAATTAAGTGAAGCAAGAAGAGTGAAGTTGCAAGCAAAAAATATATATATATATACAGAGAGAGAGAGAGAGAGACAAAAACCCTGAAAAAAAGTCTGCTGTTGAAGTTTCCAGGTAGGTGTTATTTAATTTTCAGACACCAAATTCTGAAACACATTTGTGTTTTGACAAATATGGTTTCAGCCTACTCATTTCAAGTTGAAAATCAACACACACGTTTTCTGTGTCAGGTGCGAGCAGCTAGCATTTCTTGCTCATCATGTTCAGCTGATCATGTGATTTTGTGAATGACAGCCCATTGAGACCTGTCTAAGAGAAGAATTTGGACACTCTAGTCTGATTAATACTATTTCAGCTTCAATAAACCTAAATTTAGGGGATTTAGTTTCTTTTTGGAAAATATCTGGCATGTGCATATCTATAGTAATCTAAAAAAAGGAACAATTAAATTGAGTTTACAAAGATTACAAACCGAAGAAGAAACTAATTATCGATTTAAATGAATAATTTACAATTGAATGAAAAATAATTAAAGAAATTAAAAACTAAAGATTGTTAACTTGGCAATACTATTCTTGAGGAAGCCACGGTTGTCGTGGTGGAGCTGTAAGCCTCCAATCCAGCAGCCCATCTCCTAAGAATCCTCAAGAGTGTGGCAGCCTTCCGCCGCGCTCTGGTGGTTCCCGTCTCCATCAATTCCCAAATCAGTCTCTCGATTCCAGGCATTGACGCCAGCTCCGCAGCAGTTTCCGACCCACCTTTTCTACACACGGTCACCAGAGTGGCTGCCGCGCTCTCTCTTGCTGCATCAGACCCTTCCCTTAACAAAACCCCAAGTTTTTTAATGGTGCTGTATGCGGCAGCGACTGCCACCAATCCGCCTCTCCTCACCACCGCTTCGAGTATTGTCACCGCCTCTTCCGGCAACACTTCCACCACCTGGCTAATCATCTCCACAACTCCCCCCTCAACCAACTTCCCAACGGTCTCTCTATCTCCCGACAAATTCAAAATCGCCACCAAAGCATCTCTTTTCATACTCGTGGGTCCTTCTCTAGCCAAATCCAACAATCCCTTCACGACACGTGTCTTCCTCCCCAGTCTCTTCCTGTGCGCTTGCACACCCGATAAACTGAATATAGTCGCCGCCGCATTTCCCTTCGCCTCCCACGTGGCACCCGACCTTAACACCTCAATAACGCCGTTAAGCGTACCGTCAGTTTCCATTATCCTCACTTTGTTGGCTTCTAGAATGGACAAGTTCAAGATAGTCGTAACGGCGTTGACCTGTAAGTTCGGGAACTGCGAACCTGTATCCGAACCTAAGTACCGTACAAGCAAAGGAATCGCTCCAGCTTCGGCAATACAAGCACGGCTATCGGAATCCATCTTCGCAAGCACACGAAGCTCGTAAACGACGTCGTTTGCCGCCTCCGTTGACTGCGAAGTCGACAATTTGTTGATCAAAAACAACGCCGTCATCTTCGTAGCCTCTAGAGCCGTCTTGTTAGCTACAAAGCTGTTAACTTTCTCGTTACTCGACGTAACTTCGAAAGGTATCTTCTGATCTCGGCACCACATCGCTATCAAGTTCTTCAAAGCTGTGTTAGGTATCAATTTCGTGTGGGCCAGGGTCTGACCTGTCTTGGGACACGTGTTGTGTCCAGATTCAATCCAGACACTTATCGATTGCCGATCGTACGTCTGTCCTGTCGCCACGACGACAGGGTCCCGCATCATATCTAGACTTATCGGGCACCGAAAATCTGCCGGAGTGTTCGTCTCCGCCGTCGATTTATTCCTCCGCCGCTTTGTATCCAATTTCTGCGACGCACCAAATAGGACGCACTTCGCGTAACGGACGATTCCGATCAAAGCGACGACTTGAAATTTCGATTTTTGATCGGTTTGGTTTTGAATTTCTTCTTCAAGATTCTCGATTTCTTCTCCGCAAGACGAAGAGTCTCGTAAACCTAAGCTTTGAAAAATCTCTAAGAGTCTTGAATGATCAGGGACGATCTCTCTCTTGATTCGATCGAGCATCGTCAAAACCTCAACCCTCAGATTACAATCACTCGGATCCAACGATGCGACGTCGTTTTGCAAGCATTGTTTTTTGATCAAAACGACGACTTCTTCGACGTCTTGGCTTAAATTGAGTTCTTTTAATGGCAAAATATCCAACAAAGTCGATAAGTCCATCGTGAGCTCGTGAAAAAGATTCGCTACCGTCTCGATTTGCATGAGCAACCACATCCTACTGCTTCCGGTACCATTGAAGCAGTCTTCAATCAGCGTCTTGATTCTCTGTAAAACTATGTACATTTCTTCGAGACAGAGGAGGCTCGATGGCGAGAACAGAGAAGCCGATTGGCTGCCTTTAAGCTCCTCGAATAAAATACCCAGAAGCTTGATTTTGCGTATGATGGAGAGAGAGTTTCGCTTCAAGAGAAATTGGAAGGGTTTGAGAGATTGGATTTCTTGGGACAAGACGAGAAGCGACTCGACCAGCTTGATGTCTGATAGTTTCGGAGATATGAATGATCCCGCCGACGGCAGCCGCTTTCTTGGCGGGAAAATATGTGGAGAAACCGCCATGGATGAATCAGAATCAAAATCTATAGCCGAATAGCAGTTACAGGAAAATTACAGAGCAAGTTTTTAGAAAGTCTTTTTATTGAAGAAGAAGAAGCACAAGTTGTTAGAAAACAATTGGTTTTCAAAGATGGATAATTAGATAGGTTGGCTTTGTTTTACTTTAAATCATTTTATTATATATAGATAAAATAAATGGAAATAATTGATAGTCAAAATTGTTAGTTTTTGACTGTTTTTTAATTAATTTAATTATTTTTATCAAAATAACACATAGATTGACATTTCTTTTGGGGGCTGGCAGGCAGGCATCAGGCACGCCGTTTAGTCGTTTACTAAGTAATTAAAAATTAAAAAATTAATTAGAAGAAAAAATCAAGTTTTGTTTTTGTATTTGTGGGAAATTATCAACCGCTTGATCAAGTCTTCACCAAACGATGATGGCCTTTTCGTCAGCCGGCGGGTGCGTGCATGGTTATGAGTTATATGCCTCTAGGCCTCTAGCAGAAAACAAAACCACTTCATTTTTAATATAGAAAAATGTTTGTGTATATGAACTGGTAAGCAATTATAATTATCAAATAATATATATATATATATAGAGAGAGAAGGTTTCACGTTCGAGATTCCCCGTATTAGTAAGAGTAATTGGCCATACATTTTAGCTTCGAATTGGTAAGAGTAATATAGGGCAATTATCAATTACATAAGCGATTAAATTGGTTTTCATTTTTTTTTTAAGTATAAAATTAGATTTCTTATTTTTTAGAAGTGATTAAATTAATCCATCTAAAGATTTAACGGTGTTAAATTTAACAGTTGATTTTATCAATTTTAATTAAAGTATATAAATACTCTTTATTTATCGTATTATAACAAAGTTATTTTATTTTTTATACATTAAATTCACCATTATAATTATAAAAAATCCAAAATATTATTAATGAAACTTCATTCTTATCTTTTTTAATTAAAATTATTAAAAAATCTAAAAATATTTTAATAATATAATGTCAATTATACCCTTATTTTATAGATAAAGTTGTCATTTATTTCCAGTTTAGTGTTTTACCATTTTTATATAATTGTTTTTTTTTTTAATATTATACAAGTATTGTTTTCAAAATTATTTAAAAATCAAAACCTAAAAATAAAATAAACAAAACTATATATGTTTTTTAAAAATTATACATGTGTTATTATTTTATTGTTTAGGAATAAAGTATAATTTTATCCCTACACAATTAAAATTGACTGACGGAACTTAATTAGAGAGATTAATTTGATACTTGAGAAAAATATAAAGACTAATTTAATCACTTTTATAAAAATCGTATACAACTTGAGATTTTTAAAAATGTCCAGAATCTAACCGATAATTATTCATACGACTTATGTATCGAAATTTTGATTTGTTCTCGATATCAATTCTTAAAATTATAATCATGAAAATATAATATATTTACATTACATTTATAATTACGAATGAGTCCCGATAGATTCATGATCCGTTCGGGTGTCAACACTAAAGAAGTATACTACATTAGGTAAAGGGTTGTTGGGGACTTGTATGTATGGAGAGGTCGTCATCATCCACAATTGATTAAAAAAAATCATGCATTATTTGTGGTTTCCTTTTTTTTCCTTTTTTCCTGTACATATCCAAGCCAGCCAACTAGACTGTTCGATTGCACTTTTTTTTTTAAAATGGGATTGAAATAAATAAATATA
The DNA here is from genome assembly GCA_032871835.1 of Dipteronia dyeriana. NCBI lineage: Eukaryota > Viridiplantae > Streptophyta > Magnoliopsida > Sapindales > Sapindaceae > Dipteronia > Dipteronia dyeriana. The sequence goes on along the minus strand of CM065299.1, from coordinate 15,837,548 downwards.
AATATTCTTAACGAACAGCAATTATTGGACCTGAAATTGCCTGGTCATATATGCACCTCCACCATCACTTTACAGGCTTACACCTATATATATATATATATATATTGTATTAAAACTATTTTTATTTAATGTCATTTGTTTAAGAAATTTATTTTAAGTGTAAACTAATTTTTTTTATATATATATTCGTACTAGCTAGTTTAATTTTTAAAAAACAGTGTCAGAAGGCTTTGTAACATTAGAGATCGTCAAGCTCAAAATGTATCCAAAACTATAGTTAAATCAGTCTACAGAATGAAAAAAATAAAAAAATAAAAAATACCACCTAGTATTTATTTGACTTTATATAGAAGTTCAAATTCTCATTGGTTTCATTCATGCTCGGTAAATGTGTCACTTGTCATTGTCACAACGTATTTAATTTATAGACAATATTGTTTAAATAGATAAGGTTTCCACCTGGATAATGCATTAGTTAAAGAAATTTCTTTTTTGGGACGTCATGACTCGTATAATTCTAAATTTTCATCCATATCGATTTTACGATAAGGTCTGTCCAACCACTTCAATAAAACTGTGAAATCAAATAATATCTATATAAATTCTAAATTTTCATCTATATCAAAAAAAAAGAAAAAATTATATGATTCTTCGCTAAACTCTATACAACCCTATCAATGAAATTGTTAAATCTAATTATATCCATATAAAGATCAACGTCATTTTGATTATTTATTATAGCCTATCAATGTTTAGAAATTTACTTTCTAGTTAAGAAAATAAAAATCTATACTTAAAATAAAATATATACTTTACATATATTTGAGGTATATTATCCAAAATATTTTTATATATCTTAAATATTTCAAAAATAATATTTTCACTTAACTTACTTTGTTTCCAATAGAATAACCATGGGTTTTTGTGATATTGTTAGTCAGAACCACTTCCATTATTGAGGAGGACATGTTTGGCCATGCAAGAGGGAATTTGTTCCCTTTTTTTTTTTAATCTCCATATTCTCTAAGTCACCCACCAACCGAAGCCATTATAATTAAAGAGAACTTCAAATTGACTCAAGTAATTAAATAGATATCCATCATTTTGATCAACCGTTAATTAAATTAATGGCTCCAAATTTATATTTATTAGTCACACGTTTTAGTTTTATTCGTTTTGGGATTCATTTAATTTATCAATTGTGACACAATCTTTGTTGGTTGAATATATATCTATCCCAAACCTAATGTTGGTTGATAGTGTTCAAGTAATTGCTAGAAAATATAGAAACCTAAACTTGCACATGCAAAATACAAGTCCAAACAACAATGATCTCTAACGTTTGTTTGTGCAGAATCCTAATTTGTATACAAGTAAATTGAACTCTAAATGCATTATGTACCGCTACAAATCAGGTTTTTGTATGGAAAAAAACGTACAAGATCCCACACTCGAAATTTTTTATATATTAACATATCATATGTAAAATATATAATTGCATATAATATATACATGTGGGGAGATTAGAAACCGTAAACTTCTGACAAAATCGACTCGGATACCAACTTTAGTAATCATCAAGCCCAATTAAAGTTATATAACTCAACAATAACATCATCGAGTCATATAACACACTCTTTTCATATTTACCTACAGATGAACATAAAATATAGAGGAGCAAATAATGTATGCGTACGAGGAGAACAATCTCTAACGTTTGTTTGTGCAGAATCCCAAATTGCATAAAAGTAAATTGAACTCTAAATCCATTATGTACCGCTGTGAATCGGATTTTTGTACGAAAAAAAAAGTATAAGATTCCACACCTGAAAATTTCTATATATTCACATATTAAATGTAAAATATATAATTACAGATAACATATGTATGTGGAGATATTAGAAACCGTAACCTTCCGACAAAATAGACTTTGATACCAACTTAAATAACAATCAAGCCCAATTAAAGTTATACAGGAAAATAACTCAACAATAACAATATCGAGTCAAAAAACACACTCTTTTCATATTTACCTACCGATGAACGTAAAATATGGAGAAGCAAATAACATATGCATACGAGGAGATTAGAAGCCGTGATCGTTTTGATAAAAAGAAACTTTAATACCAAGTTAAGTAGTAATTTTTAAATCTATAAATTTGTATTTATCATTAGTTCAAGACTATTCTTGATCATTAAGTTTCAGGAATGAATGAGGTGAATCAATATATATAGGTCCAACAAGCATAAGCAAAAAAAAGCTGCTTTTTCTTTCTCTATAGCTTTGTTTTGTTTCCTTTTTCTTCCAAGCAAAATCCACCGGTGCTTGAAGCCAAAGCGAAAAGCAGTATTGGAGCAGTCAACAAAAGATTATTGGCCTCCCTTGTTGGATTATAATTCTATGCCAGCTGTGTTTATACTTTATATATACATATAAGTTATAACAAAGTGTGCCTTTGTTGTTCAATTTAATTTGAATTCAAAGAGACCAAATGTGGGTTCAATCTTAACAGAGAAGATAAGTTTTACAAGACTAGTTTAGGAGGCAAGAGACTGGGCCAGCCCAAAGCCCAAAACAAAGTGAGTCTCAGTTTGGGTCTTTTGAAGAAATTCATAACATTCTTCAGGCCTTGCCTGGTGCAAGATCTTGGCACAAACTAGATTTAATGGGTTTTACGATGAATGAAACGATTATGTTTCAATATACACGTATTACAAATATGCGTATGAAGTTTTCTTATAAATATCGTAAATGTAGATATCCAAAATCATATGCCGGCATATATACTATTTCATCTTGATAAATTTCGATAAATTCTTAACCTAACCGTTCGGTGTCACAATATATTTACAAATATAAAATAAGACGGTTATGCTAGGGGACCAAATGCACAATAAAACAATACCGGAAAGGGGTGCTTCCCAAGAATATGTATCAACATGATCTAAAGATAGTTAGTGGGTGATCAGAGTGAAGAGCCAACACAACGTACACTACCATCTCATTCCACCAACAAACACACCTCCACCCACCACACAGTCTTCAACATGACTTCACGTAAATAAAGTATACACAGAGGAAAAATCAAATAGCCCTGGATTCAGATACAACAATTGGATTAGAGGTCTGTCCGGTCTGAACCAAATCAATCTCTAATGCAAGACTCGGATTCATATTCAACATTGATCTAAGTTTTATATAAATCTCTTATAATCTAATGATTCCTAAATACAGGTAAAATGATATCGTTTCATTCAAACTAAAGTATCATTAAAAAGGGAAAAAAAATCCAAATAAAAAACTCGGATAAGTGTCAAATTCAAACCGACAATACCCATAGAAAAAATCAAACCTACTAAAATGGGCTATTTGGATCTACCCTTAACCGACGACCCTTTTTTTCATATGCCACAGAACAAAGTGAGCATATTCCAACTTTAATACCAATTGTCAGTTGAATGCAGATCCATCGGGATCTAGCGAGATTGATACGTAGAACACAATCTGGAATATAATTGTCACAAGATATGGCTAATGGGTCTCCTTACACTTTTCATTCAACAATTAAAACTAACAATTTCCGGAACCATCTATTTTACAATAAATGAACCACGTAGAGACAAGTGCACGATGGAAACGTAGACACGTAGTACACCTATAATAGTTAACCAAACCTTTTGACTACAGATTCTAGCTTCTTATTATATTACGCAGAAGCAAACAGGGACAAGTATTGAGACCAAATAAATGAAGTCATCAAAATTCAACACACCATTAGAAAACTCAGGAAATTCGACCGACTCCCTTGCTGGCATGACACAAGCCTACAACAACAACGAAAACCAAATTTGGATAGATTAGATCGATGGCCAAAAAAAAAACTTCATATATGTTAATTATAGTGACCATCCTCGTTTCTCAAACGTTTATAATTATAACATAATTTATACTCTTAATATCTTGTATGAATACGTAAACCATTATATATATGATTTGTTAGAAACCATGATTTTCCCGGAAACCATGATTTTCTCCTATGAAAGACGAAAAAATATGTTGCATTTTTCATTTATTTATTCACGTGTCACTTGGAATGCCCGATGTATCAAATGTATTATTTCAAAACTTGTTCCCGAAAGACAGTGAAAAGTTCAATTTAACAAGTTAGATAGAACATCCTTTCGGATGATCTAAAGAACAGAAAATTGCGAATTTACCCATAACAGAACTCCCATGCACGTAATGCGGCGGATTGGTGATATGATTTTACGCGTATACGTTTTTTTTAATATATTCTAGAATTTCATTGATCGATCGATTGATTGCTTCTCCAAGTAAGGAAGAACAATAAGTCCATTACTGCAAATCTGCAATCAACCAGACACTGAGAAGCAACGAAGAAAAATGGTGCTTCAAATCAAAAACAGGATAGGCATATGCGTGGCATGCATGTTACATATATATAAATATATAGTATATACAGAGAATGATTATTGGAGGCATGATCATTGATTATCTCATGTGAAATAAAACTATAGCCTGAAATAATGCATTTTAAGTCAGATTATTTGTTTCATTTTATTGTTGTGTGTTGCAATTACCGTTGGATATGGTTCGAATTTTCAATGGTTACCAAATCGGATTCATCAATACGAAGACTTCTTAGAGATGCGGGACACGTTTTGGAGTATGAAATTAAGTACGAGGGAGGTTTGAAGAGTTCTGAAGAACCGGAGAAACAAAAAACAGCCAAAACCGTTGTGTCACCGCTGTGAATTATGACAACGGTATCGCAGCGGTCCCATTCCAGTAGAAACTGATGTCAGTTGCGTTGTGGGAGGCACAACGGTGAGACAACGGTCGTGACCTCGTGACGTGACGTGTGATCGCGGTTTTCTGAGCGGTGAAATTTCAACATGATTTAGGAAGTGGGTGGCCAATTGCAATTTGAATCATTGTCAATCATTAGCACGTGTTGAACCAGGAAATATTAATGGAAAGGGAAATAATATGTTTTCGGAAGTTCTTACAAGAAAAGGATTTCTCCTTTATACGGAAAATAATATGTTTCGGAAGTTCTTACAAGAAAAAGATTTATCCTTTACAACAAAAGGATTTCTCCTTTACAACAAAAGGATTTCTCCTTTACAAGAAGTCTTGTCATAAATAAGAAATAGTATTTATGTGGAACAAGTAAATCTTTATATATAAGAGTAAGATTTCCTTTTGACTTAAACTCTCTGTAATTCATATAAATAGACGTACCATAATAGCTAGGCTATTGGGTGTTGAGCTAAATAAGCAAATTAAGAGAGATCTCAAGAGAGCATCGAGTGTAATTGAGCTTGGAGTATTTTAGAGAGAGAATCCTGAGAGTGTGGATGTAACAATTTTCTAAATAATGAAACTTTCTCTTATCATCTTGTCGGCCGTGATTTTTTTCCTGATTTGGGTTTCCACGTAAAATCGTTGTATTGTGTGATTGGATTTATTCTCTTCCCTTTTGTGTATTTCTTTTGCTATTGATTGTTTGTATTCTATCCTGCAATGCTTCCGTATAGTAACGTTTGTTCGCTAACAACTGGTATCAGAGCTGGTTGCTTGATAGTGGTCTTAACAAACTAATATAGCAAAGTTGATAAGATTCGAGGTAGAGAAGTTTGATGGAAAATTGACTTTGACTTGTGGCAAAAGATCTGCTAATTCAATACGGTTTACATAAGGTGTTGAAGGGCAAGCCAACCCTTGTGAACCCTGAGGCTCTAGAGATTCTAGAAAAGAAACGGATGGTACTAGTTCTAGAAAATATGTGATGAGCGATGATGAATGTGAGGATCTAGACGAGGGGGCTGCAAGTGCGATACGATTGAGCTTAGTCAAAAATATTTTTGCAAATATTCAAGGAACATATTCAGTGAAAGAACTTTGGGAGAAGCTTAAAAAATTGTCTCAAATGAAGACTGTCTATAACTGATTCTACCTGAATGAGCAATTTCACACGATGTAGATGACTGAAGGCACAAATGTTTCTGATCATCTCAGAGTACTCAATAAGATAGTTTCTGAACTAGAGTCGATTAGAGTGAAGTTTGATGAAGAAGACAAAAGATTAATACTAATCTAGTCCCTTCCACCGTCCTATGCGCACATGAAGTCAATCCTGATGCATGGGAGTTCAACTATATGTTTTGGAGATGTAGCAAATAAACTAACCTCTAAGGAACGAAGGCTAAAGAGTAAAGGTAAATCTTCTGATAACTCTACTATTTTGGTTAATAGGAAGAAGGGAGACTCCAATAAGAAAGTCACTTACTGGGGATGTGGACAGCGTGGACATATAAGGAAGGATTGTCAAAATAAGAAGACAAGTGAAGCTAAGGGCTCAAAAGAGGGGGATCCGAAAATCGTCCCCCCTGAGTACGACGACTACAGTAATTCCATCTAAAGAGGTATAAACATCATCATGACATGACTGCTAGTTTTCAAGAAAGAGGATGTATTACTGATAGCGAGTCCACAACTTGTACTTGTGCACGGGCATTGGTTAGGAGGTGATGCAAGGTGTGTGGTGGACAAGGATGTTGATGGCTGAGCGAACTCCATGGGAACCTAACGTGAGAAGTAGTACCACAATTTTTAGCAAGGTAAACTTCAACATGTGCCGATGAAATCTTAAGATGGGTATTCCTAAGTGGTTATACCTCATGGTGGGTATGTTGATTCTTGATGTTGAGAATCGTAGCTATAGACTAAATTTTGGGAATTCTCGTCATAAAGGAGGATTGTTGGATATAACTCAAATTTTGAATGGTTATCAAACGGGATTCTTTAATACGAAGACTTCTTGGAGATGTGAGACACGTTTGAGAGTATGAGATCAAGTTTGAGGGAGGCTTGAAGAGCTGAAGAGCTGGAGAAACGAAAAACAGCCAAAAACATTGTGTCACCGCTGTGAATTATGACAGTGGTATCACAGCAGTCCCATTCCAGTATAAACCGATGTGAGTTGCATTGTGGGAGGCACAACGGTGAGACAACGGTCGTGAGTCATGATAGTGGTCGTGACATGGTGACGTGGCGTGTGATCACGATTTTCTGAGCGATCAAATTTCAACATGATATAGGAAGTGTGTGGCCAATTGCAACTTGAATTATAGTTGTTGACGTCGATTTCTGGATTATATCAGAAAAGCCAACAAGGATTGGATTTCGGTTATTGATTCAAAGAGAAAGAGATTCAGAGAGAGTAACGAAGATAAGTTTTACGTGGTAAAACTCCGATGACCGGAGAAACGTCCACAGGTGGTTGAATGATCAACCAAGCCAAAATCCACTATGAAAATATGATGTTTACAAGCTCTCGATCTCTCTTTTTTCTCTCAGTATTTGCTATAATTGTTGTATGCTATATTGCCTATATATTTTCTGGACGAGATTATGAGTCTATTTATATGTTTATAGAACCTTAATCTGCTTTGTACAAGTAATACATGATCTTTGTATTTAATTGTGATTCGGCTACTTGTTTGAGGTTGATTTGTCTTCTTTCCTGTTTCGGAGTCTCTTATGGAAATCGAATGAGACTCTAGTAGTGCAGTTTCATTTGGACTTGTCTTATAAGAATGTAGTCTTTGTAGCGAAATCAAGTTGTTTCCTGATTGAGGATTCCTCTAACTTAAATGTTCCATTTTATTTGGGATTCCTTAATGATGGATATCTTCGTGTATTTAATGACTAAATCCGTGTGAAATAAGCACCAAGTTCTTACTCGAGTCGTATTTATTCCCGAGTAAGAGTAATACCTGATGGTCCCGAGTAGCGCCGTTTGAGCCCGAGTGGAAGCTTTGTTTAACCAGTCCCGAGTGTTGTTAATTGATCCCGAGTAGGTTTCATTCAATATATGCTTACTCGGACTTTCTTCTCATTAATGATGCCTCGTAGGATATTTCCTAAGTGCCAATTTGGGCATCCACCTGGCTATTTTCTTCTTCCTGTCAATGACGTGTATGCTTGGTAAAATTCACATACGACAATACCCCCTTAAAATATTTTTACCGAGTAAATTTCATTTCGGGCAAGAGTATTTTAATCGTCTTAATTTTCACTCGTCAGAATAGCCGTCTTGTCATAATGGCGTATCTTAATGGTGATCCTGTAATTTTGATTCGCTTCATCACGCGAGATCTTAAATGATGGCAACGTTTTAAAATTCTGACGGTCGAGGGCTACTTCCTGTTTTGACGTGCGTCCCTCGTCTCTTCGTTTTTCAATATCATTTATGAGAAATGATTTTTGCGTTTCCCCAAATGCCGCCTACGTCATCGAGTTTCGTCATAAGTTTTTTTTCCGCCTTGAAATCCTAGGGTTCCGTGCCGTCTCTTCTTTAAATTCTTTACTGAGAGACATCGTTGGTTTATTCTCAACAATTTTCAACATAAATTTCTTGAAACTCAGATTTCTTTATCCAGAAGTTCTCTATTCTCCGTTTGAAGATCTTGCATCAATCTCAATTCAAGGTTAGTTTTAATGGGGCAATCTTCCTGTCATCGTCTCTTTAAAATCGCTTTCGATGCATTAGAACGTGGGGATTTCCAGTTAGTTTCTTGCATTAAACGATTACTAGGGGATATCCCAATAGATGAACCTCCATTCTTAGAGGTTGATGTTTCTGGGCTTCACCCTGAAGTCACTTTCAGCCCTGTATCGAGTTCTCCATCTAGTTCTGATTCTGATATTTCTGATCACAGGGTATCTTTTAGAAGGATGGGTAAACATCAGAGCAGAAGTAAGGTATACAAGCACGGCTCGAGCAGCGTTCAGACCAGGGAACAGACTGTTAACCAGGGTGACATTGATGAAGTGTACAGGGCGTCTCGTCTTTCATTTTCTGACACTCGCCCGAGTGGCTTTGATACTGAGCCGAATGTGGTCGGGCCAACTGAAATAGAAATATATCGCTCCCGATTCGACTTGCCAGACTCGGTCCCTTCGGGGGATAGAGTCGTATGGAATCCTTCTGAGGGTATGGTCGCGATTTATGGATCGATGCTATGTTGTGGCGTAACACTTCCCTTTCAGCCTTTTATTGCCTGGTTTTTGGCAGAAGCAGAGATAGCCCCAACTCAATTAGCCCCGAATAGTTATAAAATCTTGATGTGCATATGGCATATGTTCAGTCGAATGAACCTTTCGCCGCCTTCACCGAATGAAATCAGGTATTTCCTTACGCTGAGGCAGGTTAGCAAGAAGGGGACATATTTTCTTGCATCTACTCAATCGGACGGTTGGGTCCCCAAATAAGTGAATCGGGAGGTAGATACCTCTGATGACCCAAAAAAGAAGAGTTTCATATGGGGATTCCATACATCCAATAAATTTTGGAAGAACAGTTGGTTTTTCGCTGGAGGGGCTCTCGGGCTTAACGTCACTGTTAGATCTGGGGATTCCCAAACTGTGTTGAGTGTTCCCCGTTTCTTTTGTTCCCCTAAAGTGTGGAACAAGAAAATAATTGATTATAGTGATTCTGAGCTGAAGAGGCTGACTCGGGCAGCTGTTCGTACTCTGGAGAAGATGAGCAAGAGCTACCTTTTTAAAGAGGAGGATTTGATAAAGCTCGGTTTCTTCAGACATATTTTGGGTCATCGCAGGCGATTTAAGTAACCCGGTGCCCTTTCTATTGTATTTTTATGCTTTTCATTTTCTTTTCTAACATGATTTTTTTTTTTACTAGTGTTCGATACGGACGTCGTCAGCGATCTTCAGGCTCGCCAAGTCAAGGCGATTCTGCAAGCGAGTAGAATGGAAGCTTCCCGTTAGGGCGATGAGGGTATTGTTCCACCTGAGCCTGATGAGGAAACCGACATTGCTGAGGAACAGATCCCCGAGTACGTTCACCAGGGTGCTCAGCCTTCTACTCATGATTATGCTGGTCCGAGTGGCCAAAGTGAGCCAACTGACACCCAACTGCCTGTTAATAGGGAGAGGCAATGTGAAGGCTCGGCTGAAGAGCCTGTTGGGCAGTTTGTAGCCGGCGACGGTGGTAAAGTCTTGATGGATCAAGTGCCTGCAGGTGCCGAATTCTTTGAGTCTTTCCAAGACGATCCGCAGGAAGATCCTGATGCTGACATTAACTTCCATCGTTCTCAATGTGAGAAACGAAAGGCAGTCAGTTCACCGTCTCGTCCTCTCAAAGTTCCTCAGGTAGTCTTATTTATTGAATCCAGTGATGAAGATGTAGCGGATGAGATTGCCCCGAGTGTTGGCGCTGGTGCATCAGTAGATACGGCCGCTTCAGAACATAGTAGGGCTTCTTCTGCCCCCGAAGTTGGAGATATGGGGCTGAACCTTCGGGGGTTCCTTCTCCATCCTTAGAACCGAACAGGGCTTCTCCTGCCCCCGAGTTTGGAAATCTGGGAGCTGAACCATCAGGGGTTCCTTTATTCCTTTCTCCTTAGGATATGCTACAGGAGATGTCCTCCGGTCGGGCTTTTATTGGGGAAGACCGATGGAGCGGCTTTCGGGGTGGTTCCCTGACCGAACGTCTCCAAAATGTTTTTAACGGTACATCTTATGTAAGTTGAATCCGACTCCTCTATTGTTTTGCTTCTGTCAGATTTCTGAATATATCTCTTTGCAGATGGTGGCCGAATTCGCTGAGTTAGCTCAAACGTCTAGAGGCCGATGCAACATCAAGCTGATCGAATAAGACGTCTAGAGGCTCAGGCTCAGGTGAGTGAGGAGGGTCATGCTTGAGCAGAGAAAGCTTACCAGCAGAAGGTCGGTTCTGTACAAATATTTACCGACCATTGTCTGGCGAAGCAGGTTGAAGCAGAGGACAAGGCATCTCTGGCAGAGGAGAAGGTTGCATCACTTCAAAATCTTCTATCTTCTGCTGAAGAATCCATGCTCAAGGCGGAGCAGGCGAAGTCGGCGTATAACCAAAAAATCAAAGATCTGGAGAGCCAAGGGCTGACAGTTGAATCCCTTTCCCGAGAGGCCAGGTTGGAACTTGAAGTCCAATGAGTTGATCGTTTTAAAAGATCCCCTGCTTACGATGCCATACTTTTTTGGGAATTTCAACGTTGACTAGTTTCGACCGACGAGTTCTTCAAAGTTAAGAATAGGGCGACTGAGAAGGCCCGAGCTAATTGGGAGCTGTCAATCAAACATCACGTGGACCGGCCCTTGGAATCTCTTCGGATTCAGATGAAGGAATGGAGAGCCTACTGCCGTAGTCAAGGCAAAGAGACTCATCCCATGCATTTAAAGATTCCTTCCGAGCATTCTCTCTCGACTTTTATGCAAGTTAAGAGTCGGTGGAGGTTGTAGTCCCGGACGTCGGGACAGTCCCGGGTGAGGATTACAGCCATTGGATGGATGATACTGTCGACGATATCACTTGGCCGTCTAATGAGAGCCTGCTTCGTGAGTACGAGATGGTGCCAGATTAGAGTATTGGCAAAGGCTCGAAATCCTCGCAACCTTAATTTTGTAGAATTGTAGAAAATTCTGATTATTTTTTACTTGTACAGAACCATTCTTTGAACTGTAACCATTCTTTTAGGAGCAATAAAATTCTATTTTATTTTGAATTGAATGGTCTTGATCTGTTTATTGCTGATTGTTGTCGAGTGCTGTATTAAACTGGCTGATGTTCGGGTAACTTAACCGAGTATCTTATTAAACCGGTTGTTACTCGAATGACTTCCATTGCCAAGTATCTTATTAAACTGGCTTCTTCGAGGTTCGGGTAACTTAACCGAGTATCTTATTAAACCGGTTGTTACCCGAATGACTTCCATTGCCAAGTATCTTATTAAACTGGCTTCTTCGAGGTTCGGGTAACTTAGCCGAGTATCTTATTAAACCGGTTGTTACCCTAATGACTTCAATTGTCAAGTATCTTATTAAACTGGCTTCTTCGAGGTTTGGGTAACTTGACTGGGTATCTTATTAAACCGGTTGTTACCCGAATGACTTCAATTGCCAAGTATCTTATTAAACTGGCTTCTTCGAGGTTCGGGTAACTTAACCGAGTATCTTATTAAGCCGGTTGTTACCCGAATGACTTCAATTGCCAAGTATCTTATTAAACTGGCTTCTTCGAGATTCGGGTAACTTAATCGAGTATCTTATTAAACCGGTTGTTACCTGAATGACTTCAATTGCCAAGTATCTTATTAAACTGGCTTCTTCGAGATTCGGGTAACTTAATCGAGTATCTTATTAAACCGGTTGTTACCTGAATGACTTCAATTGCCAAGTATCTTATTAAACTGGCTTCTTCGAGGTTCGGGTAACTTAACCGAGTATCTTATTAAACCGGTTGTTACCCGAATGACTTCAATTGCCAAGTATCTTATTAAACCAGCTCTTTATTATTAACCGAGTCATCTTGAACCATGCAAGTTTACAATTGTGTTTCATACCTGGTTGCAACCCGAACATTGCATCAAGGCTCACCATGATCATACGTTCGAGTCCTTAGGCAATACCAAGGACGTCTCCCCAGTTTTTATGCACAAGGGTTTGCCGAATCGTTGAGCTCTTTTAAAAAATTGCTTCAACACAGCTACGCATTTCACCGGTATTTCTCCAGATAGCGTCCCGAGTATTTTTCTAGAGTCTGGTGCATCAGGTTTACCTTTTTGCGAAGGTCATTTTCACCCTGCTCGGCTGGCATGCTCCTACGAGCTTCTCGGCCCATTCGGGATTTGATGGTCCCGAGAATTCTATTTGCATGTTCTTATTATCATGTTCTGCTTCCATATGTTCTTATTATCACATGCCTTCTTTTGGAAATCCCGAGCTAGATGCTATCCTTTTGGAAATTCCGAGTAGTTTTATTTATTACTGCAAAAAATCAACAAAGATTTAAATTACAGTTTAATATTTGTCCTGACTAATATTGTCCTGACTAAAAAAAAATATTTAATATAAATATATATAGTTTAAGGATAGAAAATCTTCAGGTATTGGGCATTGCATGGTTGGGGTAAAACCCCTCAATTGGGTCGAGCAATCCAATGAGCTTCATGGCCGACTATTCCCAAGATCTTGTATTCTTTAAGCGGATTGGTGTGGTCTTGTTTGATTTTTCCTCCTAGTTAGCCCCGATCTTGACCACCTTATATGGTTCTTTTAATCACTTCAACTGGTTCTGCTTTGGATTCATTTAAGTCCTCTCTTGGGTCCAACTTGAATGATAAGGATTCTTTACTCTGATTTGGCTGCATTATGGTGCACACCTGTTCAGCATCATTCTTGCATTTGTATACTGACAGGTTTGCTCTTCTGGCCATCTCTTGGGATCCCATGACTATCCCGACCCCCTGGTCTGTCGGGAACTTGATCATTAATGCATAAATGGCGGTTACAACCCTTGTTTTATTCAGGAATGGCCGACCCAATAATGCATTATACGGTCAATTGTCTAAGTCAACTACCACGAAGTCGAGCAGGATAGTCCTCTGGCAAGGTGCTGTTTCAATCTTCACAGGCAGTTTTACCGTCCCGAGTGACCTGACTTCTATCCCTCCAAACACCCTTAATGGAGTATGGAAAGGCTGTAAATCTTTTCGTTCTAGCCTTAGATGGTCATAGACGGCAACATTGAGGATGTCTGCTGAACTCCCATTATCTATTAAAATTCCCCGGACTTCCCGATGGCCAATCCGGGCACTTATAACCAAGGCGTCATTAGCCCGAACATCGATGCCATGGGAATCTGCCTCTGTAAAGACTATCGAGTCTCATCCTTCCTACACCCTTTTCGGGTCTGGCTCAACCGAGTTTACGTCAAAGTTATTCCTTGCTTCTATTGCCTATCTGATTTCCTGAGTTCGTTCTCGGCTGCTTTTCTCGGTAGAGGGTCCTCCGTATATCGTATGTATTACCCGATTGGCCTCGGGACTGGGCCATTGATTTCGTCCAGAGTGATCTGCCTTAACTTCTTTCTTAGTTTCTGATTTCTCATCTTTTTTTAAGATTACATCCCGCAAGTGCCTTTCCCGAATAAGAGTCTCTATGTAATCTCTGAGCTGGAAACACTTTGAAATCTCATGCCCGGTTTCCTTATGAAATCTGCAATACTTGGTTGCATCTCTAAGGGCGAACTGAGATTGTCATCGCAGTTCTTGCACCATATTCTTTCCTTCCAAGATGGCTAAAATTTCTTCTTATTTTTTCCGCAGAGGGGTGTAATTGGTATATCCGCCTCGGTATTTCTCTGTGGACCGTTCGGCATTGAGCCCATTACCCCCATCCCTATTTTTCTCCTTGCCGTTCCTTTTTAGCTTTCCCTTTGGATTCTGCCCTTTGGTTTCAACATCCTTCTGTCGGGCTTTCCTCCGTGCACATAGCTCCCCCTGTAGCTAATTCTTCTTCTTCGGCCAGTGCGTATCCTCCTACCATATCCATCATGTCAGCATATCTAGTCAGTCGTGCTCTTCTCAAATCAAAAGATAGTCGTCCATTCTGTAAATTATTGATGAATGCAGCGATTATGGCTTCATCGTTTGCACTGCCAATCTCTGATACCCCTTGGCCGAATCTCCCTAGATATTTCTTCAGTGACTCGTCTTTCCCTTGTTTTATTTGAGCAAGATGAGTCACTGACTTTTTCCTGTGAATGTTACTCAGGAATTGCCTTGAGAAGCTCCTGCTTAATTCACTGAAACTCTTGATGTTTGCTGAAGGTAACCTTCCGAACCACCCGACCCCATTTCTCCCAGAGTTTGTGGGAAGTTGAGACATAATAAGGGATCGATGTGGGCATACTGGGTCATGGCGCTTTTAGTGTCTCATGTGCTTTTTCGGGTCCGTGTCTTTCTTAAACTGCTCCACGTGCGACATTCTGAACCTTTCTAGGAAAGGGGTCCGTAAGAATTCCTTGGTAAATGGGCTGTCTGAGTCATCGTCAGATAAATCGTTATAGCTATAACGTCTGACCAAGGCATCCATCTGACGCCTATTGTTCTCGACTTCTTGAGTTAGGCTCTGGATCATGACATCTCTGTCCCATATCGGGCTTCCTCGATGGTTGAACAGTTAGGTAACTGTCATTCTTTTTGGCTCTTCACTTTGATGACGGGTTTCTCGCATAACTCCGTAATGACGTTTGTGATGAGGCTGATCGCTATCTTCTGATGAAGACCGATCCCTGTGTCAATCATATTTACGGTGTCTAATGAGGACTGTTTGATTGTGGTCCAGCCTCTGGTGATGTTGTTCCTCTTCAAGAGTTTTCTGTCCAGCCGGGTTGATTGGGGAAGAGTTTCTTCTGGTTTCTGACATAGTTATTCCTGGCCCAACCACCACCGAACGGAGCCTTACGGGTGGAGGATTGGGAGTATGTGCTCCTGCAGCCAGTAGATCAATCCCTTCCCTTGTTGCGTCTGTCACCAATTGCTGCAAGGCCTCTTGGAAACGCAGCGTAAGATCTCTGTTGTTTGGAGGAACTTGCTGGATCCCTGCCAGGTATGCAGGCTGGTTTTCTGTGTTGGCTGCAGGATCTTGTGACGTGTTGCCAACATGGAAATTGCCTAGTGATTTTTGGTCATTCCCTGAACTGCTTCTACTTCCTGCCATTGCTTTTAACTAGTTCGGAGGTTCGACCCCTCTTTCTAACGCCAATTGTTGACGTCGATTTCTGGATTATGTCAGAAAAGCCAACAAGGATTGGATTTCGGCTATTGATTCAAAGAGAAAGAGATTTAGATAGAGTAACGAAGACAAGTTTTACGTGGTAAAACTTCGATGACCGGAGAAACGTCCACGGGTGGTTGAAGGATCAACCAAGCCAAAATCCACTATGAAAATATGATGTTTACAAGCTCTCAATATCTCTTTTTTTTTCTCTGTATTTGCTATAATTGTTGTATGCTATATTGCCTATATATTTTCTGGACGAGATTATGGGTCTATTTATATGTTTATAGAACCTTAATCTGCTTTGTACAAGTAATACAAGATCTTTGTATTTAATTGTGATTCGGCTACTTGTTTGAGGTTGATTTGTCTTCTTTCCTGTTTCGGAGTCTCTTATGGAAATCGAATGAGACTCTAGTAGTGCAGTTTCATTTGGACTTGTTTCCTTATAAGAATGTAGTCTTTGTAGCAAAATCAAGTTGTTTCCTGATTGAGGATTCCTCTAACTTAAATGTTCCATTTCATTTGGGATTCCTTCTTGATGGATATTTTCAGGTATTTAATGACTTAATCCGTGTGAAATAAGCACCAAGTTCTTACTCGAGTCGTATTTATTCCCGAGTAAGAGTAATACCTGATGGTCTCGAGTAGCGTCGTTTGAGCCCAAGTGGAAGCGTTGTTTAACCAGTCCTGAGTGTTGTTAACTGATCCCGAGTAGGTTTCATTCAATATATGCTTACTCGGGCTTTCTTCTCTTTAATGATGCCTCGTAGAATATTTCCTGAGTGCCCATTTGGGCGTCCACCTGACTATTTTCTCCTTCCTATCAATGACGTGTATGCTTGGTAAAATTCACATACGACAATAGTCAATCATAAACACGCGTTGAATCAGGAAATGTTAATGGAAAGGAAAATAATATGTTTCTTGAAGTTCTTACAAGAAAAAGATTTCTCTTTTACAAGAAGTCTTGTCATCATAGGAAATAATATTTATGTGGAACAAGTAAATCTTGTATGTATAGGAGTAGGATTTCCTTTTGACTTAAACTCTCTGTAATTCATATAAATAGACTATAATAGCTAGGCTATTGGGTGTTGAGCAAAATTAGCAAATTAAGAGATATCTTAATAGAGCATTGGGTGTAATTGGGTTTGGAGTTTTTTAGAGAGAGAATCCTGATAGTGTGGATGTAACAATTTTCTACATAATGAAACTTTCTCTTGTCGTCCTAACGGCCGTGGTTTTTTTCCGATTTAGGTTTTCACGTAAAATCGTTGTGTTGTATTCCGTATAGTAACTTTTGTTCGTTAACAATTACACGACTATGTAAGAACTCAATTGTTGTTAACAGGGCAACACTTAATTTGTATTTGTTTTTAAGTTAAAATTAAGTTGAACACATATTTTGTCTCATGAGAGACTGGGCAAGGCTGGAAAGTTGATCACAACTAGGGATGGCAATTTGACCCGCACCCGAGGGCACCCGTCCGAACCTGACCCTGTAGGGTCGGGTGTGGATGGTGAATTTACGACCCACGGGCTCGTGAACCCGTTTAAGGAAAAACCCTGTGGGTTTGTGGGCGGGGGCTGGTGCGGGTTAGACAAACGAACCCGCGGGTTAGACCCGTGAACCCATATAAATAAAGTACTTTGTATATAAACATACATAGATATTTAAATTAATTTTTGTCGTTTTATTTTATGGTTATTATTGCTTTATAATGTATCAATTAAGGAATTAGATATGGAAATTTAATTAAATTAAGTATTAAATAGGTGATTATACGTGGAAATTTACAAATGACAAATTGCGGGTTCGTGGGTTGCAGGTTTGTGGGTATCCCGCGGATGAAGCATCCACCCGTGAACCCCGTATTGTTTCGCGGGTTCGCGGGTAAGGGTATGGGTGCAACCATAACCAGCGGATTCAAGGGCGGGCGTGGGTGAAGAAAATTTTCACGGTTTAGGATTTGGATTTTACAAAACCCATCCAAACCCGACCCGATACCATCCCTAATCACAACATATTGAAGAATAACTTAAAAAACAACTTTTTCGGATGGTTCCATGGACATTATTGGAAACCGATTTGCCGCATTCCCTTCTTTCAGGAATTTAAACATTCATTACTATTCAATATGTATCTTGTATTTATATCATCTACGGTTTATTGGATTCTGAAGCTTGAATCAATAATATTACATTATGTTGACCTATAAGGGTTAAGCTGTTTGATCAGTTCGCTCCCGGGAGCAAAATTTTAGTTTCTTGGAGTGGTTTCCTGTTTTAATTGGGAGCGACAGTTTTAACCCAAGACTTTGCTGTTTAAACTTTTGTATTTCTAAGGTTTTAAAATTGGGAGAGAAACAAAGAGTCGAACTGAGAGACTGCTGGTGCTTTATGGATATAGATTTATTTGGAATGACGTAAAATCTCGTTTTTTTTTTATAATTATTATTATAAATTTATATATTTCGAATCTGTTTTCATATTGTAAAAGTGCTTATGAACAGATTTGTGGACGGTAAATCTGTTTCAGTTCTGCACTTCTGCTCACAAAAAAATTGTTAGAGGTCGTTCTCAAGAGATAATGAATTTTAAATCTTAAGTGTATTGGAAGTTAGAAAAAAAAAATCACCTTGAAAACAGAGTCGTTTCTGCATGAATGTTATTATGTGAAATTTACTTTTTCTAGGCCATTTTAGACACGACTTTTTCTGATTATTTAGAAGCCGCTTGCTTTGAACCTTTTGGTTCTTATCCATTGCAAATTAAAACACCACGGGAACACAAAATATTTCTCAATTAATAATCAACCATTGTTAATTTATAACACAAAATTACATTAACTTAAGTAATTCATCGAGATTCATTTCTTCTTCTTTCTTAAGTCGATCGGTGATTATTATTAGAGAATATCCAATAATGTTTGACCACCAATAACACATGAGTCTTTACGTGAATATGAAGTTAGTATTGTAAAGTTTAAATATTTGAAGTTTGAATTTCTGAGCCTTTTTAAGCTCTATCCGAGCCTTTTTGAAGGTTGTTTGAGACTTTACTTATAACGTCTGAGACTTTGTATAAATTATCCGAGACTTTGTGTAAAGTCTCTGAGCTTTTTTGTAAAGACTCAGAGCTTTTCTTTTCTGTAATACTTCGAGTTTTTCTTTTTTGTAATGGCTCCGAGTTTTTTTGTAAAGACACCGAGCTTTTTTGTAATGGTTCCGAGCTTTTTTGTAAAGGCTCTGAATTTTTCTTTTTAGTAATGGTTCCAAACTTTTTAATAAAGCCTCCGAGACTTTTACAAAAAACTCCGAGCTTTTTGTAATTACATTTCAAGTTTTTTAAGTACTAATCAGAAAAAAAAAATTGGGAGTGCTACCCCCTGCCCCCCACATGCTGACAAGCATAAAGCCTCCAAGACTTTTACTAAAAGCTCTGAGCTTTTTGTAATTACATTTCGAACTTTTTCAGTACTGATTAGAAAAAAAAAATGGGAGCACTACCCCCTGCCCCCCACAAGCTGATCGGGCAGCTCGATGGAGAGCTCGACCCCCGAATGCGTCTGCGTAGTCGTCATTCGAGTGATTGCATGGGTTTCAACGAGACTTTCTCTTTCCACCTCACAACTCTGTCACTGTAAAATGAATAAAATAAATCTGATGTGGAACATTTATTGGGGGTATTTTTATCCGTTCACCATAATATGTGTCATTTAAACATGAGTTATATATATAAAACACCGATCAA
Source organism: Dipteronia dyeriana (assembly GCA_032871835.1). Lineage (NCBI taxonomy): Eukaryota > Viridiplantae > Streptophyta > Magnoliopsida > Sapindales > Sapindaceae > Dipteronia > Dipteronia dyeriana. Next base: position 15,818,143 of record CM065299.1, on the reverse strand, counting down.
GATTTATGCCTCGTGTTTTTTAAGAATGTTGATTAATTCTATATTGATATATAAAATCATGAATAATGAAAAGGAAATAAAATCTAAATACAGAATATCACGCAGTAATATCGTTAGAGTTTTGATGACAGGATCTAACTTTCATAAATAATATGAAAATGAAAAAAAAAACCAAAAATATCCATGGGAAATATTAAACTTTTTTTTATAACCACTTTTGAAATTTTATTCGTTAATAGCCATTTTTTTAATAAAAAAAATTAGTGTATGTCCATAAATTATAAAAATACCCCTATATTTGATTTTTTTTTCTTTAAAACTGTAATCAAACTTGAAATCATGGCTAAATCTGGAACCAAACTTGAAGTCACGACTAAAAAATTGTAACTTGAAATCACGATTAGAAACTTGAAACTTGAAACTTGAAACTTGAAATCTTTCCTAAAAACGTGAAGTCTTGAAACTTGAAATCTTGACTAAATTAGAATATTGAAACTTGAAATATTAACTAAATTGAAATGTTAAAACTTGAAAGGTTATGAGTTTCTAGGTTTTTCGTTTTATCTTGAAACTTGAAATCTTGACTAAATTAAAATGTTGAAATTTGAAATCTTGACTAACTTGAAATGTTATGGGTTTTTAAGTTTTTCGTTTTTCTTTCCCTTTTTTTTTGCAGATCACATCACCGACGAAGGGGGAGCTCGACGGCGATGTTGGACAGTCGTGAAGCCCAGACGACGGCACACAGGCACTCCAACAAGCCGGTGATGTCTCGTGAGAGAGAGGAGAGGAGAGGAGAGGAGAGGAGAGAGAAAGAGAGGTGCAGAAGAGAGAGAAAAAAGAGAGAGGTGCGGGAGAGAGAAAGAGAGGTTCGGTAAGAGAGAGAAGGTCGGCGACAATTCGTCGGCACAACCCCGACGGGGAGAGGGGGAGATCAGGGAGAGAGAGAGGAGAGGAGAGAGAAAGAAAGAAAAAGAGAGAGAGAGTGTTTGTGGTGGTTTTTATATGAGAACATTCAAGTAATTTCTTGAAAAAGTTGTTATTAATGAATAAATTTTCGTTTGTGGTTAAAAATGAATTTTCTATATTATATGTGGTTAGTTTTAGTAATTTCCACATGAAATAGAGTCTAATTATCAAGTATCGATGTATATCGTAACTCGTAAGATCGTTAGAGTTTAATTTGATGAAAGTTAGACAATTAGAGGATCCAGCTTTTATAAGTAACATCCTCTTTGAAATTTTTTTACTTTGTCCTTAATATTAAGTTAATTAGAATTCAAATTAAAAGATGATCATAATGAGATTCATCATTAGAAATGTTAATAATTAATTTCAATAACAAATATTATAAGATCATGTCAATATGTTTAAAGTAACTATAATTAAACATAGAAGCTCGTAGTGTATTTTCATGAGAAACATAATAATAGAGCAATATGCCAATATTTGAACATGGAGTATATATCATCTCCAGAACTCCAGAACTCCTCATGACATCAGATCGATCATGTACATTGTAGTTTATGGATATAATTATTTTATATATATACGAATCTTGAGATTGTTTATGAAGCATTAGGTGGCAAGATTCCATTTGATACCGTCCAAAACAATTATACTAAAATACAATATGTAGATGACAAGTTTTCTTGTTGATATCGCTTGGAGATTTGAAAGTTATGATCAGATCACTTTTGAAATACGTTGGTTAAATGGAAGAAAAATAAACTCATTTTATTAATTAAACTCAATGCACATCGTGACATTGAAAAGAAAAATAATTGAAGCTAAACTTATAATCAATTTCCTGACTATATTACAGAGAAAATTAAAAGAGAAAATCGACAAGTTAATTTAGAACTGAAGCTAGCCAAAAGTTGCAATTTTAGGAGAAATATAATATCGATATGTGCATTGAACATATGAAGTTTAATTTCTTCACACGGTTTCATATTACATGGTTTTCTGGATTTTTTATATTAAGTGAATCTCAAACTTACATGTGACTAAATAAGTAGTAAGATTACATGGATTTTTTTTTCTTAACTCTAGTTTGTGTGTTGTCTATTCTTTTTTATTTTAATAATATATTGAAATGGGTTAGATGATGGCCATTAAAGTAGTAAGGTTTAGCTTTAGCTATCATCCAGTCAACAAATCACAATGCAGTTACGGTATAATATCATGTCCCTATGTATATATTACATACTGATATAACTTATATACGTATTTTGTATATAAATTATTGATTATGGTGAAGCTTCGATAAATGTATACACTTTGAGTCAAAGTATGTAAATCTAACAGTTTACATTCAACGTACTGACGAATTTATATCAGCTTGCAGTGACTTGAAAATTTTTGTATATATATATTAAAATATTATAATAATTCAAGGATTTATAAAAAGATGAGGAGGAACAAGTTGATTTAAATATTTTTCTTCTCAATGCATAACAAGAAGAAAATGACCTATCAGGGCGTGTGCTCGTTTATTGATCAGAAATAATGGAAGCGAATTAAGTTATGTGTGGGATATATAGATTTATATATTTAATTTGATTATCAACTATTACTTTAGTAAGAATCCTTTCCCATAGGTTTTCTATTTCTCTATGAATAGAGGATCTTTTGGTGGAAGTAGTCAGACGGTCCTTTGTGATCGGAGTTTGCTCGCTCTTTAGGAGTGTTGACAGGGGTTCAATAATGAACGTGGAAGAAGTAACAAAGCTTTGTGAGGCTTTATCTTTGAAGGAGAATGAAGGTCTGGTTAAAGTTCTACAGGTAGATCTTAAAAAAGATGGGGAGAAACGGCTGGCTTTTCAACTTATGGGTCGGATCTTGTCAAATAAATTGGTTAATCGGGAGACGTTTATCCGATTAATGCCCCCATTCTAGCGTACGGTTGATGAAGTTGAAACTGAGATTGTGTCGGGTAATACATTTTCCTTTACTTTAAAAAATGTGACAGATCTTAATAGAGTGCTTCATAGGGAGCCGTTTTCCTTTATTTTTGATAAATCACTTTTGGTGTTAGAGAAATCAGTAGGGAGAGGGGATATACAGGAGATGGCGTTTAATACAACATCGTTTTAGGTTCAAATTCATCATGTACCATTGTTGTGTATGACGAAGGAGATAGGTATATTTATGGGTGGATTGATCGGTGAAGTACAAGAGACTGACACAAGTCCAACAGGTGAATGTGTTGGAAGTTTTTTGAGAGTTCGTGTGTTGGTGAGGATTGATCGGCCACTTAGGCGAATTTTAAGGGTCGATGTCCTCCGAGATGGGACTGAATCGATAATGCTTTTGCGATATGAAAGATTACCGGATCATTGTTATAGATATGGGAGACTGGGACATGTAGTTCGAGATTGCTTGATGGCGCCAGTGGGAGAGGTATCTGAAAATTATAACTTGATGTTTGGGTCGTGGCTAAGGGCATCTAGTCCTATCAGGAGTGGTAAGACTAGAACGGGAAAGGAAGGAGTGAGGTGGGAAGGGGATCTGCAGGGGTTTTCGAACATGATGAAATCACCAAATGGAAAGCGAGGTGGTTATGGTTTATCCAACAATAAATAAGGGGGTAGCTTGTATGAGAATGATGGTTTCAGGGGTGGCACCAATCGGAATCTGAATGAGATGCTAACGAAGAATGTTGACGGAAATATGAAATACCATAACTGAATATCGATGATGAAATTTCAAGGGAACAAGCGGATGACGGTGACATGATCATAATTGGAAAAAACTTTGCTGCAGAAAATCAGGGATTGTGTCAATCCAAGGAAATTGGAAGATTCGGTCCTAATAAAGCAAGCGTGGAGAATACAGAGTCGCAAAGTCAATCATTGGATACTAATGACATTAATGGGATGCAGAATTTAGATTTGGTGGGTCAGAGACAAGGTAAGAAGGGGGTGGCTCGGGACAAAGATATAATGGGCTTACAAAAAATACCAATTATAATGGGCTTGCAAAAGCAAAAAGGTAATAATTTGTATGTTAATGAGATGAATATGGAGGAGGAGGATATTGCATATAAGTCAGTTTGAATTAGGCCACAAAATAGGACATTGGAAACTGGGAAATTGATGGACCAAACATTTAGGCCAAAAACAGGAAAATGGAAGAGGTGAGCTAGGGATGGGGCAAGAGAAAGTAATGGACTCGCAACTGAAAAGATTAGTGGTAAAAAGAAGGTGAAGTTTGATGGTTTGGTTGTGGATTATTCTGAAAATTCTGAAGATATATCGGCGGGTCGGTTGTCCCCGACCTGTCGGTCACCATGAATACTTTATGATGGAACGTCAGGGGATTGGGGAACACCCAGGCGTTCCAAATACTATGCCGGTACATAATGGAATATAATCCGGAGATCATGTTCCTCATGGAAACAAAAGTTAATCATGTAGTAATGGAAAACATTCGAGTTAAGTTGGGGTATGCTGGAAAGTTTGTGGTTGATGTTGTTGGACGGAAGGGAGGTCTATGTTTATTCTGGTCAGACAATTTAGATGTAAGTCTGTTATCTTATTCTTTATTCCATATTGATGTCAGAGTGGTTTCGCATAATGATACGACATGGAGGTTTACCGGGTTTTACGGTCACCCTGAATCTAACAAACGGTCTCATGCGTGGAATCTTCTTAGACGGCTGTGTGGTATGTCAAAGATTATGTGGATGTGTGCAGGTGATTTTAATGAGGTGTTAGAAGATTCTGAAAAACTAGGAGGTTTGCCTCGTCCTCGACATTTGATTAATAATTTTCGTAATACGCTAGATGATTATGGTCTCCAAGATATGGGATTCTTAGGACCTTTATTCACATTGTGTAATAGGAGAGAGGGCGAGGCAATGATTCAAGAAAGGTTGGATAAATGTATTTGTGATATTCATTGGAGGAGTATTTTTACAGGAGCTGTTGTTCGCCACCTGAATTTTGGAAATCGGGTCATCGGCCTATTATCATTGAAATTGATACTGGAATTGGATCTGTATCGAGTAATGGTAGATATGGTAGGAGACGTTTCCATTTCGAGGAATGTTGGGCAGATAAAAGTGAGTGTGAAAAGGTGGTCGCTCGGGTATGGGATAAAGTAACACAACAACCCAAAATGGCAAATATAATGACTGGTATTGGTGAGTGTACAATGGCACTTGGAAAATGGAATGATCGGAACATGAGAGAATTACAAAGGAAGATTAGGGAGAAGCAAAAAGAATTGAAGATTGCCACTTCTCACATTGATGCATGTGCATGGAGAACAATAAGCCAAATTGAGAAAGAGTTGGATACAATGTTAGAGAAAGAGGAAATATACTGGAGGCAAAGGGCTAGGGTGGAATGGCTTAAAGGTGTTGATAGAAATTCAAAAAAAAAAATCAAATGAAAGCATCGCAGAGACGGTCTCGTAATACTATAAAAGGAGTTTTAGACAGCTCTAAATATGGCGTGAAGATGAGAAGAAAATTGGCCAGGTAATGCAATAATATTTCCAGGATCTTTTTTCTTCTAACCTGCCTACTAGTAGTGATATGGATAGAGTACTTCAACATGTCCATCCAACCTTATCAGTTGAGAAGCGGAATTTTCTAGATTCAAAATTCACAAGTGAGGAGATTAAGTGTGCGATTTTTGACATGGCTCCAACTAAGGCTCCTGGAATTGATGGATTACCCGCTCTTTTTTATCAAAAGTTTTGGCCGATTATAGGATCACAAGTTACAAAGGCGTGTCTTGGAGTTCTTAATGATGGGCACAATTTGGAGAGTGTTAACAGGACCCTAATTGTTTTAATTCCAAAATCTAAACAGCCGGTTCTGACTACGGATTTTTGACCAATTAGCCTTTGTAACGTTATCTACAAAGCGGTGGCTAAAGCCCTTGCCAATAGATTGAAAGGGGTTGTAGGAGAGGTGATAGCGGAGACTCAGAGCTCATTTATACAAGGTCGACTTATCACGAATAATGCGATTGTAGGCTTTGAGTGCATTCATGCATTACGTACTTGAAAGAATGGAAAAAAGGGGCACTTGCTTTGAAGTTAGATATGTCCAAAGTGTATGATAGAGTTGAATGGGGATTTTTGGAAGGAATAATGTATAAACTTGGTTTTTCGACGAAATGGATTGGTCGTGTTATGCAATGTATCACTTCAATGTCTTTTTCTATCCTTGTTAATAGTTCGATTTATGGTTTCTTTAAACCGACACGTGGCTTACGGTAAGGGGATCCACTGTCCCGTATCTTTTTTTGCTTTGCGCGGAAGGTCTTTCTAGACTTATTTATCATGTGGAAAGATATGGAAATATGGCTAGTTTTCAGTGCAATCGTGGGGGTCCTAAAATATCTCTTCTTTTTTTTTGCGGATGACAGATTATTATTCACTTCTGCCTCGGAAAGGGACTGTAGGACCATTAAAAGGATTTTGGGTATTATGCTACGACGTCGGGTTAGGTTGTTAACTTTCAAAAGTCGGCTATGTGTGTTGGCGGTTGGGTTGGCAAGAATTTTGGGTGTGCAGTTGGTTCGATGTCATGAACTATACCCTTGGTCTTCCGAGTCTTGCGGGGAAGAACAAAAGAGATATCTTTACAAATATTAGAGACCATGTTTGGGAAGGGGTTAAGGGATAACAAAATAAATTATTTTCGGTTGGGGGAAAAGAAGTGTTGTTGAAAGCAGTGGTACAGGCAATTCCCACATATTTGATGCCCTTTATTTTGACTGCCAAAGGGTTTAGTCCATGAACTCCATAGGTTGAGTGCTAGATTTTGGTAGGGGTCGAATGAGGAGAAAAAACGAATTCATTGGTGTAAATGAGAGCATCTCTGTGTTGGGAAAGAGGTCGGTGGGTTAGGATTTTGTGACTTATCCATTTTTAACAAGGCTCTGTTGGCAAAACAATGTTGGCGGCTGATTAAACATTCGAACACGTTAGCAGCGAAAGTCCTCAAACATTTGTATTTTTCGGACTCGTCTATTCTAAAGGCTCTTGTCCTAAATTCGTGTTCCTTCCTTTGGAAAACTTTTTTATGGGGGCGTGAGTTGCTAGAGGCGGGGGCTAGATGGCGTATAGGTAATGGTGAGGATGTTTTGGTTTATCAGGATCGGTGGATTGCTCGACCGACTACTTTTAAAGGTGTGTCTTCCCCTGTTCTGCCTCCTGGTACCAAGGTGACTGAGTTGCGATTACCTTCCGGATGTTGAAATGAAGCTCTGATTCGAGAATCTTTTTGGCCTATTGATGTTAAAATGATCCTGAGTATTCCATGCTCTTATACGTCAACTAAGGATTATCTTCTTTGGCATTATGATAAATTGGGTAGCTTTTCAGTGAAGTCGGGATACCATTTTAGGGTTTCTCAGAAAGGTTCTCCTAGTTCATCGGGTTTGAATGTAATGGAATCGTGGTGGAAATTTTTATGGAGGATTAAAGTGCCCTTGAAAGTTAAAATATTCATTTGGAAAGCTTGCCATAACTGGTTACCTAGTCGAGACAATCTTATTAAACGGAAGTTGGATGTAGATGTTTTGTGTCCTGTATGCCATGCAAAGCCATAAATGATGATGCACGCTTTGTAGGATTGTTGTTCTTTAAAGAACATCAAATTGGGGATCTCTTTCTTGAAAGACAAGAGGGAGATGACAGGGTACAGTTCATTGATTTTATGATTAGTTGTCGCAACATTATGTTAGAGAAAGAGATGGAGGTTTTGTGTGTCTTATTGTGGAAAGTATGGTACAGAAGAAATAATTTTGTTCATGGTGCGTATGCTATGTGCCCTGATACAGATTTTTTGGAGTAGGTGTATGCTTTTATTGAGGATTACCATGGTGCAAATAAGAAATAAATGGAGCCGCTTGGTACTAGAAACTTTGTGTCGAACTATTGGTGATTACCAGACGCTGGATGGTACAAGGTTAATACGGATGCGGCTATTAGCAATGATGGAATAAAGATGGGTTTTGGAATAATCATTCTCAATAGCAATGGGGTCGTAATGGCCTCGAGTGTGCAGTCTTTAAATTCGAGGTTTCCCCATCAAATGGCAGAAGCGATGGCAATTTTTAAGGGGCTCCAGTTTGCAGTGGAGACAGGTTTGGTGCCTTGTGTGATGGAATCGGATGCACAAGTCGTGATAAACCATCTAAATTCTGTTGTGGCTCCTTTATCGGATGTGGGGCTGATTATCCAAGACATTTTTTCCTTTTGTGAGAAGTCTTTGAGTTGTTTTTTTAATTTTGTTCCGCGTAACGGTAATATGGTCGCTCACTATTTAGCAAAATTGGGTTTGTCTTCTTGGATTGATAACTTCTGGATGGAGGAGTGTCCTCCATGTGTAATTCTGGACGTTATGAGGGATTGTTCTCGTTTGGATTGATTTTTTGGCTTTTATAAAATTATCTCTTGGTTAAAAAAAAAACTAAGATTTTAGTAAATAAAAATATAAAATAATCACAAATCAGTAATTAAATTAAATATTTTTTTTCCTCACGATTCCTGATCAATATATCCGTCTATAATATTTAACTTCATAAAAGCAAAAGATAATTAACAAAATTCCCGCTATTAATATAAATAAATTCTATCCATTTGCCATGAAACACGAGGAGATCATACGATGTTTAATTATTAATTATTAATTATTCATAGAATCTTCACAAAAATATAATTAATTATTCGTAGAATCAATAATTGAGGGGAAAAACAAAAACTTCAATAATTATATTCAAAACTTTCTTGATTTGCTTGTTTGTACTCCACATCAAATTTTATTTATGTACTTCCTTACAAATCTAAAATATTCCGATCAAATCAAAATATGGTCCAACCATGTGTGTGGATTGTGGACCATGTTTTTTTTTTCTTTTATGGTTCATTACTTTTTATGAAAATTTACATACTTTTTTCCCCATGTCGCTAATTAACTCATGGATTGATAGTGACATTTATAAGTTTCGATCATAAATCATACAAATAGCTTGATAAAAATATGCGACGTATACGCCACAAATTTGGATGATCTGAGCATCTTTTTTAATGAAAAAAAAAGTGACAACAACAATATTCGGATTTAACTCATGTGCAGTGATTTAGAATTTATATACAGGATCATTTTATTTATTTATTTTATGAATATGTAAATTATTATTGTGATATAGATGTTTTCTTGAAAATCTTCTATAAGGTCGATACCAAAACAAAACAAAACAAAATCGTTGAATTTTGCTTTAAAAGATTTGAAATTTTTGTATCGTTTCAATTCAAATGGGTTCGAAAATAATGATAAAATTGTTGAGAAGAATATTCTTGTATATATTGTAAGAAAAATAATTGAAAAGTGTCACATAATTAATATTCTAAATTATTTAGTGAGAATTGTCAAAAATTAGCATGTAAAATATAAAAATTAAACCACAAACATTGATTTAATTGTTAATAATCATATTTTAAAATTGTATTTAGCCTATAACCAAAATTGCAAAAATACTCATAAAACTTTTTTAATTTTTTTTTTTTATGAAAAACGTGAAACTGGAAGAAGAATGTGATATTATGAGAAAAACGTAAAATTTATTAGAACATGAAATATGTGGAAAAAGAACATGAAACTAGTGGAAAAAAAAATGTGAAACTTATGAAGAAAAAAAAAACGTAAAACCTTTCTTTTTTTTTTAATGAAAAACAGAAAGTTACTTTTTTTGCACTAGACCAAAACAACCCTATAGAAGGGTGTTTTGTAATTTTATGTTTAGGGTTTTTTATTTTTGTTTTCTTCTCTCTAAATCGAATAATGTAGCAGAGAAGGGCAACCCTAGTGGCGCTATTGCCACATCTGGGCATTGTTGGTCCAGCAAATACACCGCCGATGTGAGATGAGAGAGAAAATAATAAGTGTTTTTTTATGTTGGGAGGTTTGGTAATTACTCAAAAATATGATTATAAACGGTTAAATGATTGTATGTTGTTAAAAATATATCTATCTCTAATGTTTGTAGGGGGTTAGTTTTAAATTTGTTTTTCCCAATTACTTATTCAAATGGTAAGTAAAAACTATATTTATTGTAAGAATTATGAGACCATCTCCAATGTATTTGTTATTATCAATACCAAATTTGGTGGAAAAAAAATGTAAAATGATATATTTAACACAACAATTTAACACTGTGTTCTAATGCACAGTTGTGTTTAACATGTTATTTTTATTATTTTATTAATTAAAATTATAAAAGTCAACACTTACCGTTAATGCATTCAATAAATTGTTAAAAAATAATTGAATAAAATATATTTTGATTGAAATATCATTAATGTATATTAAATTAACATTATTTTAAAAAGTTAAAATTAATACGTAATGTCATTTTATTAATTAGAAATGGAGTATTTATTGTTGTGCCAAATTTAACATATATTTTATTGTGTATCAAATTTACATATGCTAAATTTAGCACATTATTTAGTGTTGTATTAAAAGAAGATTTTTACACTCAATGCTAAATTTTAATATTGACACTAATTTGATATAATATTGAAGATGCTCTACACATTATAAATTAGGAAACCTCTCAAATCTCAATCTATGAAGATAATATTTGTGAATTGGTTATGTAGGTTCAAGATTTATTTACCTTTTTTTTCCCATTCCAAATAAAAAAAGTATAAAAGTTTGGAAATAAATTAATGATGCTAATAATTAATTAAATCCAAATATATATATATATGTAAAGTTGGAATTGAAATTAGTTGTTCAATTACCAAATAAAGTAGTGTATTAATATTATGGAAAATCAATGAACTTGGTCCCATTTTTTAATCAAATACGGCAACAACAAAAAAAAAAACACAGCCGTCATATATAATTAGAATAATTTTGATTAATTTCACTTGAATTTAAAAAAAAAAATTAAAAACGGATTTATAATTTAAATTCAATTTCATATGAGACGAGTTAAAATTTATGGAGAAATTTAAATTTCTGTACTCACTTTCAAAGACTGATCAAAATAATAACTAACGACAGGTATATTTGACTAACATATTTATATGGTCGTTGGCTAAATATATATATGAAATTTTAAAATCTTGACTTTTATTCTTCTTCTTTTTTTCCATTTTGATGAAATTTTCAAATTTTATTCTCACCTGAGAATCGTTAAAGCAACAATCAAAACAAACAATGAGTTTCTTCACATGAAACGTGGATGGACAAATTTGATTGAATTATCACTCTCTTACAAAAAGCAAAAAATAACTTTTAAAAAATTAAAAATAAAATAAATAACTTTTAAAAAAAAAATTAAAATTAAAATTCAAAAATAGCCCAATTTTCTCTCTGGTTTTGAACAGCTTATTGTATAAATAGTAGACAACCAGGGCTGCCAAGCTGTAGTATTGGTTTCTACAATTGAAATCTAAAATCCCAGCTCGATTGCTCGAATACAAAAACCAACACTCTCTCTCTCTCTCTTCTATCCAAATCCCACCTATATATAATATATATTTTTACTAAATTTTGTGTGTAATATATAAAAATTTGCAGCTGGTAGGTCTGTGAATTTTTTTCGATTACTTTGTTTTGAAGAATTTGGAGCGGATGTGTTTGAGAGAGTTCTGTCGAAATTTGTTGAAGAAAAGCCAGACATGACGGAAACGACGGCGACGACAACAACAACAACGTTGACGTCGTCGCCCGATGTCGGCCAGATTTCGAGACAGGCCAATCTCTTCGGGAAGTACGAGGTCGGAAAGCTGATGGGTTGCGGCGCGTTCGCGAAAGTGTACCACGCGCGTAACGTGCGGACGGGACAGAGCGTAGCGATCAAGGCCGTTGGCAAACAGAAGATTGTTAAAGGTGGCCTGACGGCGCACGTTAAGAGGGAGATCGCTATCATGCGCCGGTTGGGCCATCCGCACATCGTCAAGCTCTACGAGGTTTTGGCGACGAAGACGAAGATATACTTCGTCATGGAGTTCGCTAAGGGTGGCGAGCTCTTCGCGAAGGTCTCGCGCGGGAGATTCAGCGAAGATCTCAGCCGCCGGTACTTCCAACAGCTGGTCTCCGCCGTCGGTTACTGCCACTCCCGCGGCGTCTTCCACCGCGACCTTAAGCCGGAGAATCTCCTCCTCGACGAGAATTGGGACTTGAAAATCTCGGATTTCGGGCTCAGCGCGGTCCAGCACCAGATCCGACCCGACGGACTCCTCCACACACTGTGCGGCACCCCTGCCTACGTGGCACCCGAGATTCTAGCGAAGAAAGGATATGACGGCGCGAAGGTCGACATCTGGTCGTGCGGCGTCATTTTGTTCGTACTCAACGCCGGTTACTTGCCGTTTAACGATTCAAATCTGATGGCTATGTACCGGAAAATCTACAAAGGCGATTTCCGGATTCCGAAATGGACGTCTCCTGATCTGAATCGGTTTTTGCATAGACTTCTCGATACAAATCCGATCACGAGGATCACCGTCGATGAAATCCTCAGCGATCCCTGGTTCAAGAAAGGTTACAAGGAGATCAAATTCCATCACGAGGATTTGGATTTCAAGGACTTCGGATATAATAACAATAAAAAATTCTTGAATGCTTTCGATATAATCTCGTTCTCTTCCGGTTTCGGTCTTTCCGGTTTGTTCAGTGACTACACCGATATTTCGGTCTCCGGCGAGAGGTTCTTATCGGCCGAGAAACCGGAAAAGATTATAGAGAGAGTCGAAGAAGTGGCGAAGAAGGCGGATGATAGGGTGGTGGTGACGAAGAAAGATTTGGGTGTAAAGTTGGAAGGGCAAGATGGTAATTTCACAGTGGTTGCGGAGATTTACCGGTTAACGGAACAACTGGTTGTGGTGGAGGTGGTGATTAAAATGAGTGAGAGAGAATCCGGACCAAGTCATGAGTTTTGGAAAGACAAAGTGAGACCGGAACTCTGTCGTTTGATACACCGATCGGAAGCTACGGTTGTCGAGACCTCAGAATAACTCCCCGTTCATTCGAACTCAACAAATTATTGGATCAACCCAAATTTCTTTTTAGATTTTATAGATTTTGTAATTATTAATTCAAAATAATGTGTCATCTGAAAGTCTGAATATCAAAATATATATATATATATATATATATATATATATATATATATATATATATATCGAAGAAAGTAGTAAAGTACTGGGTTTCATGTATTTGTTTTTTGCCCGGGAAATATTATTTACGTAATTGCAATTGAATGTTCCATATGTTTATAGCTTAGAGAATCAAAACTTTGATTTCAATATTTGATTCTGGTGTATATATAAATATATAATCTATTAATTATATATTTTTTACTGTTGATTTTTGGTATTTATTTTGAGGATAGAAAAACTCAAATACATCACATTCACTTATATAACAAGACTTTTGTTTTGTAATGTTACGTGATCTAACGTTACACTGTGTCACGGTTCGAGTACTTTCGACAAAATCAGCATCCTTCACTTGTAATGTTGGCAATATAAGTTATAATATGTTATGATAGGTAAGTGCATGTCTTTATCGAGCATCAAATGCACTTATTGTGGTGTATGGAACTATGGAAGAAAAATAATGGAATCGAATGGTGTCACGGCAATAATTGTCCTCATATAAACTTATAATCCAAAGGTTATTGACAGTTGCCACCTTATTTTTGTATACTCTTGAACATAAGTTGCTTCTAGGTCAAGGACCACACAAAAATTAGTGTAGAGTGCGTGTGTGCATTTACATGCTTGAGAAGTTGATGACACTAGATATTGGACAAGGACAATGTAATTTATATGTGGGCATGTGACTCTGCAACATTTAGCCTGAGAAATCTTGTATGATCGGTGTTAGAACTATGTCACAGACTCACAAACAGACCCATGAGATTTGTCTTTTGCTTGATTGCTTCTAAAGTAATAACACTCATCAAACATTGTGCCCATAATGCTTCGCAGTTCCGATAAATCTATGGGTTGCCTACTTGCCGTATTTAATTTTGTGAAATTTGTAAAATGACTGAGGTATTTTTTATTTTATTTTTTCAATAATTCAAGGTTTACGGAGGGGAGATACTCGAATCCATAATCTCGTGATGTGAGTACGAGGGGTATGTTTTAAGTATTATATAAAAATAATTAAATCTCATTTTATATGCATAGATATGAAAAAACGCATATCTAAGAGCACAATAGAAATCATTCAAGTTATAGAGTGTATTCTTACACGTACCACCGGGACAAGCTCATCTTGTCAGGTAAAAATGTTCTTTTAAACTTATTATATTTTGTAATTGTATAGATGAATGTGAGATTTAACCCATCGAGGAAATGCACATTCACTTAGGATTTGTGAGAAACAAATACAACTTGAATCCACAATTAGAGTATCTCTTATGTAAATATGTATTTTTAGGTTTCTAACAAGTGATGCATCAATATATATATATATATTGAATATAGATCCATTTTGTCAAAAAATAATTAAGAAATGCATATTCTCATCTCCGATGCAATTATCTGAAATCAATTATGTATTCGTTTTTTACCAATCATTCGAAAACATTTATTTCACTTTCTCTTTAAAAAAAAAAATCAAATATGTATCAATTTTTGACCAATCTTCTCACAACATTTACCTCATTCTCTCTCATATGTTATTTACAATTAAATGAGGTGTAATATTATTTGTAGGAAAAAATTAGAAATCTTAGTCAGCATTTCTATGAGAGTTTCTACAACTCCATATTATATATATATATATATATAAAAAAAGTTTGACGCATCACCTCCATAATCAAGTTAGATAATTGCATTAAAGAGATTTTTTCTAAGTTATTATATAAATATTTTACGTGACATTCAATTTTTTCCGAATGTATTATAGTATCGGAGATTATTTCATATTGGAATAGGATCCAATGATATGTAAACTCTTTATTTATTGTATTTTGAGTATTTTGCATGTAAACGCTTGTCGATACGTATTGGATTATTCATTTATGGACCCAATACGAGAAGGAACAAAATGGTTTTCTACTCAAAAGGCTTCCATTTGGTTTATAGAACATGTAAACTCGTTGGGCCTAAGGCATCTATGAAACCTGATCCACCTTTGTTGCCCACGTACGTCCTCATTAGCTCAATCAGGCCCTATCGAAATTACAAATAAACTTCTAATTAGTTAGCAATCTGAAATTTCTAAGGAGTTTGCAGTTTGACTGTGGAATTTGAATTTCGATGAGATGGGTTGTTCCGATGGTAAATCTCTTACACTTAAATCACGGTATTATGGATTCGAGTTCTTTCCCTTAAAAAAAAATCTATAAATCTATATAATAATATAATAGTCAAAAAAACAAAAAGAGTTTACGATCTTACCTATAATCAATGAACCTGCACGAAGGTCCGCAGACTCTCTTGATTGTTTAATTCAATTAAGTTGGAGAGAGCCACTTCAAGTTGTTCATTTGAGAATTTCCAACCACTTCATATTGTTAATGAAAAAGTTCATTTAATGAAAAAAAAGAAAAAAAAAGAAGCAACCTGAGTAGTTACATAGACTCACAAGTAGTTACAAAGACTCACAAAATCCACATGAAAACTTTACAGACATTTTCTTTCAACTTACATGTGATCCATGAAAGCAATTAAACAAGCATTATTCTTGTTGAGAAATATGACACGACCTGAATTTACAATTTCATTGACCGAACCTAAATTCAAAGAAAAGTAAAACAAACTGCTGTGAATTTACATTAAATCCTAAAATAATATGTCATGACAAATGGGTAAAATTCTACTTCAAAAAATCATCTTAGACTCACTTCAAGTACTTTATCATCAATCACATGAGACCCATTGTTGCCTCCATTGCTTGCTTCATTTAACAAAGTGTTATTACCATTGTGTCCTTTTAAAATCCCAAAATTTCCCAAAATGTCCTCTCCCCAATCCCAAAGATGCAACACAATGTAAGTCCCAATTCCTCCAATCAATCCGTAAGCTATTGAATAAGTCATTGGCATCAAAATCATAGTCACAAACGCAGGAATCGCTTGTCTCATATCGTTCCATTCAATCTCCACCACAGATCTCATCATCAAAACACCCACCAAGATCAACGGTGGTCCTACAGCCCATGCAGGAATTGACGCCAGTAACGGCGTGAAGAAAAACGCCAAGAAGAAATACCCAGCAACTGTTAACGCCGTCAATCCCGTCCGTCCACCTTCTCTTATACCAGTCGATGACTCGATAAAACAAGTAACCGGCGACGTCCCGAGAAGTGACCCCACCACGATCGCCGCAGCGTCGGACATGAACGCGAAGTACTGACCCTCGAAATCTCCGTTAACGTCCGTGAAACCGGCGAAACGGGCCATCGAATACAACGTGCCGGTGGTGTCGAGTATGTCGACGTACAAAAACGTCACCAGAGCCTCCCAGAAGCTCGCTCTGCTCATGCCGTTGAAGCTTAGTGCCCCGGCAGTGCTCTTGATCGCGTGCACGTCCACCACTTTCTTGAAATACTGGTACGCCGAGTTACCCAACTCGGTGTCGGGAAACGCCGTCACCGCGGTTCCCCGGAACCAAGAAATCACCGTCACGAAAACGATGCCGTAAATCATCGCACCTTTTACGTTCTTCACAAGACAGTAAGCGATGATCACAAATCCGACGATTCCAAGCCAAAGCGTCGGGCTCTCCATCCGGCCGTTCAAGCACATAATATCGCCGGAAACCGTACCTCCGGGAAGCAAACTAACGTTTCCGTTGACCGCCGTTATAACGGGAGCCAACGACGTACGAGAAGATCTGGGGCAAGCACCGAGAGTGACAAGAGTCGAAGAACTGTACCCTATAAGACCGATGCCTTGATTGTTTTGTAGACCGATAAATGCGAGAAACAATCCGATTCCGGCAGATGAAGAGATTCGTACCGGTTTCGGTACAAGTTTCGCAAGCTTGGCGCGTAATCCGACGGCTGAAATGAAGAGGAAAATTAAACCTTCTATGAAAATAGCAGTTAAAGCAGACTTGTACGGCACGGTACCGGAGCCATGAAACCCTACGACTGTGTAAGCGAAGTAAGCGTTTGTACCCATACCAGGAGCGAGAGCCAACGGTAAGTTAGCGAAAGTGCCCATTGTTAGACATCCAATAAGAGATGACGCAACAGTGGCCACAATGAGGTCCTTACGTGTCCTTTCGAGACAGTCCGAGTAGCCTTTGTTCACCGGAGGAAACTTACAGGACTCGTCGGGACGGATGACGTGGTAAGTCGATCCAGTGCAGTTGGAGAGAGCTACGTTAGGGTCCGAACATAGCGGGAAGCAATCCGATACGCTGCAGGTTCCACCGGAATCGGTGAGGATGCTTGCGTTCACCGCTAATATGTAGGCCATGGTGAGAAACGTCGCCGTTCCGGCACGTAGCTCCGTCGTGAAAGTCGTGTTCCTCTCTGCGAGCTTGAATCGATTCCCCACTGGGCTGGTTTCCACGAACGAGTTTACTCTACTCAAAACAGATACTCGATTCGGTTCTTGTTGACTCACCTCCATTGCTCAATAACCTAAAAAATGAAATCAATATCTCCTCTTTCAAGTGTTTTTGTTTTTATTTTTATTTTTATTAATATTGTATTTATAGGGTTATATAATTTAGAGTCTTCGTCCGAAAATGCAAAAAATCTTTTAAGACAACATAAAGCATCTAAATGGTTATTGGGATACCAAGTTGATGATGAATTATACCGTGTTGTTTCCCGTTAAAGAGAAGTGACACATGGCAAAATCTGAGTCAAATTTTGCTTTGATTTGGCCATGTATTGAATTTTGCCACACGTCAAAATCGGAACTTACTGATATTTGGAGGAACCAAGGTTTTTTGATCGAGTCAAAAAGCTATAAAATGTGTCCTTTTTTTCACGTAGAATTCTATGTGAAGATGAATTCTGTCTAATATATATGAAAAAAATTTAGAATAGGACGATTTCATTGTGAATTGACGAGAACATTTCAATAAAATTATATTATTTATTTTAAATATATAAATATATATTATAAAACCATATATAAATTAATACAATAAATCTCGCACATCCAAGATTTTCTCATATATTCGTTATATTTGATGTTTCGTATGCTGTCGAGACTCATGGTATAATTACAGTTTCCTTAATCTGTACAAAAAGGTTCTTTAAAAACTCAGCTTGTCTGACAATAATAAATAACTTGTACTGTAAATAGTAAAAAAAGTTAAGAATATAAGAGACACACTTATAGAATCATGGGCCCACAACCACTGTTATTATGCAATTGCCACACTTTGAAAAAAATAAAATCTAAAGTGTCATTTGTTGGGATGTGAAAATTATTCATTGGTCAGAGATATATAAGGATCAATCTAAAGATTTATATTTTTTCCGAGGTACTAAATCCCTGTATTCCATCTCCATTTAGAAATTTTTTTTAAGAAATCTAAAGAAATGGGGAATGGAAATAAAATTCATCACTAAATTAAAATGGGGATGACCCCTCCCTATTCGTATTTTCTCATTTTATCTAAATATATATAAATATAATTATAATATATATTTTATTTTTATTTTTATTTTTTATTCTTTAAAACTTTAGATATATAAATACATTTTACCTTCAAAACCTAATCCTAGAGATTTTTTAAAGTACTTGGTAATGAATTGATTGTTAATCTCTTTAGATTATCTATTATGTGAAGTTTTTTTTGTTAAAAAACGGTTTGTATTACTTCACATATGAAGTTGGTTTAATTTTAAACACTTTTATTTTGTATTTGTAATACATTAATGGATTTTATTTTGTATTTATAATAAAATATTTATTTTTTTAATTTTAATTTGTATTTTTTAGTTAAATGGGGAAACGGAAAAATGGGAGACTGGGAAAAACAGGAAGACAGGAAAAAATGGGAAAAATAGGGAACTGGGGATGGGGATGAGGATGGATATACCTCCCTAGAAAATCCTCATCCCCATTATACTAAAATGGGGAAATACGAGGGAATGGAGGAAGGGTCTAGGAAGTGGGGATGAGGAAGGAACCTATATTCATCCTCATTCCCCAAACGTGCATTTCTAGATTCGTTCAATTATAGACGGGTTTAGTGCCTACCATTTATATTATGGTATGAATTTGGAAAAAAACTTCAATTCCCAAATTAATTTTGAAATGGTTTTAAGATTTTCAATTCTCATCCTAATCCATCATTGTAACTGTTATATATATATATATATAACCTACAACTTTCAGTGTAATTTCCCCTTTCTTTTTAGGCTTTGTTTGGTAAGAGGGAGAGATAGATGGAGGGAGAGGGTTGGAGGGAAAGGGGTGGGAGGAGAGCTCTAATCCTATGTTTAGTTGGAGAGACAAGAGGGAGGAAAGGAGAAGAGGAGGGATTTCTCTTCCATCTGGACCCACCAAAAGCAATCTTTTTATCATTTGACGGACGATAAGAGGGGTATAATAGGAGAAAAATGACAATAATACCCTCTAATATTTTATTACCCTCCAATTTATAAAAGGGTAATATAGTAAATTTATAAATTATATATCAATTCATCCATTCAACTCTCTCTTTTCAATACCAAACAACGTGAATGATAGATGTTATCATCTTTATCCCTCCTACTTTCTCTCTCCCTTCTACCAAACATAGCGTTAGAGTCTGTTAATAAACCATGTCTTATAAGTTACTAAGCTGTTTTGTATAATAGTTTTTATATTATTCAATATTTTTGATATGATCTATTAATCTCTATTAAAAAGAATCATTCAACAAATAAATTAATGGGATCAGGATAGTATAGGGTAAGGAACTGATCCCTTAATGGGGAGTTTCCATACCCATACTATTTATTAAAAGGTGGGTAATCAATGAAAATAAAATTTCTTATACAGATTGAGATTGAAGATGGCAATAAAGAACCCTCCAACCTTTACCTATAAAATCGTAAAGTGTGGGTGAGAAATCTTTCATCTCGGAGAGTAAATATTTGTGATGCACATTTAGTGATAAATCTAGACGGTTACTTATGGACCCTGTACTCGACTTGTAAAGTGACTCCTTAGGCTTCAAAATTGATGACTTGATGCATATGTGTTCCCTTTACAGTGTGTTTGCAAGAGTAGTGGGCTCGACGCCTTTACCTTTCTCTAGGTGGAATATAACGAGTGGTTGGTGAATTTACGAAGAGAAATTTCTAGTCTTATAAAATTTCTTCCTCCTTTTATGTTTTTTCATCTCATCAAAAGAGATTCACGCCCTTAATAAGATACTCCTCTTTGATGAATGATGTATCTATCTTCCAATGTAATAAATACAACAAAATTTGTAATGATCACTAAAGTAATGATTACCAAAGTCATATATGATACTGCTCAACTTCGAAACTTTATTAAAGTTAAAAACCATAAAAAAAAAATCTTGACGGTTATTATTTGTCATTAAATCATGAAGGTTTCATAAATCTAGAAATATTTTAAAAAATTAATTAATTTTTAATATATATATAATTAATTTTCTTAAATAAATCATTAAAAAAATAAAACACAATTATCTTTCTTGATATTACAAAAAATCAATATATATATGTTGAAGTTGATTTTTGGATCGTATCAGAAAAGCTAACAA
Organism: Dipteronia dyeriana; assembly: GCA_032871835.1. NCBI lineage: Eukaryota > Viridiplantae > Streptophyta > Magnoliopsida > Sapindales > Sapindaceae > Dipteronia > Dipteronia dyeriana. The sequence continues at coordinate 15,797,455 of CM065299.1, read as the reverse complement.
GGATTGGATTTCGGCAATCAATTCAAAGAGAAAGAGATTCAGAGAGAGTAACAAAAACACAAGTTTTACGTGGTAAAACTCCGATGACCGGAGAAACGTCCACGGGTGGTTGAAGGATCAATCGAGCCAAAATCCACTATGAAAATATGATGTTTACAAGCTCTCGATCTCTCTTTTTCTCTCTACATTTTTCTGTTGCTTGTTGTCTATATTCTTTTTGACGAGATTATGGGTCTATTTATATGATTATAGAACCATAATCTGCCTTGTACAAGTAATGGATCTTTGTATTTAATTAGAAATATTTACTTGCTGGAGGTTGATTGTCTTCTTTCCTGTTTCGGAATCTTGTATGGAAGTCGATTAAGATTCTAGTAGTGCAGTCCAATTTGGACTTGTTTCCTTATAAGAATGTAGTCATTATAACGAAATCAAGTTGTTTCCTGATTGTGGACTCTTCTAGCTCAGTATTCTATTTTTTCTGGGATTCCTTCCTGATGGATATCTTCGTGTATTTTATAACTTAATCCATGTGAACTAAATACTAAGTTTCTTATTCGGTTTTCATGTTTATCCCGAGTAAGAAAACACTTACTGGTCCCGAGTAGCGCCATTTGAGCCCGAGTAGAAGCGTTGTTTAACCAGTCCCGAGTGTTCGTTAACTGATCCCGAGTAGGCTTCATTCAACATCTGCTTACTCGGGTGTTCTCTTATTCGGCACTATCTTATAGGATATTTTCTGAATGTCTATCTGGGTGTCCACCTGACATTTTATCCTTTTCGTTTGATGACGTGCTCATCCGATAAAATTCACATATAACAATACCCCCTTAAAATATTTTTGTTGAATAAGATTTGTTCGGGCAAAAGTATTTTAACTAGTTATCTTTTCAGTGTCCAAATAAATATCTTCATAATGACGTGTTTTAATGGTGACCCTGTGAATTCGATTTGCCTCTTTACATGAGATCTCTAATGATGGCGACGCTTTGGAGTTCTGACAGAGAGCCAATTCTTCTGACACGTGTTTCTTGCCTTTTCGTTTTTCGACATTTATTTATGAGAAGCGACCCACTCGCTTCCCCGTGCGCCGCCTACGTCATCATTATTTCCCACCTCGAAAACTTAGGGTTTCGGGGCGTTTCCTCTTTAAATTCTTCACTGTGAGTAAGCATTGGCTCATTCTGAAAACTTTGAGAAAACCAGAGATTCCCTAACTTTGCAGCAAATCGCTCTCCGTAGAAGATTTTGCACCAGTTTTCCTGTTCAAGGTTTGTAACGATGGACCCATCTTCCCGTCATCATTTTTTTAACATTGCTCTTGATGAACTAGATCGAGGAAATTTTCAACTGGTTTCCTGTATTCATAGGTTACTGGGGAAAATCCCTGATGGAGAACCTCCATTTTTAGGAGTCGATATCTTGGGGCTTTACCTTGATGTTGAATTTTATGTGTCCAGTTCTGATTCTTCATCTAGTTCTGAATCTGATGTTTCTAATCACAGGGTACCTTTGTGAATGATGGGTAAACATCAGAGCAAAAGTAAAGTAAGCAAGCACGGCTCGGGTATCGTTCCAATCAGGGAAGAGGCTATTAACGGGAACGTTGAAGCATCTGGGGCGTCCTGCCTTACATTTACTGTCGAACGTCCGAGTGGTTCGATACTGAGCCGAACGTGGTCGGGCCTGCTGAAATAGAGAAGTATCTCTCCCGATTCGACATGCCCGACTCGGTTACTTTGGTTCCTGCTGGTGATAGAGCTGCATGGGATCCTCCCTCGGGTATGGTGACGATTTATGGATCCATGCTTTGCTGTGGCGTCATACTTCCTTTTCAGCCATTTATCGCCTGGTTTCTGGTTGAAGCAGGAATCGCTCCTGCTCAGCAGTCCCTGAACAACTACAGAATCTTAATATGCATGTGGAACATGTATAGCCGGATGAACCTTTCGCCGCCGTCCCCAAATGAAATCAGGTATTTCTTTACGTTAAGGCAATCGGGCAAGACGGGGACCTATTTCCTCATGTCTAATCCATCAGACTGTTGGATCCCCGAGGGGACAGAAGTGAGTCGGGATATAGACATTTCTGACGACCCTAAGTAGAAGGGTTTTATATGGGGAATCCCTACATCCAACAAGTTCTGGAAGAACAGTTGGTTTTTTACCGAATGGAGTCTCGGGCTTGACGTTACCGTCATGACCGGGGATGTTCGAATGGTGTTAAAAGTCCCACGATTCTTTTGTTCCCCCGAAGCATGGAATAAGAAAGAAATTGAATACAGTGATGACGATCTGACCAGACTTACTCGGGCAGCAGTTCGCACACTGGAGAAGATGAGCAAGACTTATCTCTTCATTGAGTTGAGGATGATTGAGCTCGGTTTCTTTAAACATATTTCAAGCCAGCGCAGGCGATGTAAGTGACTTTTTGCAACCTTTTTCTTTCTATTTTAATTTTTTGCTTTTCGTTTCCTTAAAAAAAAAATTTGAAGTGTACGATACGGACATCGTCTGCGATCTTCAGGCTCGTCAGGTGAAGTCAATTCTTCAGGCGAGCAGGAAAAAGGCTTCTCTTCAGAGCAATGAAGGCATCGCTCCGCCTGAGTTTGACGAGGAGATTGACGTTGGGCGGAGCAGAACTCTGGGCATGTTCAGTAGTCTGCTGGGGAGACCTTTAGTCCGAGTGGCCCGAGTGAGCCGACTGATACTCAGCTGCCTGATATTAGGGAGAGGCAGTGTGATGGTCCTGTTGAGGAGCCTGTTGGGCGGTCAGAAACCGGTAAAGCGGGTTACACTTATATGAGTCAAGTGCCTGCAGGTCCCGTCTTCTTTGAGTTTTTTCCAGATGATGTCCAGGAAGATCCTGCTGCTTATCTTAGCTTCCACCATTCTCGGGGTGAAAAGCGGAAGGCACTCAGCTCTCCGACTCGTCCACTGAAAGTCCCTCAGGTGGTCTCATTCATTGATTCCAGCGATGAAGATGCTGCAGATAAGATCCCCTCGAACGTTGGTCCTGGAGCGTCAGTAAATGCAGTAGCGCATAACCGGACAGGGCTTTCCCTACATCTAAGGTTGGAAATTTGGGGGCTGAACCCTCAGGGGTTCCATCATATCCTTCTCCCTAGGATATGCTGCGGGAGATGTCCTTCGGTCGGGCTTTCATTGGGGAAAACCGCTGGAGCAGTTTTCGGGATGGCTCCATGACCGAACGTCTTCAAAATGTCTTCAACGGTGCATCTTATGTAAGTTATCTAGCTTCTTTAATGTTTTGCTTGTCTGCCAGATTTGTAATCTTATTCTTTTACAGATGGTGGCCGAATTCGCTGAGCTAAATCAGACGCAGCAACATCATGTTGATCGAATAAGGCGTCTGGAGGCTCAGCTGAAGGAAAGTGAGGAGGGCCGTGCTCGGGCCAAAGTGGCTTATCAACAAGAGGTCGGCTCTGTATAAATATTTATCGACCACTGTCTGGTGAAGCAAGTTGAGGCCGAGGAAAGAGATTCTTCGGCATAAGAGAAAGCAACATCACTTCAAAACTTATTGTCTTCTGCTCAGAAATCTATGCTCAAGGCCGAGCAGGAAGCGGAGCAGTCTAAGTCGACGTATGAGCAAAAAATTGAAGATCTAGAACGTCAAGCGTTGACAGTCGAATCCTTATCCCGAGAGGCCAGGCTGGAACTTGAAGTTCAAGGGGTAGATCGTTTCAAGAGATCTCCTGCCTACGATGCTCTTCTCTTTCAGGAGTTTCAATGAGGGCTGGTTTCAGCTGGTGAATTCTTTAAAGTCAAGAATCGGGCAACTGAGAAGGCCATAACCAATTGGGAGCTGTCAATTAAACATCACGTGGATCGGTCATTGGAGTCTCTTCGAACTCAGATGAAGGAATGGAGAGCTTACTGCCGTAGCCGAGGCAATGAGCCCTATCCTATGCATTTATTGATTCCATCCGACCATTCCCTCTCAACCTTTTATGCCAGTCAAGAGTCGGTCGTGAAGGGTGTGGAACCTGATGTCGGACCGATCCTAGGAGAGGATTACAGCCAATGGATAGATGACTCAGTCGACACAATTGCTTGGTCTTCTAACGAAAGTCTGCTCTGCGAATACGAAATGGTGCCAGACCCGAGTATTGCCAAGGGGTGAAATATTCACAACCTTAATTTTGTAGAACCGTAGAAATCTTTGATTCTTTATTGTAAGGAATTTGTGTTCTCTAAATCAGTAAAATTTCAAGTTTTTCTAAATGATTGATTTGCTTTGATCACTTAACTTCTTGATTGTTGCCGAGTACTTCATTAAACTGGCATGTTCGGGTAACTTAACCAAGTATCTTATTAAACTGGTAGTTACCCAAGTAACTTTAATTGCCAAGTATCTTATTAAACTGGTTCTTCACTGTTCGGGTAACTTAACCGAGTGTCTTATTAAACCGGTTGTTACCCGAATGACTTCAATTGTCAAGTATCTTATTAAACTGGCTCTTCAATGTTCGGGTAACTTAACCGAGTATCTTATTAAACCGGTTGTTACCCGAATGACTTTAATTGCCAAGTATCTTATTAAACTGGCTCTTCAATGTTCGGGTAACTTAACCGAGTATCTTATTAAACCGGTTGTTACCCGAATGACTTTAACTGTCAAGTATCTTATTAAACTGGCTCTTTATTATTAACGGAGTCATCTTGAAACAGGCAAGTTTACACTTATGTTTCATACCCGGTTGCTACCCGAACATTACATCAAGGCTCACCATGATCATATGTTCGAGTCCTTACGCAATACCAAGGACGTCTCCCCAGTTTTTATGCCCAAGGGTTTGCCGAATCGTTGAGCTCTTTTAAAAAATTTACTCAACACAGCTACGCATTTCACCGGAATTTCTCCCGATAGCGTCCCGAGCATTTTTCCAGAGTGGTGCATCGGGTTTGCCTTTTTGCCAAGGTCATTTTGACCTTGCTCGGCTGGCATGCTCCTACGAGCTTCTCTGCCTATTCGAGATTTGATGATCCCGAGAATTCTATTTGCACATTCTTATTATCATGCTCTTCTTCCATATGTTCTTATTATCATATGCTCTTTTGGAAATCCCGAGCTCGATGCTTTTCTTCGGAAATTCCGAGTAATTTTATTTATTACTGCTAAAAAAATCAACAAAGATTTAATTTCCATAGATTATATTTATCCTAACTAATGTTGTCCTGACTAGAAAAAGAACAAAAAGAAGAATAATTTAAGGATAAAAAATCTTCAGATATTGGGCATTGCATGGTCGGGGTAAAACCTCTCTATTGGGTCGAGCAATCCAATAAGCTCCATGGCCAGCTACTCCTTCTATTTTGTATGGACCTTCCCATTTATCAACCAGGGAACCTGCGACCTTATTTTTTGTGTTTAAATACACCCTCCTGAGCACCAGGTCTCCTAGCTGGAATTTCCTTATCCGAACTTGAGAGTTGTAGTGGCGAGCTACTTTGTTGATATGCCATATTTCTTATTCAAGACTTCTCCCTTTTTTTCTTATTCAAGACTTCTCCCTTTTTTTCTTCTAGTTCATCCGGACTTTGTAATAGCATATCAACATTCTGTTCTTCATCGTATAGCCTGACCTGAGGTGATACATACGATGTTTCTATAGGGATAACAACTTCTGTTCCGAATGCTAAAATGTACGGAGTCTCTCATGTTGAAGTCCTTGCTGTCGTCCGGTATGCCCAAAACACTTCGGGTAGCTTTTCAACCCAGCTACCTTTTTTGTCATCTAACTTTGCCTCGATAGTGTGATTGATGATTTTATTTACCGCTTCTACCTGGCCATTGGTTTGAGGGTGGGCAGGTGTGGCATAGTAATTGGCAATATGATATTCCTTGTACAGCTGTCTGAATTTCAGGTTATCAAATTAGGTGCCGTTGTCTGTGATTATTGTTTCCGGAACTCCAAACCTATAACGTATATTATTTTTCACAAAATTTATGGTGTTTGCTTCTGTGATTTGCACTAGTGCTTCAGTTTCTACCCACTTTGTGAAATAATCAACAGCTACTATGACGTGTTTTGCTCCAGCCCCTATTCCAGCTGGCATTGAGCCAATCAGGTCTAACCCCCACATGGCGAATGGCCATGAGGCTGAGAGGTTTTTGAGTTTTTCTGGAGGCTGTCGGATATCGTTGGCGATTCTTTGACAAGTATTGCAACTTTTCGACCACCGGTGTGCATCTGAGAAAAGTGTAGGCCAATAATAGCCTTGCCTGAGCACCTTATGTGCTAAACTTCTACCCCCAGTGTGGTTTCTGCAAACTCCTCCGTGGATCTCCTGAAGTATTCGATATGCATCTTCTTCTGATACATATCTCTGGAGAGCTCGGGAAAACCCTCTTCTGTATAATTCTCCTCTGATCAAGGTGTACCTTGTTGATCGATACATGATGCGCTTTGCTAGTACGTGATCTTTTGGGAGCACGCCTTCTTCTAGAAACCTTTTCAGCTGAATAATCCAACCGTCTTACGGTGTTTGGATTTCTGAAATTTCTAAGTGCTTTGGTTCAGCTGTACTCGGTTTATGAAGGTGTGCGACCGAAATGGTCTTCAGTATGATTATAGTTGTTGTTGACGCTAGTTTATACAGCGCGTCTGCCTTTTCATTTTCCTCCCTAGGGATCTGAGCAATCTTGTATTCTTTAAATTTTTGGAGGAGTTGTTTTGCGATGTCACGGTAGGCTATCATACCTCCATCTTTGGCTTGGTACTCGTCCATGACCTGGTTGGCAACTACATGTGAATTGCTGAATATCTCAACTTCATCTGCCCCGAGAGCTATGCAGACTCTGAGTCCAGCTAATAGCGCCTCACACTCGGCTTGATTATTAGTTGCTTTGAAATCAAATCTCATTTCACATTCAACATTATCTCCTTCTGGAGTACATATTATGATCCCTGCCCCGCTGCCATGAGTATTTGAAGAACCATCAACATACAGTTTCCATGAGAAATCTTTACCCAACATTCTTTTTGCTTCTAGGTTTGGCTCTGTGAACTCGGCTATGAAGTCTGCCACAACCTGTCCTTTGAGGGATGTTTTGGGGACATAATGAATGTCGAATTCACTTAGTTCGATTGCCCATTTGGTAAATCTTCCTGAAATTTCTGGCTTTTACAAAATTTGTCTTCATGGGCAGTCGGTGAGAACCTGGATTGTGTGGGCCTGGAAATACGGTCTTAGCCTTTTTGCTGCTAAAACCAATGCTAAGGCCATTTTCTCTGCCTGTGAGTACCTTGTTTCAGCTGGTAGGAGTGCCTTGCTGGTATAATATACTTGTTTTTGCACTCCATCTTCTGTTAGGACTAAAACCGAGCTTGCTGCAAGCTCGGTTATTGACAGATACAACTGAAGTACTTCCCATGTTAGTGGTTTTGAGAGAATTGGGGCCTGTCCCAGGTACTCTTTTATTTTTAAGAATGCATGTTCGCACTCTTCATTCCATTCGATTCCTTTCCCTTTTTTGATTACTTTGAAGAAAGGCGCACACCTGTCAATAGTTTTTGAGATGAATCTTCCTAAGGAAGCTAAACACCCTGTCAGGCGCTGTACTTCTTTTAATGTTTTTAGTGAGGTCATTTTCTGCAGGGCCTGGATTTTCTCGGGGTTAACTTCGATTCCTCTTTGGTGAACCTGAAATCCAAGGAATCTCCCTGAAGGGACACCGAATAAACATTTGTTTTCAACTTCATCTGGTATCTCTTTAGGACATCAAATGTTTCTCGGAGGTCCAGGGCATGCTTATCAGTCGAGACACTTTCAGTCAGCATGTCATCAATGTACACTTCCATGTTTCTTCCTATTTATCGAGTGAAGATTTTGTTGACCAGCCTTTGATATGTAGCACCTGTATTTTTTAAACCGAAAGGCATTACTGTGTAATAGTATAAACCCTAATCTGTTATGAAGGCTGTCTTTTCTTCGTCAGCCTTGTTCATCCTGATCTAGTTATATCCCGATTTGGCATCCATGAAGCTAAGCAATTCGTGGCCTACTGTGGCATCCACCAGTTGGTCTATCCTTGGAAGTGGGAAGCTAACTTTTGGGCATGCTTTGTTCAGATCCGTAAAATCTATGCACATTTTCCATTGCCCGTTTTTCTTTTGGACGAGGACTACATTGGCTACCCATTGAGGGTAGTTGACCTCTCTAATTGATCCTGTAGCAAGTATCTTTTCTACCTCTTGTTTGATAGCCCGACTTCTTTCGGGATCGAACGATCTTCTCTTTTTTCTCTCTGGTTTTGCATTCGGGTCTACTGTGAGATGGTGAGACATTATTCGGGCATCTATCCCGACCATATCTTCGTGACTCCAGGCGAACACATCTTTGTATTCTTTATGCAATTTGGTGAGGTCTTGCTTGACTTTTCCTCCCAGGTTAGCCCCAATCTTGGCCACATTATCTGGTTCTCCTTCTTTTAATATCACTTCTTCAACTGGTTCAGTTTCAGTTTCATTCGACCCTTCCCTCGGATCAAATTCAAATGATAAGAATTCTCTGGGTTGACTTGGTTGCGTTATGGTGCACACTTGTTCAGCATCGTTTTTATCTTTGTACACTGACAAGTTTGTTCTTCAGGCCATCTCCTGGGATCCATTGACTACCCCGACCCCCTGTTCTGTCGGGAACTTGATCATTAATGCATAAGTGGCTGTCACGGCTCTTGTTTTATTCAGGAATGGTCGACCCAATAGTGCATTATACGGCCAATTGTCTAAATCTACCACCACAAAGTCGAGTATGACAGTTCTTTGGCATGGTGCCGTTCTAATTTTTACGGGTAGTTTAACCGTTCCGAGTGACTTTACCTCAATCCCACCAAATCCTTTGAGTGGAGTATGGAAGGGTTATAGATCTTTTCGGTCTAACCTGAGTTGATCGTATACGGCTACATTAAGAATGTCCGCCGAACTCTTATTATCAATCAGGATTCTCCTGACCTCCCGGTGACCAACCCGGGCACTTATGACCAATACGTCATTGGGCCGAACATCGACACCATGAGAATCTGCCTCAGTGAATATTATCGGGTCCCATCCGTCCTTTATCCTTTTCGGGTCTGGATCAACCGAGTTCAAGTCAAAGTTATTCCTTGCTTCTACCGCTTCTCTGATTTCCTGAGTTCGTTCTCGGTTGCTTTTCCTAGTAGATGGTCCCCCAAATATTGTATGTATTATCTGATTGGCTTCGGGGCTGGTTCTTTGATTTCAACCAGGGTTGAGATCAACCTTAACCTCTTTCTTAGTTTCTGATCTCTTATATTTTTTCAAGATTACATCCCCCAGGTGCCCTTCCCGAATAAGAGTCTCTATGTAATCTCTGAGCTGGAAACACTTTAAAGTCTCGTGCCCGGTTTCCTTGTGAAATCTGTAATACTTGGTTGTATCTTTTCGGGAAAATTGAGACTGTCGCCGTGGTTCTTGCACCATGTTCTTCTTTTCTATAATGGTCAGGGTTTCTTCTTGTTTTTTTTTTAAAAGGGGTATAATTGGTGTATCTGCCTCGGTACTTCTCTGTGGATTGTTCAACATTACGCCCATTGCCCTCGTCTTTGCTTTTCTCCTTGCCGTTTCCCTTATGTTTTCCCTTTTGATTCTGCCCTTTGGATTCGGCATCCTTCTGCTCGGGCTTTTCTCTATGCATATAGCTTCCTCCTGTAGCTAACTCTTCTTCCTCGGCTAATGCGTATCCTCCCGCCATATCCATCATGTCATCATATCTGGTTAGCCGAGCTCTTCTCAAATCAAAAGATAGCCGTTCATTCTGCAAGTTATTGATGAATGCAGCGATTATTGCTTCATTGTTTGCACTGCCAATCTCTGATACCGCTTGGCCGAATCTCTCTAGGTATTTCTTCAGTGACTCATCTTTCCCTTGTTTTGTTTGAGCAAGGTGAGTCACTGACTTTTTCTTGTGAACATTACTCAGGAATTTCCTTGAGAAGCTCCTGCTCAGTTTACTAAAATTTTTGATGTTTGCTGAGGGCAACCTCCCGAACCACCTCGAACTCATGTCTTCCAGAGTTTGTGGGAAATTGAGACATAGTAAGGAATCACTGTGGGCATACTGGGCCATTGCACTTTTATGGCTTCTCACGTGCTCTTTTGGGTCTGTATCTTTCTTAAACTGCTCCACGTGCGGCATCCTGAACCTTTCTGGGAAAATGGTTCGTAAGATTTCCTTGGTGAATGGATTGTCAGAGTCATCGTCAGATAAATCATTGTAGCCATAACATCTGACCAATGCCTCCATCTGACGACTATTGTTCTCAACTTCTTGAGTTAGGCTCTGAATCATGACACCTCTGTCCCCCACCGGGCTTCCCCGACGGTTGAACCGTTAGGTAACTGTCATTCTTTCTGGCCCTTCATTTTGATGCCGAGTTTCTCGGATGACTCCGTGATGACGTTTACGATGAGGCCGATCGCTATCTTCTGATGACGACCGATCTTTGTACCGGTCATGCTTACGGTGTCTAGTACGAACTGTCTGATCCTGGTCCTGCTTTTGGCATGACCGCTCTTCTTCAGACGTCTCACGTCCAGTCTGGTTGATTGGGGTAGAGTTCCTTTCGATTTTTGGTATAGTTATTCCTGGTCCTGCTACCACCGAACGAAGTCTTACAGGTGGAGGATTAGGAGTATGTACTTCCGCATTCGTTAGATCAACAGTCTGTGCTTATGCGGTCAATAGATCAACCCTTTCTCGTGCTGCGTCTTCCACCAATTACTGTAACGCTTCTCAAAAATGCAGCGTCAGGTCTCTGCTGGTTGGGGGAACCTGCTGGATCCCTGCCAAGTGTGTAAATTGGTCTTCCGTGTTTGCTGCAAGATCCTGTGATGTATTGCCAACATGGAAGTTATCAGGTAACTTTTGGCCATTCCCAGAATCGCTTCTGCTTCCTCCCATGGCTATTAATTAAACCGAAGGTTCAATACCCTCATTCGTGTGCCAGTTGTTGACGTTGATTTCTGGATCGTATCAGAAAAACCAACAAGGATTGGATTTCGACAATCAATTCAAAGAGAAAGATATTCAGAGAGAGTAACCAAGACACAAGTTTTACGTGGTAAAACTCCGATGACTGGAGAAACTTCCACGGGTGGTTGAAAGATCAACCGAGCCAAAATCTACTATGAAAATATGATGTTTACAAGCTCTCGATCTCTCTTTTTCTCTCAAATTTTTTTTGTTGCTTGTTGTCTATATTCTTTTTGGCGAGATTATGGGTCTATTTATATGTTTATCGAGCCCTAATCTGCCTTGTACAAGTAATGGATCTTTGTATTTAATTAGAATTATTTACTTGCTGGAGGTTGATTGTCTTCTTTCCTGTTTCGGAGTCTTGTATGGAAGTCGATTGGGATTCTAGTAGTGCAGTCCAATTTGGACTTGTTTCCTTATAAGAATGTAGTCTTTGTAACGAAGTCAAGTTGTTTCCTGATTGGGGACTCTTTTAGCTCAGTATTCTGTTTTTTCTAGGATTCCTTCCTGATGGATATCTTCGTGTATTTTATAACTTAATCCATGTGAACTAAGTACTAAGTTTCTTATTTGGTTTTCATGTTTATCCTGAGTAAGAACAACACTTGCTGATCCCGAGTAGCGCCGTTTGAGTCCGAGTAGAAGCGTTGTTTAACCAGTCCCGAGTGTTCGTTAACTGATCCAGAGTAGGCTTCATTCAACATCTGCTTACTCGGATGTTCTCTTCTTCTGCACGATCTTATAGGATATTTTCTGAATGCCTATCTGGGTGTCCACCTGGCATTTTATCCTATTCGTTTGATGACGTGCTCATCCGATAAAATTCACATATAACAATATATATTATATTTTATTAAATTTATTTGTTTCTCATATACAATGAATAGCTATAAAAAAAAATCGTAGCTAGAAATTAAAATACATTACAAATGACAAATTACATCCATAAAAATTATCTAATAATACTTTATTTCATCAAATGCTGCCAACAAATTCTTGACACCCTGCATGATTCAAACCAGAAAAAAAAATCAATAATCAATACAAATTTAATATAAATAATTATAAGATTTATTTTAATAATAAAATACACAATTTATAATTCAAGCATTTCTTTAAACATGTTGTATGCAAAAGTCCGTGGTTTCACATAAACAAATTTTTTTTATTAGAGTAAAAGTAGATTAATAATTTTAAAAAATATAACAAAAATTAAGTAGAAACAAATATCATATCTTTAATCCAAAACAAATAATGAACAACATCATGTCAAGCCAAGTAAAGAACCGTAAAAATTAAACCAAATACAATATACTAATATAAAAAACACACACAAAACCATTTCAACGTACAAGAAAAATGTACACATAGATACACGAAAAACACAACAACAAAAATGAAGAACAAAACCTCAATGCTTATGGAATCAATCACATCTTAACTACAAATGTGATTGGTTGTCGGTAAGATGGTTGTAGAACCAATCACATATTAATTACACATTCATTGCAATACTTATGTGTTATGAGATTATATGAGGTCAGGAAAAAGATCAGATGAGTAGATAATCCAAATTCGTGAAACAAACGGTTAGGTTTGGTTTTAAAGTTTATTTATAATATGTTAACGTGTGGGTGAGCTTATAATAGTATTATTATGTGACCGCATATCATAATATCTTCAAAAGTGTCGTAAGGTTATGATGATTTTTAAAAACAATTATTATTCTCTGTTATAAATGTTATTTTGTTTTAGTATTGACTTTCAAATGAAAGACATTATATATAAACTAGCCCAAGGAACAAGTCTATATTCATAAAACCCAGTGATCATATATATATATAAGCCCTTGTACGGGATTGATGTTTATAGAATTTCACATCCACATTCTTTCTATACGATCCGTATTTAAACATCTCAGATTTTATATCTAATTCACAGTTTCATACAAAAATACCTGAGAGATATAACTTGAGATGATTCCCTTTGCCCTTTTATCACTCACTTTACTTCTTTTTTTTTTGGTGTGGATACCTTTGCTTACTGACAAACAATCATAATAGTTAATGCAGTAGTGTCACACTTAAGGTTTAGATTGATAAGATCCAACTTTTGACATATGATGATCTAAAAGAGAGCTATGGACCACCCTTATAGCTCTTCTATATATAATATATATGACATTTGTAAGTCTTATTTAAGTTTCTTCAACTGCCTTTTCCATAGAGATGGGCAGTCCTACCCTACAAACAAACAATATACTCTAAAATAGTGACCAATTTAACAAAAGTCAAGGTGGTGTAATAGTATTAGTACAAGTTTCACGCCTATATATATTCATTAAATTAAGAGATTAAGTATTATATACACGTATTTGGACAGCAAACCTTACCAGTTATATAATTGAATTTCTATATGAAAAATCATTTAATTGTGTACAAGTTTTTTTCCCTTCTTGCTGTGATCATCAATGGGCCATGATTCATGAAGCTCATGACCCACCTCTTATCCGATTGATACAGTTCATAGGCTGTGGTACATGTCAAACCAACGGTGGGATTGATATTATTGAGTGTTTTAATTATTATTTTTGAATAAAATAAAAAAGCTTTTTAAAAAGTAGGACCCTCCTAATGGTTTACAGCCAATTACAACATAAATTCCTTTTTCCACTTCTTGCAAAACCATTGGTCAAGAAGTTCCCTTCGCTTTTTTTGGTTGTTGAAATAAATAAATAAACAAAATTCCATCCATAATTTTAACATCAAAAGTTATTATTTTATTTTAAATATTATGTTATTACATAAATTTAGATTTAAAAAAAAAAACAGATGATTCGAACCCATAATCTTATAGTTTAAATGTAAATAATTTACCGTTGGACAAACCTCTACTCATCATATTTAATTTGCTATACATACTTAGGCTCAGTTTGATATTGCTGTGCTGTGGGTAGAAGTGCTTCTGAAATTGCTGTGGGGGAAATTGCTTCTGAAATTGCTGTGGGAAGAATCAGCTGAGTGTTTGGTAAACTGATTTTCAAAAATGCTGTGAGAATTAAAAACAATTTCAATGTGTTTGATAATCTGATATAAAAAGTGTTGTGAGTGTGTAAAATTACTAAAAGGACAAAAACATCTAAACGGTACTAATTTGCTATACTCTATATTTTTCTTGTTTATTTGTATTTAGTGTTAAGTGTTATATAATTATGATACTTTATTGAATTAATTAGTTCTATTTTTTATTCTACTTTATTTAATTAATTAGTCATATTTCTTTATTTCTTTATTTCTTTATTTTATTATACTTTATTTTTTATTTTATTTTTATTTTACTTTATTGAATTAATTATGGAAACATTTTTTTTGTACGAAAATATAAACCCAATTTTTTTTTGTTAAATTTTGTTAAAGGCAAGGACAAAGTTGGAAAGTTAGTAAAATTTCATTTAATATCACTGTACCACGTTTTCTAAAAGTATGTATTTGTAGCTTCTTAAAAACTCAGTTGGGAGAAGCTAAAAGTGAACAAAAGCACTTCCCCACGATTTTATCAAACATCATGTCTGAGATTCAGAATCACTTTTGACCCAAAAAGCAACCGGGGAAGCAATGCCAAACTAAGCCTTAATTTGTTATGTATATCCAATAGTATATAGATAATTTGCATTTCCGATGACTTAAAATTTAGTTAAAATATATACTCCAGTGATATTAACAAAATATCTAATTAACTAGATATATGAAAGACTATTATAAACATTAATATATTAAATAATTGACTGTACATTTCTCTTTCTTTTAGTCTAAGTGATGTGTTTCTTTCCTTACATATCAATATCATGATTTCAAATATTACCATAAATAACAATCTCGACAGATGTAAGGTCCTCGACAATGCTTGATTCTAAAGGTGCCAACAACTATCTCTGACACTCCTTTTAAGTTTTTTTTTTTCGTAATTGAGTTAATTTAAAATTAATTAATGAGGTTTATTCAATGAAAAACTACAATTAATTACAAAATGAATACATTATTCTAAAAAAAAAGAAAAAGACTACCTTAATTGAATTATTATTTTGGATTATTGCAACCTTTATATATATATATATATATAGAGAGAGAGAGAGAGAGAGGTGGGAAAGCATGATTGATGATTTGATGATTTGATGATTTGATGATGAAGGGCTAAAAATTGTATCATCATGAAAAGCTGACCCAAAGTCAAATAAAGAAAAAGTTGTTTGGGATTTGGCAGAAAGTGATTTTGACTCTTTGTTAATAATAACCATTTTCTTGGTCACTTGGTTATATATATTTACATATCTTTGACTAAACTCCAAAGCTATGTTATATATATATATATATATATATATATTACATAAATATATTCTGCAATTTGGCTGATATGCTACCTAACTCCATCTATGATCTATTGGAGTTCATATAAAGCTTTTTTTGGCAGACACCCCATACAAAATGTGTTTGGTTCATGTAATAACACCATATATATATATATATATATACTTTACACTTGCTTACAATAATGTAATACATGATTTTTTTCCATGCCCTTAGTTTAAGATCATTGTTCCTTATTTTGTCCTCTTTTCCCCTATTGGATCCTAATACGGGGTGTTTTACAATCGACTCACTAAATATAAATATATAATTATTTGTTTTAAATCGATCAAAAATTAAAAATAGAGCAAGACAACCAGTAATATGTCAAAATTTATTACGATCAAACGTTACTAATGCAGTCCATATATTTACTCAACCTCCTTATACCTTTGGTTTTTTATGAGAAATGTAAGTCTCGAACCTTCCCCATACATAATACAAAAATATTAAACATTGGTTCACATCAGCAAACAAATTTATGTGCACACTTGCACTTCATTTACCATCAAATTAAACGTCGTTGGGTAGTCATGACATCAAGTATGAAACAAGCCAAAGAGACTCGCCTTCTTTATGTTAGCCAGAAAAATTTCGAGGTGTCATTCACATGGGCTTGGACCAGGTCATTGGTTTTACTGACCTTGACGGATCAACCATTCACAGGCCCACCTAGAGTTGTTGATGGGCCCAAATGATTTTGGACTGACTTCGTTCATGTAACATTATTTCTGGGCTCGATGGTGTTCATTTGCTTCTTGTCAATGTTTCAGTAATAAATAAATTTTAATTAATATAATTATTTAAATCATAAAATGATATGATAATCACAAATTTTATGTCACAATATCTAAAATAGAATTAAGAGTTTATATTACAATAAAACCCCATTATTAATTACAATAAAACCCCATTATAAATAACATTCATTTTTTTCAACTAATTTCAGATTCGAATGGTTGAATCACATGTATCATCATTAATATTTCAAAAAATAATCGCATCACAAGCACTCCCAAATATTATCAAATTGGATACCCATTATGTTTCTATAGCTACAACACCAAATCTAACAAAAATGATTTGATTTAATTAGATTGATTAATTAATTAATTAACTTCGATCAACAAAATTAAATAATTAAACGATCCAATTAAACTAAATAAATGTCGTGCTTGCATATATACACTTTAAACTGTTGACTAAGCTACCCC
The DNA here is from genome assembly GCA_032871835.1 of Dipteronia dyeriana. NCBI lineage: Eukaryota > Viridiplantae > Streptophyta > Magnoliopsida > Sapindales > Sapindaceae > Dipteronia > Dipteronia dyeriana. Next base: position 15,780,814 of record CM065299.1, on the reverse strand, counting down.
TAACAGCAGAATTACCATAAAAACAACTCCGTAATACTACAAAATTACAAACTACAAACCCCGTTCTCCGTCACAAAAAAACCGGTCCGGTCCATCGATCGCTTATAAAATTAATTTTGCTCACATTCCCTCAATTTCTTCTCCATATATATCTCTTTCTCTTATCTTTTTCGTATATCACAGTTTCTTCGCTGGTAAAAAAAAAAGAAAAGAAAACGAACGAGTCAGTCCGGCACGAGCGCACCGACACGATTTCGGCCGACACTATCCGAGACGCCGGTATCCACATCGTATTGTCTCGATATTTCAGCTATTTTCATTTGCCGATACGTCACTGTTTTTTCAGCTGTGTTTAATTTGTTTATTATTATTGTCTCTCTCTCGGTATGGACTCCAAATCTGCAAGTCTCGAAATTCCTCAACCATTCGATTGATAAGAAAACCCTCAGCTCCGTGACGCTGGCGTTTTTTGTTTCTCGAAACCCTAAAGGTATCGATTCGTTTCGATTGATTTAAGTTGTTCTGTTTTGTTTGAAGCTAATTAGGGTTTATTCAGCTCTGGGAGGAGTACTGTTGTTGATATTTCGATTTTGGATAAGATAAAAAAGGTTGAGGTTAGGGTTAGGGTTTTTTTTTTTTTTTTTTTCGATCGTGGAAAAAAAGTTGGAGAATTTGGGGATTTTGTTATATATTTTAGGGTTTGATTTGAGTGCAATACGATAGGTGTGGTTTGAGAGGATAATGTGTATATTGTGTGTGATTCAAAAGTGGTCTCGCCGGGTCGCTACAATGCTGCCTTGGTTAGTTATTCCACTTATTGGTCTATGGGCTCTATCTCAGATTCTGCCACCGGCTTTTCGTTTTGAAATCACGTCTCCGAGGCTGGCATGTGTTTTCGTGCTCTTAGTTACTCTGTTTTGGTATGAGATTTTGATGCCCCAGTTGTCGGCTTGGCGTGTGCGTAGAAATGCAAGGCTGAGGGAGAGGAAGAGGTCTGAGGCAATTGAATTGCACAAGATGAGGAAGACTGCGACGCGGAGATGTAGGAATTGTTTGACTGCATATAGGGATCAGAATCCCGGAGGTGGTCGTTTTATGTGTTCGTATTGTGGGCATATTTCGAAGAGACCGGTTTTGGATTTGCCTGTGCCGCCTGGGGGGATGGGGATTACAAATGCTGGGATTATTAAGGATCTTGTTGGAAAGGGCGGGAAAATATTGAACGGTAAAGGATGGTCTGAGAACGGGTGGATGTGTGGGCAGGATTGGTTAGAGAACGGGAACTGGGTTGGTGGGTCTATTTCAGGGAAATCTAACTATTGGCGGAAGAATGGGAGTGGCATTTTTGGAGGAGATGAGAACTGCTTGGCTGAGAAGTCATATTCTGGTGTTGTTATTTTTGCCTGCAAGCTATTGACAACTTTTTTCTTGAGCATTAGGTGGCTATGGAGAAAGATTTTTAGAATTAGTTCGTCGATTGAAGATGACTCTTCTGATGCGGAACATATGATGGCTAAGAGGGGTGAGAATGGGGGTAATTATCCTGAAAGTAGAGGAGAAAAAGCACGCAGAAAAGCCGAAGAGAAGAGACAGGCTAGGTTGGAAAAGGAGCTTTTGGAGGAGGAAGAGAGGAAGCAGAGGGAGGAGGTTGCAAGGTTGGTGGAGGAACGTAGAAAACTGAGGGATGAGAAGTCGGAGGCTGAGAAAGAGCGTGGAAAAATGTCACCAACTGTAAGGGAGAAAGATAGTAAGAAGGAAGCGGAAAGGAAGCGCCAGGAAAGAAGAAAAGAGAAAGACAAGGGTTCTAGTAAGAGCAACTCTGATGTAGAAGAATTAGAAAAGCGAGCTGGAAAGGAAAGTGAGAGGAAGCGTGAGAATGATCGACGTGAACCTCATAAAATTGGTACAGATATTTTCAAGGGCAATGGCTTGGAAACAGGACATGGAGTAAAAAACACTACTGCAAGTAATTATAACCGGGTAAATGCTGGGGCTAGGTACTTGGATCGTATGAAGGGCACATTTTTGTCTTCGTCAAAAGCTTTTGGTGGAGGTAGTTTCTTTGGAAAGGGCAACAATACTGTTACTGCTGTGAAAGAAATCAAATCTAACAGCTCAATGGATCATTTCCATGCTTCTGGCAACCGGAGAGAATTTTATCCACCTGAGCGTCCATTTGGGAAGTTAACAAATGGAGAAGATAAAAGCATCAACCGTCCTGTAAGTTTTCATTCTACATACTTTACATTTATGTGTCATTTTATCTATTGTTGATTAATGTGACCTAATTTCTAAATGGCAAATTTAGCACTATATTGTAACTACGTCTACTTGCCTGCCTAACTAAATCTCCTATGTGCATTTTAATCCAAGATTGTTGGAATCTTCATGTTACGCTGGTAAATATTATACACATGCATAAGTTTGATGATCTTTTTGTGTATTGCATGAATTTATTTGGAAGAGAGTAACAGTGTGACAACATTGATCTGTGTACTGTAGGTTCTTTCTGAGCCCCAGTCAAGGACAGCACCAAAAAAATCATGGCAACAATTATTCACTCGTTCTTCATCTATTCCTTTGACCTCAAACGCAAATGTCATTAGTAGACCAAATCCAAAGGGTACAACAGGAGTTCAAAGTCCACCACTACCTGCTCAATCATCATCAATGCAAACATTTGATAATCCAATCAATTTTGGGTTGCCTTCACCATTTACAGTGTCTACATATCCAAATGTTGCCACTAGCAGTAGTTTAGGTTTTTCTCCTGTAATTGAACCGATCTTAACTCGTGTTGGAGATGGACCCCGTGAATTTATACCTGAAGAGCAAGAGCTTTTCGAAGATCCGTGTTATGTTCCCGATCCAATATCTTTGCTTGGACCTGTTTCTGAGTCACTTGATAATTTTCAACTGGACCTGGGGACTGGTTTTGTAACAGACATGGGATTGGAAAAGCCTCATGCTTTAAAGAGTATGTCTTCTGCTGATGGCAGTAAGCCATCTCCAATTGAGTCACCATTGTCACGATTGCGAATTGCTGATGAGAAGCTTAACAGTTCTAATTGGTTTCCAAGTACCCCCAAGGCCCAAGATATGCACACATTTTCCATGGATGATGCACATGCAAATGAGAAGGGAACATGGCAGATGTGGAATAGTTCTCCCCTTGGGCAGGATATAGGTCTTGTAGGTGGCTCAGCAAGCTGGATTTTACCCCAAGAGCGAAATAGGTCAAACAATGAAGATTTTATCCTCCCTTCTCAGAAAAATATGGCTTCACTGTTCACTAAGGAAGATCCAGTCTTTTCTGGCACTCATTCCCCTCAGAAGGTTTTTCTTGGCAGTGGCCAAAATGGTGGGGCATTTAGCCCTGTCTCTGGTCCAAGCGATCATGATCCATGGGTACAGAATGTTTTTTTTCCGCCATTGTCAGGTAACAACCACTTTTCTCTCAAAACACAGGAAAAAGGTACTCAGAATGAAGTGACATATGGGAGTCCCAATGGATCTGCATCCAATCATTCTTTTGAACCATCTCCAGCAAATTGTTGGTCCAAGTGAGTGAATCAAACTTTAACACCAATGATACTTTTCTGGCCTAATGTCTTGGTTGTGTATGAGTCACCTGTCTTGCTACTCCCTGCACATACACAGAATAGGAAAAGGGAAATGCAGTATGAAATCTTAAAATGTAGCTGCCAATATGTACAGTTGTAGGTATTTTTGCTAGTTGGGCAGCTCGCTGATACTGATTGTAGTTATTGGAAAAGCTGTAGTTAAAATTTCCATTCCAAAATAGTAGAAGATAGAAAATGCTGTAGTTAAAATTTCTATCCCAAAATGGTAGAGGATCTAAGAAATAAATAGATACTTCTCACTTGGTTTTTATGCTTTGAATACTAGGATATTGTCAAGGCTTTCATTAAACTCTAGTACTGAATAATATGGAAAGAAATCTACATTGCTTAAAATGTTCGAAAGCATGTTTCCAAATTGTTCCATGCTTTTAAAATCACCAGAAATTGTAGAGGATTTAAGAAATAAATAGATACTTCTCAGTTCTCACTTGGTTTTTGTTCTTTGAATACTAGGAAATTGTCAAGGCTTTCATTAAACTCTAGTACTGAATAATATGGAAAGAATCAACAATGCTTAAAATGTTCGAAAGCATGTTTCCAAAATTGTTCCATGAACTTTTCAAATCACCAGGCTGTTGCTACTTATATTTGATGGACACAATCAAAATACTGATTATCATTTGTGTAAAAGTAATTTGCTTTACAGCTTTAATATGCTAGGCCAAGGGTGCAAGTGCATTGAATACTTAGCAATCAGAATAAAAAATGTGTGATATACTTGTTTTATGGTAATGATTGCATGACAAAATAATTTTGGAAATGTCATACAATTCGACACATTGAGAAAATATAAGAACTAGGATAAAAACATATTGTTTAAACCATAGTTTCTTTATTTCTGCATGACATAGTGATTGAATTATAATTTGTGTCATCCATATCATACAAAGATGAAGATTGTGGAAAATGCTTTGGCTTAGTGTATGATTTGATTTAAAGTACTTGATATTGACGCCATGTCACTGGTATCATATTATTTATCTAAAAGGAAAAATCAGGTATCGAATCTTGTTTGGTCTTTTGAATAATATTAAATTCTGAGAAGAAGGGCTGCAATACTGTATTTTGCAATATATGTGTAATAACAAAATGAAGAAACTGATGGATAAAATGGCAATAGTTTGACACAACATCCTGTAATATGGTTGTTGCTGGGACACCGGATACCATATAATTGAGATTTTTTATGAATGATGGGCATGTGCTGTAAAACTGATTACCGTGGTGATTTTAAGCTCGGAAGTGTATTAGAAGTGGAAGTGCATGGTCCAATACTTTTTTTTAATATATGTACATGCTATTTGTTCATTATCCTGATAGTTTTGTACATGATTTTAAGCTCGGAAGTGTATTAGATGTTGAAGTTCATGGTCCAATGCTTTTTTTTTTAATATATGTACATGCTTAGGAAATTATGATAGTTTTGACTTTTGATTGATTGTTTTCTTCAATGAATACGGGGTCCTTTGTGCTTGGTTGAGGTTGTTCTGGACACTCTAGTTTGATGTCTATTCATCTTGTTTTAAATGTCACTATGGTTATCTGATTATTGTTTACTTCTGTGATCATCGGCAGGAAGGATTGGGCTGTGCAGGGTAATGGAGAAGCTGTTGGCAGGTCATCTGTTTCAAGGCCCCATATTGGGGGTTTATTTCCCACCCCAGATGTACAATCACTTTGGTCATTTGATTAAAAAGAAGAAGAAGAAAGAACAGTGACAGTATGAAGGACTTAAATACACCTCCTGTTCATGAGAGGCAAATAACCTCTTTTGGCGGATATTTTAGAATACTGGACGCAATGTATCTTCCTTCTTCTATTTTATAAGGGATACTGACCGTTTACTTACTTTAGCTTGGATAGGTATACACGTGGCATGCATTCACTTGTGCATCAGGTAGCAGCTAGGTATGTTATGTTTCTTAAAATTCTTTTACTTATGGTTCTGCTGGAAGGGGGGTTATATTCCCATTTTGAGGAAAATTCTATTCCTCCTCCTAGCTGCTTATATATTTAAATCATCAGTTGAATGGATGTCCACTGACATGGACCGTGAAAATGCAAGATGCTTTTGTTCATAAATCTCGTTGTTGTTATTATCTTTTTCCTAAAGTTAGGCGTTTACCAACAATTTCGTGGAGACCCGGCTTCCCCATTTTGAAAGACCAATTGCCCATTAGTTTTCACAGTAGTTTTGTACAGCAGTTTGAAATATTTACTGTTATTGCCAACTTTGGGATGCTGGATCAGCAGATAAAGTTGGTGTATGTTTGTATATTTTCAATCCCCTACCGAGTTCAGATACTCCTGATACTTTTTCAGTGGTGTTGGCCGTTAGAAATGAAATGTGAAATGTGACAAGCAGAAGCTGTTGCTTGGTTAATAGAATAGCGTCATATCTATTGATTAGGTAGGAAGATGCATAGAGGCTTTGTTGTTAATTGTTGATGTGGGGAATGTATGTGGTGCTGTATTTGGGTTCCAGGTTCTTTTCTAGTTTCCCATAAAAGGGATCAAAAGCTTTGAAAGCCGTAGATATGGTTTCGTTCTGTGACGAAAACAACTATTATTATATGCTGTAACTCCTATAAGTAGATGAGTAGAAACCTCTTTAAAAGCGTCCCCAACCCGTTCTTTGATTTTGACAAGTATGTGATCGACATATTAATCATCCAATAAGAATGGTAAAAGATTTAAAAGTGAATGTACCAAGTAATTGTCTAAGTCATAGTGCGATGTTAATGCTACTGGTGGTGTTTTGAAACAAAATCTTATCTCACACTAATCCAACAATCGGTTGGTATTAAGAATAATAATAAAAAATTACATATGATGAAAAGTTGTAGGAGAGGATGTTAATGTTTTGTTAAGACTTATTGCAGTCTTAGCATTTTAGGACCAAAATAATTAATACAACGGTTGAGATTTAATATTTGGATGAATATAAGAAGCTAAGGTCCGAACCAGCAAGATCTGGATTACATTTATAAGAGCCGTGCTATTAACATACATCTTACCGGTCTATTTATGTTTCATTTTTAAAATGGTTGATTTAAGTAAATAAAGTTAAATGTTATTATTATTATTTTTGATTTATTTTCAAAAATACTGATTTTACTTCTTTTTTTTCCGAACTTAATATATCTCTTTTTTGATCTATGTGTACGTCTCTCTCATCTCTTTAGACAATTCTTACGGATGTGGATGTCATTTTTAGACAACTATTTTAGATTTTTGATATCGTTTAATTCTTCTATATACTTGATATTGTTTTCATAATCTTCTATAATATTTTGTATGTGCGTAAAAAGTAAATTTTAGGGTTTAAGATTTGAGATTGTTTTTTTCAAGAAATATATTATAAAAACGTGGTTTTTTTTTATTAAAAAAAAATGAATATTGGATTTTATTAGATTTATTTTGTAGAAGATTTTTTTAAAAAAATTGTATATCTATTAAACTAATTTTAATAAAGAAAAGAAATATTACATAATTAAAAAATAGGATACATATAGAACAATAGGATGTCCCAATAGCATACATTTACATTGGATAGCGAAAATAAAACAGAAAAAACGGAAGATAGATAGATGGACAACGTACCCTACTACCCTATTTAAAAGTGCAATAAACGTGGTGTTTGTGTAAATATGGTGAGTCAAAATTAATCTAAAGTCTAAATAAGTGGCTATAAATTTATTTGATTTATTACAAATTCAAGGGGTGAATGATTCGAATTCACGTTCTTTCACATTCTTCAAATTCTCGTAATGCGCAATAAATGGTATTTATGAAAGGATAATATTGGGTACCGATTAGTCAGTATTCAAGGTACTGACCATTTATTTTAATTGGTAGAAAAAATTATTTACAGTGTTTGATATTAAATATATGGGATTGATTGTGGATTTTTCCACCAATAAAACAAAATAGTCAGCATCTTGGGTACTGACTAGTCAGTATTTAAGTATTTTTCTATAAAAAATATTGTTCGAGTACTGACCGATAGTATCCAGCTATATTAACTAACTAATAGTTAGCTGTTACGTAACCCAAAGTAAAGAGAAAATGGTAAAAAGTAAAGGTGTAAAAATGGACTGGCCCGGCCCATTAGGGACGGCCTGACCAGTCCATTTCTAGAAATAGGCCGAGCCGGGTCGGGCCGGCCTGTTTCCAGAGAAGCAGGCCCGGCCCGCCCCGGCACGCCGGCCTGCCTCAGGCGGGCCGTGCCAGGGCGGCCCATCGGGCCCCTCTGGCGGGCCGGCCCTGCCCTGCCAGGCCTAACGGGCCTGGTCCGGCGGGTTAGTTTTTTGGTCCAATTTTTTTTTTCAAATTACGTTTTTTTGGATTTAGGGTATATGGTTTAGGATTTATAGTTTATGGTTAAGGGTTTAAAATTTAAAATGAATGAAGAGAACGAACAATTATTAGGATTTGAAATGAATAAAGAGAACGAACAATTTTTTAATTATTTATTTATTTTTCACTTATGGAATTCAGTAATACATATCTACATGATTGCCTCATTAAAAACCTTACCAAGAAAAACCCAGTGGGATAAAAACTTGGTAAGGGAAAAAGAGTGCAACCGTTTTACAACTTACAAGTAAATAATAAATACATATGTAAAAGTATAACCTAGTTCTGGCCCTGGCCACTACCTGAAGGGTCATCAATATATAGATTATCGAAATTTAGATTAAGTTCTTTATCTACAGTTAGATTTTATAACCTTTTTTTAGCATGCTCCCAATCCCGAAGGCATGTTAATACCTCCACCATCTTTGGAGACAAACAATTTCTTCTTGGTTCAATTATGCGTCCACTGGTGCTGAAACCTTGTTCTGAAGACACCGTTGACACTGGAATAACCAGTACGTCACGTGCTAAGTGTGACAGGACTGGATACCTGTACGTATAGGTCTTCCACCATAACAACAAATCAAACTCTTCCTTGTCTTCAACAGCATCGAACTGTGCTTCAAGGTACCTAATAAGTTCGGTACAAGAAGATGGGCTAGATCTTTGCCCTGAAGAAGTACTTGCTGATTTGTCTTTTTTTCTTCGTTTCAGAAGGCTCCAACTTGTTTGCTTCGGCTCTGTCTCCGGTCGTGTTGATTGGGGGATGTCAATGTTGCCAAACCTGGTCTCTTAAATATGAAAAATCTCGAACAACTTGGTTCGAATGTCAGTAATTTGTTCTGAATAATCTATTGACAAATTAATACCAATAAACTCAAGCAAAACTTCTAAACTAGATAATTTAACCCTGGGATCTATTATAGCACTTAAGGCATAAAGTAAGGGAATGTTAGCCCAATATTTTTTCAACTTTGTCTCCATGACAACAATTGCAGCGCCTAGATGTTCATCTTCTCTATAACTGTTTAACAGTTCAGACATTTCCACTATCTGATGGATTGCCTGGGAAGATGTGGGGTAATATACCCCGGAAAGAGTTACAGTGGCATTGTAAAATATCTTTAAAAATTGAACAAAAATCTTTGCCACATACCAATCGTCTGTGGAAAGTAATTTTGGACTAAGTTGTCCTGTTTCGGTCAATTTCATGTTATAAAAACATGTAATGGTTGTATCATATTCCAAACAATTTTACAACATTAAATAAGTAGAGTTCCACCTTACCGGCATATCAGTTTGGAATCGTCAGGGTTTGAGACCGTTTAATTTACAATGTCTCTTGAATTCACTGAATCTAGGATTAGAACTGTAAATCCAAGAAATGGCATCTCTGATGCGATCTATTTGGTCGCTTACCTGCTTTAAACCAGCTTGTACAACTAAATTTATAATATGGCATGCACACCGTTGATGGAAGAAATAACCTTCATCTTGCGGGATATTTCTTGCAACAAACAATGCAATAGAGCTAGTATTTGCAGATGCATTGTCAAATGTGATTGAAAGAATGCGATGCGTGATTTCATAAGTTTCTAAAACTTCCATTATGACATTAAAAATGTTTTCTGCGGTATGTGCAAAATTCATAGGAAAAAAACCAAAAATTCTTTTTGTTATCCTCCAATCAGAATCTAAATAGTATCCCGTGACACATAAATAGTCCTGTTTGGAACATGCATTCCAAATATCAGAAGTTAATGCAACAGAGACACTTAAATGCTGTATTTCAGCAACTAAGTCATCCATTTCGGTTTCAAACAATCGTATCAAATCATTTCTAGTGGTGGTTCTATAAATAGGTTCATATTGGGGGTTATATGCAGATGTGATTAATTCTTTATAAAATGGACTCTCACCAATACTGATCGGTTGATCAGTTTGTGCAATGTATCGTGCCAAGCACTCTCTAGCCTGCATGGCGTCGAACTGCCACGTCGTAACGGACCCGTCTGGGTGCCGTTGAAGCTGTGTCTGGGTTGTAGTATCTACCTGTCCATGTGCAGGCATACATTTGTGCATATGCCGTCTCAAATGTCCGGTTCCCCCCGTACTTATAGCATAATTCTTATGGCAAAACTTATATTTAGCTCTAAGGCCAGACGCCCCGTTTGGGAGTGTCATTTGGACTATGTTGAAACATTGCCACACATCTGATGTTAATTTTCTGGGACGTGATGTTGGTGTAACGCCGGAACTAGAAGGTCCCGCTTGAGTATAGGTCGGTTCTGAAATATCAAATCCATCGTTGAGCATATTCAAACCGTCCGGAAAATAAGGCTGCTGGTTAGGATCCATTATCTGAATAAAAATATGAGCACTATAGTAGTTAATAGTCAAATTAAAAATCAATATTTACTAACAGTAATCTTAATTTACTAACAATAATTACTATAACTAATACGACACTTACAATAATTTATTTACTTAAAAAACAAATTAAATAAACAAAAAAAATCATAATCTACTAACATAAAATTTTAAATTCACTAGTTCACTACTACAAATAAAATTGATAAATTTACTAACATAATATACTAACATAAAATTGATGATTTGAACAACTACTCTTAAATTTACTATCATAATCTACAAATGAAAAATTTTAATTTATGAAAAAAAACAATATCAAACGTAATTACTACACTTAACATTCATCATTTACTTATTACAAAAAGTAATTTCAGTAATACAAATTAACTTTCTAAATTTATTAATAACAAATATTAAAATTACTACTAAACTTAAAAATCTTAATAAACTAAACAAATAATATTAACATTAAAGCCCAAAAATTGATAAACTAACTAACTAAATAGATAATGTTTTCAATAAGTAACTCAAATCTAAACATAAACATATAAATTTACTATGAGAATATGTTAGACCAAAAGTAATAACAAAATTGTACTTTTAAAATTTGGTGTGTTGGTGGAAAACGTAGAGAATTTTGTAGAGAGAGTAATAACCAAAATGAATGAAAAAGTTTAGAGAATTGGAGAATATATTAGAGATTGAGATTTTAGAGAATGAGATATTGAAAGAATGATAGAGAGAGTTAATGGAAAATGAAATGGATGGAAGTATTTATAGAAAAATTTGATTTGTGAGTCAAAATGTAATTTAAAAGATTGTAGGGGGGTTTTGGTAATTTTAATTTCCTCCAACGGCTGGAATTGATTTCCAGCCTTTGGAGGTTTTTTGAAAAAAAAAATAAAAAAATAAAAAAATAAAAAAAAATTGGCCGAACGGACCGGTCCGACAGGCCTGACACGCCGGATTGGCGTGCCAGGCGGGCCGGCCTGCCGGGCCTCCTTCCAGAGGCCCGGCACGAGGCCCGTCCCGGGCCAGGCTGCGGCCTGGCCCTCTTCCTTCACGGGCCGTTCCAAGAACGGCCCGTGAACTCCCTGGGCTTGCCGGACCGGCCTGTCACCGGCCGGCCCATTTTTACACCACTAGTAAAAAGTGAAAGAATTTTTACCACGTGATAATATCCTATTGGGGTCCGTATAACTGGATACCCAATCGTTTTCCTTACAAAAAAATCTGTGTTAATTTAGGTGTAATTTTTGTTTCCCTGTACTTATCTATTTATTTAAGATTAGATGTTTTTTTTGAAGTTTTTTTATCTCACTAACTTAGAAATCTTTTATCTGAGCTTCAAATTCGTTTATTTACTAGTTAAGCCATGCTCAAAACATATAAAATGAAAATATTTATTGTGGTTATTGTCTTAATCAATTCAATATAAATATATTTTTATAATAAATGTTTTTCTCAAATGGCTATAGTTTTTTTGTGTTCTCAAATTCACTTCTCTTATAGGAGGAATATCATCCACCCTAATCATAAACCTTAAAATATTTTAAAATTATTTTAAGTGACTTTTCAAAATGTTTTAATAGCAATATTAAATTTGTGGAAATGGTTGAAAATGACAACGTATAACATATGAAATTCGTTTTTAGCCGTATACAAAATTTTAATCGTTAATAATAACTTTTTTAATTTTTTTTTTAATATATATCCATAAATTACAAAATGCCCTCAATATCAATTTTTCAATTTTCTTTTATTTTTTTTCTACCTTCTTCTTTCTTCTTCTCTCTTTATTCGTCCTCATCAAATTTCGATTTTTGTTCTTGTAAATCGACCAACTAGAAGATGGTTTAAGCATGGTTTTGGTCTTATTGCATCACTATGCTTTGTCAATAATCGAATTAAATAAGGTTTCAAGTTTTTTCCAGAGATATCAAGTTCACTGGTTCGAAAACTTGAAATCTTATATAAAAACTTAAAATGTTGATAAGTTTTTGTGTAAGATTTCAATCAAGTTTTTGATTCCAGAAAATTTCAAGTTTCACTGGTTCAAAAACTTGAAATCTTATATAAAAACTTGAAAGTTTACAAGTTTTTGAATAAGATTTCAAATTCCGGGTAAGATTTATATTTTATAATATGATTTCAAATTTTTGTAAAACATTTCAAGTTTGTCTAAGATTTCACGCTTTCAAGTTTCAAATCATCTAAAATATCATATCTCAACCCAATCAACCCTCAAAATTGATACATTTCAACATTTATTAATGGAATTGTTAAAAATGACCGCATCTAAATGAGAGATTTATTTTTAACTACATGTAAAATTTTAATTCTTAATAACCATTTTTTGAAAAAAATCAGTGTATATCCATAAATTACTAAAATACCCCTAAAATAATTTTTATAATTTGTTTTGTAAGTAATTTTTTTTCGGTCTTCTTCTCTATTCGTTCTTCTTCCTTTTTCTCTTTGTTTCCTGCAAATTGAACACAATCGCACCATTGTTAGAGGCAAAAAGCACGGAATCATAGAATCGCCTTTGAAGATTTGAAGATTTGAAGATTTGAAGATTTGTAGGTTTGAAGAAGTGAGTGAGTAAAACCTTTTTCGATTTGCTATAAATCGGTTTAAGTTGTGTAAATATCTTACATTTGTGAATTAATTGAGTTTGAAACATTTACTTTAATATGATTTTAACATTATTGCATCACTTTTGTGTGTTTTGTGAAGAATTGAATGAAATAAAGTTTCACGTTTATTTTTCAGAAGATTTCAAGTTTCACTGGTTCGAAAACTTGAAATCGTATATAAAATCTTAAAACGTTGACAAGTTTCTGGATATGATTTCAATCAAGTTTTTTTTCAAAAGATTTCAAGTTTCACTGGTTCGAAATCTTGAAATCTTATGTAAAAACTTGAAATGTTGACAAGTTTCTAGGTAATATTTAAAACATGATTTCAAGTTTTCGTAAAACATTTCAAGTTTGTCAAAGATTTCACGCTTTCAAGTTTTTTTTTTCAAACCGAACTCCAACATCCACTCCCAAATCATCCAAAATATCAGACCTCAACCCAATCAACCCTCAAAATTGATACATTCCAACATTTATTATTCCCTAAACATGTTTTTGACAATAAGAGAGCGAATAGAGGAGAGAGAGAGAAGAGAGCAAAGCCAAGCGGTGCAGCCTAGGCAGCTCGGCAACACCTTCGCCGGGTGTTACACGCCCAAGCGACGACGTCCGACAATGATGAACGGGGAAAGAAAGAGAGGAGAGAGAAAAATAAAGATGAACGCGGAGAGAGAAGAGAGGAGAGAGAGAGAGAGAGAGAGTGTGTGTGTGTTTGAGGATAGTTTTTATATGAGGACATTCAAATAATTTCTAAAAAATATGGTTATTAACAATTAAATTTTTGTATGTGGTTAGAAACGAAATTCTAATATTTTGGATGGTTAGTTTTGGTTTTCTCTCCATTTATTATTCCCTAAACATGTTCTTAACAATAAGAGAGCGAAGAGATGAGAGAGAGAGGAGCGAGGAGAGAGAGGAGAGAGAGGAGAGAGAGAGGAGAGGAACGAGGAGAGAGAAGAGAGCGAAGCCAAGCGGCGCACACCTTGGTTCAGCGTAGCCTAGGTAGCTCGGTGACACCTTTGTCGGGCGGTGCAGCCCAAACGACTACGTCCGGCGATGATGAGCGGGGAAAGAGAGAGATGAGCGGGAAGAGAGAAGAGAGAAGAGAGAAGAGAGGAGAGAGAAAAAGAGTGTATTTGGGGATTTTTTTTATAAGGACATTCAAGTAATTTTTTAAAAATATAGTTATTAACTATTAAACTTTCGTATGTAATAAGAAACAAAAATATAATATTTTGGATTACAAGTTTTGGTTTTCTCTAATATTATTCTCATATTATTTTGACTACAATGTAAGTTTGTAACAAAAATTCTCCCGATTTCTTAATATTCCTTCTAATATTTTTCCATATTTCTTAATATTCCTTCTAATCTTTTATACGATGCAACGCTTGTGTTTTCGTTACGAAACTCGAAGCCCATTGACTTGGCAAAGAAGACTCCGTTCAAGAATCTTTGTTGGATTTCAATTCTTTGTCGTGCTATAATAAACACGTTAGAAACAAACTTGAAATAAGATAGCAAGAGAAAAATGGATTGAACAAACAAAAAATGCTTGAAAAATAGTGAAGAACATAAAAAACACATGCATTAAAGCACCCATATAGAACACATAGCAGTACTTGAAATACATTACACTCTACTTGTCAATAGATAACAACATTACATAAGAGATCGATAATATACTAGATTAAGTCGATAATTTGTCATGAATCCTACGATGGGACTGCATCGCAAGGCTGTGGCTCTTGTTACTCGGGTGGTGGTGGTGGTGGCAGCGCTAGTTGCTGTTGCTCTCCTTGCCATGTCCAAACAATGTCCTTCAGGGCAGGTCTTATGTCTTGCTTCATCACCTTCTGGTACTCCAACGTGTCTCCACTGCTCTTTTTCACCTCCACCAAGTGAAAAAACGGAGTGATTTCGAAGATTTCTGCATCGATTCCCAGCACTCCTTTCCTGCCTTCTTTGCAGCCTTCCATTTTCAGCAATCCCCCGTCTTTCTTCTTTACTGTCAGCCTAAGACGCCTAGCAATGTCTTCCAGCTTCGAGATGATAGTTGATGCAGCCTTGTTGGATGTGAACCTTTCTTCCTTCTTCCGATCTCTCTCCTCAAACAAGCCAGATAAGTCGAAGCCTGCTGAGAACGAGATGATATCGAAAGCATTCAAGTTGCAAGGCTTTGCTGCCACCAATTCATTCTTCGATTCTACCACAAGAGTGTTACTTTCATTTGCACTAAAAACCGCATCAGCATCCAGTGGGTTAAGTTCTCTCCCTTCTGTTTCAAAGGTAATTGGTTTTTCTAGTCCCTTGCAGAACCAAGAATTTTCCATTATTTTTGCTATGGATATTCTAGTACATGGGTTTGGATCCAAGATCTTCGTCAGCAACCTCCTCACTTCTGGGGAAAACCAGTTAGGGAATTTAAAATCCGCCTTACCAATCTTCCTGTACATTTCCATCAAATTCGAATCATGGAACGGGAGATAGCCTGCAAGTAAAACATACAAGATCACTCCACATGACCATATATCAGCTTTCGACCCATCATAGCCTTTTCTGTTGATGACTTCCGGAGCAACATAGGCTGGTGTCCCACAGGTCGTATGGAGCAACCCGTCTTGATGTTTAGATTCAGCAAGTGCACTCAAACCAAAATCCGAAACCTTTAGATTCTCATTCTCATCCAACAAAAGGTTTTCCGGCTTTAGATCCCGATGGAACACACCCCTACTGTGGCAGTAATCAACCGCACTTATCAGCTGTTGAAAATATTTCCTCGCAGCATCCTCCTTCAGCTTTCCTTTGGCTACCTTGTTGAAAAGCTCACCCCCTTTAACATATTCCATCACGAAGTAAATCTTGGTTTTGCTCGCCATAACCTCGTATAGCTCCACCACATTCGGATGTCTAACCATTCTCATGACGGAAATCTCTCTCTTAATTTGATTAATCATCCCGACCTTAAAGACCTTCTCTTTGTCAATTATCTTAATCGCCACACTCGTACCGGTTTTCAGATTCCTACCATGGTGGACCTTGGCAAAGGTTCCTTGGCCTAATAATTTCCCTAATTCATACCGTTGCATCAATATGGTCCCTTTGTTTTCCATTCTCCGTCTTACTAATCTTTTACACGCAATACGCGATAAAAGCTAAGCTAATTCACCGGCTATTGCAATATATATGTGATATAAGTATATGCAACACAGGACACGATCTCAAGAAAATTAAAGCCTAACCATCTTCTACATCATGCTTTAATATGACATGTTCTCTAAAGTTTCTGGGCATACCAGAAGTTTGAGCATGAATTTGAAGCGGGACTCGAATCGAATTTTGAACCGCATCAAGGACAAACAAGTGCAGATTGGATGGAGGTAAAACTTGATCAACTTCAACCAAGTAGTTTTCAACTTTGAAGCACATCTTTCAGCATTCCCAAATACAAGCTTTATAATGAATTGGATAATAATATTGATAGTAGTCTGGATTTGCTTCCAATTTTTTAGATAACCAACCTGGAAAAATCAATATACAATCAATTAGAGTTATAGAAAGAATGGAAAATGAAAAAAAAAAAAATCCCTTAAAAATTAACAACAGCTAGGACACTAATATCCTGTTACTAAATTCAGACAACTTTCTTCAAAAACCAAGATTTGGGAAATCAATTGCAAGACACAATCTAACATAATTAAGAAGATTAAAAACACATTTTTGTTATTTAGGCTGTTTTTGGAAGCATAACAAATTTTGAAGATTTTATTTAAAAAAAAAAAACACATAAAGCTGTAATTCCATGCAATCTCATCATCAAAACCCACCAAATTTATAAATCAGCAACAAAACAATGTAATGAAATCTAAGAAAATAATCAACTTTGGGTATTCTAGAGATGCAGAAACAGAATCATGTAGAAAAACCAAACACAAAGGCACCAAAATTATTTTACATGCAAGAAAACATGTTTGCAAAAGCAGCAAAAGAAAATCAAAATATATTCTTTATATATATAAAATAAAATAAAAAACTGTACCTTTTTAAGTGTTTGTAGATTGAAGAAGAAGAAATCTGGAACAGTATGACAGATGATGATGATAATGTGAGAAAATTCTGAGCTGAAAAATGAAGAAAGGTCGAAGCTTTAGAAGGTTTTTTATATCTGGTACTGAGCCCACCGCATAAAAATGATTTTTTTATCTCTTCTGTTTTTAAAAACAGAGTTTACAACAACACACAACAGTCCAAATTCCATACCAGCTACCACTTTGTTACTGTTACTGTCATTATTATTCTATTTATAATTATTAATCATCATCATCTTTGATGGCCTCCTTTTAATAACGCGCTAAAGTAATCCTATTCATGGACTTTTTTTTTATAAAAAAAAATTAGTGCGTCACAGTTTTTATTACCTTTTCCGTCTTAATTGTCGTATCAAGTTTGTAATGCGAGAGATATGATCTAAATAATATTGGTATGAAAATTATATGAGTCAATCCCTTATCATCAATTTTGAAATCTTTAACACGCTTTTGATTTGAATAATATTGGATTTTATTTAAAATTCTCTCTCTTTTAATCCTTTTGTATAAATATATCTTGAAATGGAATTATTTATTATCATCACTTTAGATTATAATTTTAACAAAGCATTATCAGACACTAATAGTTAAAAAAACAAACAAACTAAAGGGCATAAAGAAAAATATAATTACCCGTAATATTTATTTTGAAAGTAGATATATATATTAAAAATTAAATTGAAGTTTGAATCAAATTTCGATTGTGAGTGTATTAATTGGATTAATAAAACGTGTTGCTTGGGAAATCTCTATTCATATCTTACAAGTTACAAGTCTTTGTGTACATTACCGGACAATCTAGTTATTATAGCAGCCAATTACGACACGACACCTGTGTAAGAAAGCAAAGAATCTTATTGGATTCAGTCCCGACGCGGCCTTCCTTGGTCACAGGCTCACATGCTAAAACCTTGTCCCGTAGTCGTCAACTGCTCTTGCATCCATACACGTGGCTGTCAAAAGCTTTTACAGCCATACACGTGGCTTTTATTCATTTTGTGATCACGTCACGTCGTCACGCAACAACTATTTGGTTTCCATGTTTGTTC
Organism: Dipteronia dyeriana; assembly: GCA_032871835.1. Taxonomy (NCBI): domain Eukaryota; kingdom Viridiplantae; phylum Streptophyta; class Magnoliopsida; order Sapindales; family Sapindaceae; genus Dipteronia; species Dipteronia dyeriana. Next base: position 15,762,659 of record CM065299.1, on the reverse strand, counting down.
GTGGAGGCCAAATTGTGTACCCTCAAGTCTCAAGAATCAAAGTTCTACACATCTCTCTCTTCCGATCTTGATTGTTAGTTTAGGTGGAGTGCATCTCACCGTTCACGTTGGTAGTCGAAATTCAAATGCCATCATATATATATATTTATAGGCACGTGTGAAGTTCTCTTTTTTGATATTAATCCATTTGAACGGATCATATCATATTATTAATCCATTCGATCTCGGATAAAAAATAATCTCAATTGAAGCTTATAAGGATGACATGGTGATTTATAGTTGAGTACATTTTCACCCTTCAAACTACCCAAAGTTTATCATTCTTGCAAGGGTCCTTTTATCATTTTATCATTACCTTTTTTTTTTTTTAACAAAACTGTCGTTCTATCGTTACAATAACGAGGTTCATTGTTTTTAAATAATTAAGACACAGGATATCACATAGGTCTCATTCTTTTGACGGTTTATCAGTAATATAAATGTCTTTCTGTATTTATCAATTTTTTTTTTATTATTTTTTTAAAATAAAATTCATCACTTTAATCCATTTAACTAAATATTTAAAAGTTAATTATTTTAAAAACAAGTAAAAATACATTTTTGTTCTTATTACCATTTAATTTAGCTAGATTGATTATCTTACTTTTAAATTAAAATAAAAAACAATAAAATTCTCAACAATAAAATCATAAATAAATATATTATAAAAAAAATCTTAAATAAACAATAATAAAAAAATCCATTAGTTTTTATTTATTTTGTATTGTTACCATAAATGATATTTATTTAGTTGAAATGATTATCTTAGCTTTAAATGGCTTTGTTCATAATTTTTTTTTGTAATCTATTTATTTAAGATTTTATTACCGAGAATTTCATTGTTTTACATTTTAATTTAAAACTAGGACAACCATTTTAACTAAATAAATATCTATTGTGTAAAAAAAATACAAACTAAGAAAAAATTAATGGATTTTTTATTATTTAATTAAGATTTTTTTTGTTATATATTTATTTAAGATTTTATTATTAAGAATTTTATTGTTTTTTTATTTTCATTTAAAGATTAGATAAACATTTTAGCTAAATTAAATAGTAATAAGGATAAAAGTATATTTTTATAGGTTTTAAAATAATTGATTTTTAAATACTTGATTAAATAGACTAAAGTGATGAGTTTTATAAAAGTAAGGAATAAAATGATATATATATGATAATTCAGTGGGACTTATGTGAAATTTCATCCTATTAAAAGGCACCAAATTTAGGTACTTGTTCTCTGTACATGGCCCCATGAACATGTCTTAAACGCGTCAAATTTCAGTAGGTAATTAGAGAGACAAAATAAAAATAAAAATAAAAATTGAATTTTATGCCATTATTGTATACAAAAAGAGTAGGATAATTATTATTGCTGGTTTGGCGGTGGACCTGGTCGATAGGGAATGACGATCAACCTACCAATCTACCATAGAAACGACCATAATGGTTTTGGTAGGTGGGATTTTTTATTTTATTTTTTTTAAATAAATTAACTTTGTAATAAATAATAAATGGGCCCATATATATCAACCTCATCGATCTATAATTGCAGTCAACTTTTATGAGTAAGTGTGTTTTTAATATGACTTTACACTAAAACCCTTCTTTTTTTTTTCTTTTTTTTTTAACGTTAGAAATTGTTTTGATTTTTTTTTTATTGTTTAGGAAAAACCAAATCAGTTATTTTAATATATGAAGTATCATAATTACCTTTTATAAAATCTATTATATATATATTAGGAGAAGTTCAAAATCTAGACTTTTTCCAAAGGTTTGTTTTTGAATTTTTTAAAAATATATGAATTTTTTCAAATACCCTTTATAAATTTTAGATATTTAATTATATAATTCTTTCATTATATATATACAATATCTTTTTTGTAATTTACATAACCAAAAATTATGTTTAAAAAATACACTGTCAACACCATTTTTATAATTTATACAACCAAAAGCTTGTTTTTTTAATTGAAAGCTCTATTGAATAAAAGCTTTATTAGTAAAATATCTACTCTAAAAACTTTACTTGAAAACCCATACCAAACATACTCTAAGGCTCCGTTTGGGAGAGTTTCTTCAAGTAGATCTTTTAGAGGTAGATCTTTTAAAATAGACCTTTTATAAATAGGGCTTTTAATAAGAATATGTTAGTCGTTTGATTGTCAATTAAAAAAAGCTTTTATAAATGGTAAGATTATCAAAATATTCAAAAACTATTTTAAATGATAGAGTTATATTAAATTTTTTAGTGTTATTAAAAAAACTCAAAAAGATCTACTTGGAAAAGCCTAAAATTTGAACTTCTCCAAGTAGATTTAAAACAGTTTTTTTAATAATCTAAAAGCTATACCGAGTGACAACCAAACGACATAATTTTTATTTAAAAGAGTTTTTTTTTTTTAATTAAAAAAACTCTTTTAGTCGGTAAACAAGCTCTTCCAAACGGACACTAATACTAATACTGTATCTTCAAAAGACATTCCGATTTTCCTGTAAGTTTCATATATTCATGATGACACCATTACATGGTAAATGATACGTTAATATGGTTTAATACAATATTGTCATGACCATTGCACAATGTATTTTGGTGGTTAATAATGCTCATCCAATCCTGTAATAGTGTAATATCGCATTGTTCGAGTTGCTGTACAAATAAAAAGTTAATGGGTTACAAACTACAAAGGAAGAAAGTAACGATCGAGAAAATGATAGAAGTACTAAGTGATAAAAATTATAGAGGTGATTCATGTACATAAATTTTTAAAAAGTTAGGAATTATTATGGGGTCATAATTTCTGTTCTCATTTTATGCATGTGGCCATGCGGGGGCATGATTTGACACATGAGTTTGCTTCATCCACAAAATTCAATAAAATAACCTTACGATAAGAGACCATGCAATGCAAGGTGAGGTGTATGATAAAAAGAGATTGCTTCCAAAATGAGGCAAAATTGGAACTTTTAAATGGATATTTTGTAAGCCTAAAGTGGCCCTGAGTAGTAACTACAAAAGTATCATTTATATCTTTTAGAGATTTCTCAGTTGTTTGTTTATGGGATGAAGAGTTAACATTTGTTCGGCAGTAAACCTTTCATATTTGTATCATAAGATCATAGGTTCAAGGTCTTTTTTCCTTTCTAAAAAGCTCTAAATTTATGTAATATTTTTTAAAAAAATGTTTGTTTATTACTTGTTTCATCATACAAATATCCTCCTAATCTGAAAAATAGTGTCAATATGTGTTCTTACGGCAGGTATTGTATCACTTCCAAAAAAAAGTTTTTGGATCTATAACGGCCTGATATAAGGTTTTTATTGATTTTTTTTAATCTTTATTAAATATGAGGGTTTTTCTAGATTTGTTGAACCTTTTTTTTTGATAAATTTACTAATAAATAGAATCTATGTAAGTTTTCCATGTACAAAGGATCCTGACAGGAAATGTCGGCGAGAAGGTTCTAGGAAAATTGTTTCCAGGAATGGATTAGAGTGTTAAAAAAGGAAACAATTTTTTGTTCAATTGTCTTAGCCGAAATTTCAACAGTGAAAAAGCTATTGCAACCTGATTTTTCCAGAAATTTCACTGTGCTTGAAGACATTGTCAAGGATATGGCTAGATTTAGATAACGTAATTCACATTGCAATAGAACATATTTTAAAACACGCGTCGCTGAATCATGTCACCATATCAATAATTATGATACAAATATTGTCTGGCAGTTGAAGAATATTACAATGCCACGAGATGTGTGTACCTACCTCTGTTTCCGCTCATGTTTGGTTGGTTTGCCTTTGCCAATGATTATGAGTCGGCCAACTGAGTTGCCGCTTCTGCTGCCGCTTGCTCGCGACCAGCTGCAGGTGAATGACAAGCGTGAAGAATGGTGCATACATCTGTTTTTTCCAGAAATTGCTCTGCGTTTGTGAGGAGCAGGGGCGCGTATTCAAAGACCATTCTTTTACACTGATAGAGTTGCAAGACATCAGGATCGATAAATAGCACACACCTATAGTCAGTAATTCAAACTGCACATATCTATCCGAGAAAGAAAAAATAAAGTGAAATCCTAAGTACATCTAATATCATCCTCAGCAATGTCTAGAGAGCAATATATAACCCCATGTTTCATATTAATAAGCAGCCGATGCACCAACGAAGTCACATACACACCTCAAAAAAAAAATATTATCTATGAGTTGATTATTTATCATGTCAAGAGATATACAGTTCACTGGAATCTCTATTTTGACAAGCAGGATGAATCAATAAATTGATTTTGAGGAACTGAAGAAGTCATAACATCGATACCTTTTTTGCATAGTTCTCCATGGAATTGCATCCCTTTAAAAGCAGCTCGAGTATATCTAGCTGTCATGAAAGAACGAAAGAGTATTAGTTGTCCAGTTTGCATAGCCATTGAGCTTCATGGTACAATTTATTGTTTGCACAATGCAAGTTCGTGAAATATTATGCGGTATGCCAATAATAAACCACAGGATCAGTTTTTTTTTTTTTTTTTTTTTTCCAAGCAAGAGAGACAGATCATACAACACCAAAGGAAATTTTCATAGGATAATTGAAATGAATCATGCATACTTAAAACGGATATAATGAGTAGTAGGTATCTTTCATATAATAGACATTAACATTCTTATCACAAGATGATAATGATATTGCCAATGCATGACAAAATTAATCTCGCTCTTATTCATTTATATCTCAGAATAGGCAGTGTATCAAAACCAATATAATGCAACATGATACTTTTGGATACAAAAAGGCATGTGAGAATTTAAGAAATGCAGAAACAGTAAAATTTCACTGTAAACGAGAAATTATCCTTTCTAGTGACAGACCAACAAACCTGAGTGTCAGGATCTTTCAATTTGACTATTATTTCTTTAACAGTACGGTGGCAAAGACCGCAGCTATCATCTTGGAGTTGTGAAGAAATGGATGCAATTTGTTGGCAGAGGTTGACCTTTAGACAGAAATCTGCAGGCTGTACTGTGGAGATCTCCAAGAAGAAGAGAGGAGCATAATAGTCCACCAAAGTAACACACTGTGATCCAGAAGAAAAGAAAAGAAAACTACTTGGTTATGCAAATCTCTTTACTACCTTAATGATACCATTGTCATTTGTGCAAGCACCAAAAGAATTTTGCAATACTAAAATGATCAACTTTTTAGTATTTTGGTAGTATTAAATGCAATTTAGATGTCTACTAGCTTTTAACCATATAGATGGTGCATAAGGAGGCAGATTAAGCTTTTAAACTCCGGAATATGATGATGGAAACAGGGCATTTGATGATGGATAAAAAAGTCCATCAATTCAACCTCGATAACTATGTGAACTGGCAAGTTTTCAAGCATACAAGGTTAATGCTTACACATGGGAGAAAATAGCTCTAGAAAGTGGAAAAAGAATATTCAGGTTTAAAGAATTCCATAACTCAAACATAAAGTTGAACAGAGGAATGGGAAACGGGCTTCACATAGCACAAGTTCATCTTTCCAACTGCAACCTCAAAATTTCAATCTCAGTGAACAACATCCACTATATTAAAATTAGATGAGTACCTGCTGCTTGAAAGAAGGCAAACGAGAGCAAGTCATGTAAAGCATATCCATGATCTCAGTTTGGGTCTTGTTTTGAGAAAAGTAATCAACTGCTTTGGCTGCAAATTCTTCACACAATGCACACACGTTATCATCCCGGTCAACTTTTTCTGAAGTCTGGCTTTCATTTTCTCCCTCCAGCTTGCTCATCTCCATAACTGAACAAGGAATGCAGATAAGCATTACATAAGATTATTTTCAGCATTACAAGCAATTCGTACTTTAAAAGTGAAAAGTGCATGCTATCTGCTCTTCTCAAGGGGAAAAAGATGCATAATGAGAGAGAGAAACAGAATAACAATATCAGAAATTAATTAAAGAATTACTTAATATATCTGAGACCATATTCTTACCAGATAACTGGTCTCCAAGTTGCCTGGCATCACAAGCCCAGCTAGCACCCAACAGAACAAGAAATAACAACCCCACTCTAAGTCCTGTCATCCCTGATTTAAGACAAGCATGAAAACCTCGAAATCTTAAATTTGATGAACAATTAAAAATGAAAGTCTAATCTGATTGATCATTAGGGTAGAGATTTTATACAATTAGTCAATTATAAACAAAATGCATAGGTTAACATATTTCTAAGCAATGCATGGATCACTTAAAAAGCAAATCTGAATAATGAATGGCATGATATGAAGTACTGATGTAACCAGCTTATTTATACCATCTCATACAAATAAACAAGGTTTCACAATTCCATTCAATCATGCAAAGTAAAATCACGGGCTATAACACATTGAAGTGACAGTAGCAACTAGCAACACTGCATAACCGGTATGGTAACAGCAAAGTGAGAGGTCTCATAGCACCCCCTCTTTCACTTTACCAACACCAGTTTCTTCTCCCTTGTCAACCAATATAAACCATTTCCTAATTCAAATTTCACCTTCAATTTACAATCGGGAAAGGTTGACATATCGGAGGGAGAGAGACCTAAATTAGAAAACCCAAATCTTCGTTCTGTTCTAAAAGTTTGAGCAACAGCCACCCTCATAGACATAGTTCCACTTGCCATATTAAAAACCAAAACACTCTATCACTAGCTTCATGTTTAGTTTTCAATTTTTTCCTTTACATTGTTTCTCATCAAAATTAATAAGATTATTCAGGCATCATAAAACATCAATCGAAGAACACCTCCCTCAACTATCAAAAGTACTTCATATATATAACCAACTACATACCAAAATTGCCAATTACTAGCTTAGCTTGCTTTATTTTTAAGATAACAATTGTGTTTTTGATATCATACAAACCAGCTACAAGTTCAAAACTTATAATACGAGCCTAATTGAGCCGAGCATGGATTGATTAAAATTTAAAACTCGATTAGAAAGTCAAAGTTCACGCACCAAACATACCAGCAGTAACGTAAATATAAACAAACAAAAAAATATGATATAACAGTACCGTGAAAAATTAAAATTAGAAAAAAACAGTTAAAGATTACAGCCGCGACACGAGAATCTAAGAATATTTTTTAATTTTTTTTTTCTATTTGTTTTGTTTTAATTTTCCAAACAGAAGAAAAGAAAACTTCGAATGGAAAAAATCATCGTAATTTGAACAAGACGATTAACTTTGAAGAGATCAGATTACCTGCTCTTGGAGTGTATTGAATTGCAAGGAGAGACGTGAGCGAGCGAGCGAGAGATTGTCTGTTTTTGAGCGTTGGGTCGGGCAACGAGTTGCGTAGAAATATAGTTAACGCTTAGGGTTCTGCTAGTATGCGGTGAGCACCACTTTTCAATTTTAAGGGCCAGAAACTATGCTTACGTGTGACGATTGGAATGGACGAAACAAACGGATTTATCGGAGGATTTTGGATCCTTGTAGGTCCAACGACATGTATAATTTTAGATATATTTCTTTTACTTGTTTCATTTATATTATCTTTAGGTACATAGTATTATTATGATCTTGAAGTGTTTTGATCGTAAAAAAGGAAATTCAGATCGGTACGGAATCCAGACCCCGATTGGAGATAGAGAATAGCCAAGCAACCCAATCCACACCCTGTACTAATCTCCAATTATTATTATTTTTTTAAAACACATATTATAAGAGGATCAGTTTAATGATTACAAGCAACAACAATATGATTCGATGTTGAACATCAACTTTGGGAGAAAAAAAAGATATATATATATATATAAATTTAAAATTATCTTGTAATAAGTCACATGTCATGTATCCTAGGTGTTTTAAGAATAATTTCTGTGTCCTTGTGGTTTTTTATTTGAGCAAACACCAGTTTTAAGTTTTACCCAATTCAGATTTTGATCTAATTTATAACAAAATTTCATTAGAGATTGACTTGTAAGTTGTAATTCAAGCACAAAAACTTAATTGTAAACATTCCACGGCCCATGTTAATAAAACCTTGAGTTCCTATAAGTTCGAGTTGTGTCCCTAACTCCCAAATAGGAAAATAGTTTTGAAGGAAAAAAACAAAAACCCATCCCACAAGAAACAAGTCGTGACACAGAATATTTAGACATCATCAGCCTCATATGTGAAGGCCATAAACATCCTTACAAGTTGCAACCAAAGAACATATCAATATTTTACAAAAAACCAGGAGGTAGAATGACAAGGACTCGAGTGAAAATAAACCAGAAACAGTCTTTAAGATACTATAAGTTAGTGCCTGATTAAAAACAAAGGAAGGCCGACCAGTCAAAGATTTTTATCTCAAGTTCAAAGTTGGCTTCTTTTTCTTATTTTGCTTGGCCAGAAGCAGTGTGAATCGAGCGAATCCAAACTTCTTCCTCTTTCCAGAAAACTGCTGCTTGCTACCATTTTCCTTGTCAGCCTTCCGAGAAGAGGGCATGTCGCCATTTTGCTTGCTGAGAATTTGGCCTAATGATACCTTTCTCTTCGTGTTGTCTTTCTCCGCTATCTCAAACTCTTCCGGCAGTAGCAGCTTCCTGCTCAATATTTGCCCTATTGATAAGGTTGGCTTCAGCACAGGGATTGACTCGTCGCTGACCAGATGCAGTCCATTTACGTCAAGCATACGAGAATCTTTGTGAGGTTGTGATGAGCAAGAGTTCTTAAACTTGGTAGAGTTTTGTACAGAACGTCTTTTCTGCGCGTTCTCGGATCTCCATTTGCGAAGAGCCTCTTCCACTGCCAGCTTCCCCTTATTTGCAGCCTCTACTCTATTGAGAGCTTCTTCCAAGGCCTTCTTAGTCGTTTTGACTTCTTCTGTAGCTTCCTCTACCCTCTTCAAAATTTCCATTTTCGACACATTTGCATCATCAACTTTAAGCATAGAATCTACCACTTTCCTCTTAAAAAGTTCCTCAGCATCTCGAGACTTGGAGGTTAGGGAAGAGTACTCTTCATATGAAAGAGTTACTCCTTCAGGTTTCGGCAAAATATCTCCAGATGAGCTCTCACTGTTTGATAGAGCCTTGATCTCTGCAAGAGCAATACCTTCTGCCGCTCTGGCAGCTTCCTTCATTTTTCTGGCGGCAACCAACCTGATCTCAGCTGTTTTTATCCTCCTTTTGGTCTGCTCAATCTCTGAAATCGCTCTCAACACTTCCGATCTGGCTGCTTCTCCTATTTTCTTGAACTGTTCTGCCTCAGAACTCAACCGATGGAGCTCCCTCGAAATATCCACAGAACTATCAGATCCACTAGCATCTTTCCCCATTTGCAGTTTCACTTTTGTTTGGTATAGCTCTTCCTCAAGAGATGACACCTTTGAGGAATTCAGACTTAACCTTTCACGGGTTTTTTCAAGCGAAATTCTTTCCTTCTCTAATTTCTTGTTAAGAGATTCAACAGAAGCTCGTATGTCAGCAAGATCACTAGTAGTCCTGCAAAGATTCAACTTTGCTTGTTTCAATTCCATTAAGATTAGACCTGGAGCTGACGAGGGCAAGGTGTCCAAAGCTCTCATCGAATTTTGATGAACATCATCAATAATTTCACGATTTTCTTTTTCTGCTTCGCTTACAACAGGGGACGACACATTCTTATCACCTGCATTTGACTCAAGTGTCACGTTGACCTCAGAAGCTTCTTTCTGCAGCTTCGATTTTAATTCTTCCACCATCATTTTGGTCGCTTCAAGCTCCTTCAAGACTTCCAGCGTTTCCTTTTCTTTCACAATTAAGTCTTTCTCCAATTCTGACGCTTGCTCCTCCACTCTCGCAATGTCTACCTCCCCCATTTCATGCTGCTTAATATAAAATACTTATCGGTTCTCAGTACATCAAGTAACGTAAAACGTATAGAAGTATTTCATAGTATACGAAATTCCACGCCCAGTAGTTCTATTAGACACTAGACAGTGCAAATGTGAATGCAGGAACGTGTCGTCTCTGTCCCAAAACAGAATCGCAACGAAAACAAACAACTAAAATCTGTACAAATATGCAAGCAAATGCATGAAATATAGGTCCTTATGAAGCATAATGTGTCTGGAAATATTTGACAACAAAAATAGCATAATACAAAATAATGTAACCCAACTCTCGTAGAATAATTAAAATGATTTTGGAACCTAAAAATTAATGAACCAAAGACACAACCAGATACTATATATATATATATATATATATATATATACCTGATTTGTGTTGTAGACAAAAAAAAAACCTTGTCAAGATTAAGTTATTATGCATATAAATTGTTTGACGAACTTTTTCATAGATTTTTTTTCATGATTGTAACCAATCCCAGAAACCCACTTCGATATCGGGTGTCCCGAACAGAATCTGCGGTAGCAGCTGCAAACCGAACCGACCCGACCGAACCAATCGAAACCATATTCAGTTGATATTTGATACTGTCTTCAAAACACTTCTAAAATGGAAAGAAAATAAAGAGAGAAGCAAAGAAAGAAACCTCATCAGAGACTTTATGTTGAGAGGGTTTCCAGTAACCGATTCCACCAAATCGACTCACAGCCTCTTTGACCGACTCGAACGGCGCCGACGTGTCGATCTCAGCTCTGGTGACACCTTCTTTCTTCATTGGGTCCGGTTTTGTACCCGAACCGAAAACCTCACGACCCTCAAAAAGCTCCATTTTTGAAGTAGAATGATGTAGTGTTTCAGCCATTAAAACGAAATCAGAAGCTAGTGTTCAAAAAACTGAGATGATGATCAAAGAAAAACGTGTGGTGGATGATTCGCTAGTGAAACTGCAATGCACTCTAAAATACACACTTGGGGACTTGGAGCTTGGAATGTAAACGTTGATAGAGAGAGAGAGAGAGACGGGGAAAAAGACACTAAAAAGAGAAACCACAGTAGACGTTTGATTTGATTTTTTTGCTTTCCGCTGTTTGTTTTACTAAATTGCCCTTGATTTTTGACTGATATTGCAGAGAGTGACTTCTGAAGGAGGAGGTAAATTGAGTTTCATGTTTTGCCCTTGGCGGGAGGGAAATGTAATTAATAAGTGGGACCCTCGGGTTAATTTCTTACCAACGGACGGGTCGGGTCTTAACGGATTTATTTTGGGGTTGGGTTTTTATCGGGAACAGCGCTAGGGAATTGCAGTGTTGTGTAAGTGACTTTTGGCCGTTGCTGGTGAATCTACCAAGTACTTGAGCAGATCCACTACCGGTTAATATTATTATTATTGTTATTATTATTTGCCATTTTGTATTTTTTTTACGATTCACTTCTCATAAATTAAATACAAATAAAATTCTTATTACCACAATTGATTATCGATTAAAATCAAGAATAAAATGCTGTATAAATAAGCAAAGATCAGTTTTAAACCTCCATAACTGATATTTTATAAATGAAATCGTGAAGTTTAATAGGTTAAAACGGACAATATCTAATATATGAAAGAAGGATCTACATTCACAAAATTTAATGATTATCTAAAATGATAGTAAGTTAAACACTTAAACCCAATAAGCTAGAATTTACAATACCATATAAAAAAATACACACCGACTAATCTTAGCCCTAAAATGCTTCTTCTAATGACAAAACCGTGAGGCAAACCTGTGCTTATAGAGTTATAAATTTTTGGGGTCACTAGTATTTCAAATATTAGATATTATTGTAACCTACTACTGTAATTAATCACAAACTTATGTCATGTTTAAAAAAAAAATATTGAAGTATTATACTATTATATAAATTAGACGTATTTTTAGGAATTTGGATTCTAACTCGTAACCGCGTAGTACTACGGAATCATTCTCATCTCATCGTATCAATAAATGATATGGGTCATCTTCATAATGATAAAGTTTGTTGACGTTCTTGCTGTTGTTGTTATAATAGTCGACTGACAGTTTGGTGCAACGGTGAAATTATTTGCAGAAAGCAAGACCAACGGTACTGGTAGTGGTATGTGTAATTTTTTTTTTTGTGTGGGGTTCACCAACCTTTGCTGCTGCTTTCTTCTTTATTTACATTGATCTCCAAACACATAATCATGACCACGACCGTTGTGTATACTTGCATTGCATATTTAAGAGTAATAAAAAAGAAAACTACTGGTTCTTTGTGCACTGTTGTATGGTGCCGTTACAAAAGCAGCATTGCATTTGCTTGTAGTTGCACCAACGAAATTCAAACTTGATCTTTATGCTGAATTTTAGTTCTCCTTTACAATTTACATAGGGCTTGGCTCATGTTCATGTTTAGATTTAAACGTTTTTTCAGATTCAGCAAGTTATACGTCAAACGGTTAAGATCAATTATTTATTTATTTATTTAGTGATACATCTGACGGTTAAGACTTAAGATTATTATTATTATTATTATTATTATTATTATTATTAAAAAGAGTAGAAATATGTATAGAATGTAAGAAAAGTATCCAAGTATTATAATTTAATTTCGTCCGAATGAATTGATGTAAAAATGTAGATGACTGTATATAATTGAGAAAGAATTATCCTTTACTCGGTAGAGATAATATTTTCAATACTAAATTATCAATATTAAATACTACATATTATGTCTGATCAGATGCTTTTGTCTTGCCCCATGATGGTCTTTGAATGGGCTACAACACTTTTATTCAACCATAACATTAGCTTCAATGAGATGGGTACACTGTTATTTACATATTGGTTATTTTTGTATATATATATATATATATATATATCGTTTGCGATAGTACAATTGATTAGAATATCAGATATTGATAAGTTTTTTTGGTCCGGTTTTGGCTAAAAAAGATGAAAACATGTATTACCTCAAGTTTTAACAAGCTAGCCAGTAATGTCTCATCAGTCATCTCATTCTTTGCAGTGTGGATTTCAACTGTTGGGCCAAGGCCTATCTAGACCAATCTAGACCACCACTTTGATGAATACCGGGACCGTCACTTTCGGCGGTTTCACTGGATTGACACATATTTGACCAGGCCCGTGTGGATCACCAAAATTTGAGCTGGGTTAACTAATACTGGGCTTCAGCGGTTTCTGTTGAAAACGAAACAACCGAAACCGTAAAACCAATTAGAATTTGTAATTTACTATTATTAATGAAACTAAACAATGAAAATAGTTATAATCATTTATTGCTAGTATTGTTACAAATCCAGGTACGAGTTAAAATCAATAGATAATCCGATCAAAATTCGTAATTTAAATGAAATAATAAGCTGTTTTGATTTCAAAGGAACCAAGGATGAGCGAAGATATTTATTTATAGAATAACAGATTATGAGGTTTGTTATTTCACACGCGGAAATAACTTTACCGCTAATTGACATTCACCTCCCATACTGTTAGGGTTTGACCGTTAGGTGTGATAATTGACTATTAATAAATGATAAAAGATAAAAATACCATTGATTCACCAAAAATCTAAAAGAACCGATTACACCAAACTCCCCTGAAGTTTGTCCTTTTATACACATGAACAACTTTATTGATAAATGTCATTCACCTCCCATGCTGTTAGTCAAAGTTGGTCAAATTAAACCATAGACCAATTTTGACTATTACAACTAAGGATAATTTAGTCATTTGAATCATTATATATATATATATATATATAATAAACATTTTAAAATGAAGATTAAGTGAAAAAAAAACTACTTTTAAAATTAAGATTTTTTTAAGAAAGAAAAATAAGATTAATTGAAAAATAAGAAATAAAAAAAAAACAGAATTTTTCATTAAAAAAATTGACAGTTCAAAATATTTTTTTAAAAAAATTCAAAATAAAAAATGAATTAAAAAAATCTTAATGCCTTTAATAATTCGTCAATTCCACCAACAACACAAATCACAATCCCTTCCTAATTTGTTCGATCTCCTCAATGAGGGATTGAGTCCCAAAATGGAGTCAGTTCGCTAGTTTCATCAACAACACAAATCATAATCCCTTCCTAATTTGGTACAATTTGTTAAAAAAAAATTATAAAAAGGAAAAAATCTCAAAATCTATTAATAAATAAGAAAAAAAAAATTCTAAAGAAATAGAATTAAAAAAATTAAGTTTTTTAACAAATAGAAAAAAAAAAATTAAAACAAATTAGTAAAGAATTGTGATTTGTGTTGTTGGTGGAACTGGTGAACTGGCTCCATTTGGGAAATAAATATGTCCCATTCTCTCATGAAAGAGATCAAACAAGTTAGGAAGGGATTGTGATTTGTGTTGTTGGTGGAAAGCGAGCTATTAAAGGTATTAAGATCTTTTTTAAATAAAATTTCTTTTAAATTAGATTGGACTGTTCGTTTTTTTAATGAAAAATTCCATTTTTTTAATTCTTAATTTTCAATTAATCTTATTTTTATTTATAAAAAAAAATCTTAATTTTGAAAACAATTTTTTTTCACTTAATCTTCATTTTAAAATATCTTTAAAAAAATCACCACTTTAAAATATTTATTCAATTTTTAATATATATATAATGCATCAAATGACTCAATTATCCTTGGTTTTGATAGTTAAAATTGGTCTACGGTTTAATTTGACCAACTTTAACTAACGGCAGGGAGGTGAGTATCAATTATCAATCAAGTTGTTTCTTTGTGTAAAAGAGCAAACCTTTGGGGAGTTTGGTGTAATTAGTTTTTTTAGATTTTTGGTGAATCCAAGATATTTCTATATTTTATCATTTTTTAACAATTAACGATCAACTCTCACACTTAATGGTCAAACCTTAACGGTAAGGGAAATGAGTGTCAATTAACGGTAAAATTGTTTCCGTATATTAAAAAACAATTCTGAAGGGAATTTGATGTAATTTGTTCCGTATAACAAATGTAGGCAACTTGTCATATCCGGTCACAGCAAACATCGTTGAACTTGAGAATAGCTAGTCACTACTCACTTCGAGAATCACCAGTCACTACTCACTACTCACTTCGAGAATCAATACTCACAACCCAATTACATGTACTGGATACCCAATTACATGTACTGGATATGGGAGAATATCTTGTGTGCAAATAGATACACAATAAATCCATATCGTTATGTTGCAACCTGAGGAAATTTATCACGCGATAAGATCGTAATAGACGGTGCATGATACATCTCACTACATGCAACTATGCAAGTATTTTCCCCTCTATGGGGTTTCAACCTTTAGACGATCTCTCTCACCTCTCAGTGGACTAGAACAACATTTCTAACCCACTAACGACAAATATAAAGTAAGAGGAAATCAACATGCATGGCACGTTTTCACCCACCATGACTATTTATGCACAAAAACAAGTGTTGAGCATTGCCTTCACAACTTTATTTTTTCCCCTTTATACATACATACATGATACATACATATATAACACAAAATATATGATACACTGATTCGAAACTGAGATATTTCAGACCGAATAAACATCATTTGTTAACAATCCATGTTGAGCGGTGATCACCAACTTCAACTTCATTTTTATATTGTTCAAAAAGTACATTTTTTTATATAGTTTTTACATAGAATGATATAAATGATTTGATTTGTTCTTGTTCCTTAAGTTTGAGATTCACCGAACTAGAAAGGTTAAGGGACTCTTTAGTGTAGGAAAGTTTAATTTGATTTTATTTGTTTTTGTTCCTTAAATTAATGGATTTGTAATTGTGTACCTGTATACATACTCATAATTGATCAATGGAAAAGCAATGCCGTATTTTCACATTCTCCCCCTCTTTCTATATGGTATCAGAGCTATAAGCTCATAGGCCGCTCTCTCTCTATTGAAACGAATGACACCCCCCCAAACACAATCATTTCAACAACAATTGGCACTCACCTTCATCTTATGGCAATTGACGACATTCTCCTTCTTTCTCCAACAACTGGCACCCACCATTCCCCACACCCCATAACACAGGGCCACAGTCTATGACTCCTCGGAATGATCGACCACTATCTAAACCCTATCTTGGTCGATGCCAAGCATGTGGTGTTCAAGGTCACAATGCAAAGTGCTACCCTACTTTTCAATTAATGGTTAATACTCCAACAACTTCATCTTAGAACCTCGTGCTCACTATGCTGCCACCAACACTTCACAATGGCTTATGGATAGTGAAGCATCCCACCATGTCACTTCTGACTTGGGCAATCTCTCCATCCACACTCCTTATGCGGCTTCGATGACATTATGATTACCGATGACACAAGATTTTCCATTACCCACACCGGTTTTACCTCTCTCACCACTCTCTCTCGTTCCTTTTCTTTAAATAATGTCCTTTGTGTACCTACTATGTAAAATAATCTTATTTTCATATCCCAATTTTACATCTCTAATAATGTTTCAATAGAATTCCTACCATCGGTGTTTTATGTGAAAGATCTACGTGCGGGGGCAATTCTTTTGCAAGGCAAGACTAATGATGATGTGTACGAGTGACAGATCTCCTCAGTCAAATCCTCTCCTTTGGCTGCCTTTTCAAGTGTCAAGACCACTTCGTCTGAGTGACATCATAGACTAGGACACCTTTCTTTTTCTATTTTTAAATACATTGCTTCCAATTCTAAGTTAGAAGTATTGACTACTATGGTCTTCCTTACAAATTGCAATGCTTGACAAATCAACAAAAGTCATAAATTACATTTTGCTACTTCTAATGTTTCTTCCCATCCACTTGAAGTTTTATTTTATAATGTTTGGACATCTCTTGTTTATTTTTTCGATGAGTTTAAATATTATGTTATCTTTGTGGATCACTACACTAAATACATCTGGTACTATCCTCTTAAACGAAAATCACATGTGTATGAGATTTTTGTTCAGTTTAAGGCTATTATAGAAAAATACTTGAACAAATACATAATCACCCTCTACTCTGACAATGGTAGGGAATACCAAGCTTTTGCCTGTTGGGGTTTATACCCTAAAGATGTAATTTGTAAATGGATTTGTGAAATAAACAAAAGAAAAGTTCAATTCATTCTTGTTGTGTTGTTTATTTTATAACTTGTGCATATTAACATCCTAGATTGATGGATGTAATCTCGAACTATGTATATGAGTGTTATATACAGATGGATACAGTGAGAGACATGTAATTTAAAGAGTCCATAGTAGCAAATAAAGTTGGGTACTTTATTTACTGATAATCTATAGTTGTGGTTCATTTCGTAATGTACAGTGGTTTTATCTTGAATCATTCATATGAGATATGAGAATGGAAACACCTTGTATGATGTGATCATATAAAACTAGGCCATGATCTATATGAATCTCTCACCAAGATCCATTTACCGATGAGATTCATATATATCAACTAATTTTGGTTATATGTAGGTGATCTTAATCCTGAGTGTCTTATTGACTCCTTCAAGTTAGATCATGGTCTTTGATATATCATGGGTGAGGTCGGATGCAGTTTTTGATCAATATATTCCGTATGTTTGAATTGCGGTTTGGCTTGTGGATGAGAATGTATGTACACAATAGTGAAATCCACTTCTTCTTGTAAGAAGTAGATGATAGTTTCCTTAACGTTTGATTCGGGGCTTGGACAATATGATCGCTCTCCTAATTTCGTGAGGAAATATGATTTATTGTCCATTAGAGAATCAGCGGTACTTAAATGATATATGTAATTAGAGATGTATAATAAATATTATGACCCAACTCTAATTATGAATTACTGTGGAGGATCACATCATATGTAATAGCTATATCGATGGTCACCGAATTGTATTGGTATGTGTAAAAGCGTTTGCAATTGTGAGAGTGCAGCTTCAAGTTTTAGTGGAATAACATCAGAGTTAATAATCAAAAAACATTAATTAAAGAGTTTAATTAATTATTCCGATGATTATTGGAGTTCAAGATACTGTGGGTCCACTAGGTCCCCTTGCTAGCCCAATCAATTTAGATAACAAGGGTCACGGTTAATTAATTGGATTGTCCAATTAATTATGTTACGAAAGTGATATGTATTTATTCGGGAATTAATTAAATAATGAGATTATTTAAGAAATGAATAATGGTGATTAAATAAATTAAATAATAAGATTATTTAATTATACTATTAATCACTAAATTGAGGGTGTTAGTTGATATTTGATAGAATAAGATAATATGATTATTTTAATTTATTAAATATTTAAAATTGAATTTAAAATGTTGAAATTCAAAATTATTATTTTTTAATTATTTTAAAATGAAAGATATGAGATATTTTTTATTTGAAAGTTTTTAAAAATCAAATAAGTTTTTATCATATTTTTTTTAAGTTAAATATATATATATATATATATATATATATGTGTGTGTGATATATATTATAATGATAAAACCGAATAAAAGATATCGTTAAAAAAAGGTTGATATCGGTTTTTAAAGTTATATATATATATATCTTAAAAGAGTAGAGATATCAGCTTTTTCTCTTACTTTTATATATATTAAAAATTGATCATTTCAGTTGATATTAACGCATGCAACAGAGCATTTGTGTGAGACGCTAGAATGCAAGTGTGTGAGAGTCATTTTATACAGGTGTGTGCGTGAGATAACACTAAAGAGAGCAAAAAGATTTCGTATGCAAGTATTGAACACTGATATCTAAGAAACAGTTTTTTTAATTCTATACATCCTCCTAAATTTCTGAGTATATGATAAATCCATACACAATTATCGATCCCGAAAATAACTAGGAAGATCAGTGGCAGGGGCGGAGGTGTGGGGAGTCTTCCCCCCACCCCACCCAAAAAAAAAGATACAAATGTTCTGATGAATGCTTCTATGTAATATATCCTATGAAACCCTATATTATTTCTTATTTAAAAACATAATCATTAATTAAAAACATAAATATTAATACAATAAATAAAGTCCATATTTGTGTACGTAACCCACATAATCTGTTCCTAAATAATTGGTAATTACAACTATGGAATTAAGTTTATTTTCTTTCATCAGGATTCCTAATAAGTAAACTCGTACTTAAGGTAAGAGCGAAAATATATTCTTTTTAGGATTTAGTTTCTAATATATCATGAAATATATATGTGTGTGTATGTGTGTGAATTATTAAGTTAGGGATCCTGTACAAAAAATCATATGGAATCCCGCACACACACACACACACACACACACACACACACATATATATATATATATATATAGTATTAAAACAAAATAAAAATGAGTTACATATTTCTTTGATCTTCGAATTCGTATAAGAAAGTCACCGACAATTGATGGACTTTACAAAAGGATTAAAACATCGGTTCATCTTCGTCACCATTTAAATAATATTACATTTTGTTTTTAAATATTAGTACATTTTTATTATATTTTGTTTTCTTGCATCCCCCCCCCCCCCAAATCCTGGCTTCACCCCTGATCAGTGGTACAGACCAAAAGTATATAGAAAAGTGAAAGAGCCTCCAAACGTTGGTATGGGTTTATTTTTTTCTTCTCATTATATTGATTTCAATTTCCTGTATATATGTTTATTTTATTATTATAATAATTTTATACGTATTAGTTTTGAAAAAAATTATGATCTCAAGTTCACTGGTTACAGATCGTTTACAATATGTATAAAAAATTTAAAAACCGATTTTCCACTGCGTTACCAATGAACAGGGATCCAACAATTGGTATCAGAGCTAATTTTTTTTCGGAACAGAAAATTGTTTTTTGATGCTCCTGTATGTATGATTGTGTAGACACTGTTTCAATTGACTGTATATTGTTTTTGTATGTATATTAAAATTGTTAATTTATAAAAATATGATTGATCGTTAATTATATAGTATTATGGATTTAGGGTTGATGGGTTGTATTTTTTTTTATTAAATTGTATTAAAAATATATATGTAATACATGAAGACTTGGTGAAATCAGATGAAGAAGTCAACGTCACAAAGCAATTGATACAAGTGCAATTGTTGCACATATGTGCGTGTGATGCAAGGATGTGTAATTTAAAATTGCATGTGTACGTCATGCATGCATGGTGGGACCACAAGCAACTCCATGTGCATGTGATACATGCGTGGTGGCAGGACAAGCAACACACACATGCCATGCGCAATCGCACGTGCACATTTTTTAAGGTAATTTTACCTAGTGCGTTCGGTGCAGATTTCCTGTTTTGGATTCATGAGATGAATCAGAGTGATCTGAAGAGACTAGAAGATTTCTGAAGTTATAAGACTAAGGAATGTCTTGTGGGTATTTTTGTAATTTTAGATTCTATTTTTTTTTTATGTTAAATAATCCACAATACTCTGTCAATTCATGTATGCTTTATATTATATGATGATAAAAGCATTGTCATGCATACTATGTCATTTAGATTATATGTGCCTATACAAATCTGTATAAATTTTTAAAAACCGATTTCCGCTGTGTTACCAGTGAACGAGGTTCCAACATTGACACCTTCCTAACATCAAATTGTATCTCTCTTCTCATGACACATCCGCATACTCCAGAACACAACGACTACTTAGAACATCGTCATCGTCATCGTCATCATCACATTGTCGTAGTTGGTTTGTCTCTGCTCTCCTATGTGCCTATCCTTCTCTCATATTAGAATCATGCCTTTGCCACTGCAACTATCCATATGTCTTCCCCTTATGAAATACTCCTACACTCAAAACCAAATTACTCGAAACTTTATGTCTTCAGTTGTCTCTGCTACCCATGGCTTCGTCTATACTATCAACATAAACTCGAATCTCGCTCCAAGGTGTGTGCCTTCCTTGGTTACTCCCACACTCAAAGTGTGTATCTTTGTCTCGATCCATCAACCTCTAAACTATATGTGTCGTGTCATGTCAAGTTTGTCGAATACATATTTCTTTTATCGTCACTTCAGAGTAGTCTTCCTCATACCCTGTCTGATACCATCTTTGACTGGCTTCCTCCAACATTCAGTGTCCTCATAAATCCCTTTTTGGTCTCGTCACTCGATATGCCATCCTCACCACTGCTCTCACGACGTCTCCATGCACAGATCCAGAACCCCGCAACACCTTCCTCAACCGCACCGATATCAACCAGACCCTAATGAAATCACTTCCTCAATCGAACCATCAACCTCAACCAAAATACCAACTCCCACCATTTCGACTAACCATCTCACTCAACCATCCGAGTCACCACATGTCATTATCACTAGAGCAAAAAACAATATTCACAAACCTATTCAAAAACTCAATCTCGCCGCTCAACTATCCACACTTGATGATCTTGAACCTACAACAGTCACCCAAGCCCTTAGAGATCTTAAATGGCATCAAGCTATGTCTGAAGAGTATGATGCTATTGTTCGAAAAGGTACATGGGATCTTGTTCCCCCAGAAACGATAAAAAATCTTGTTAAGTGCAAATGGATTTTTCACACGAAATGTTTACCTGATGGTTCCGTTGATAGGTACAAAGCTAGTCTTGTTGCTAAAGGTTTCCATCATCGGTACCACAACACTTTCAGCCGGGTGGTCAAACCCACCATAATATGTACTGTTCTCAGTTTCACGGTTGGTCGTCGAGGGCTTTTGTGCCAACTCGATGTTAACAACACATTCCTTTAAAGCAATTTATCTGATAAGGTATTCATGACACAACCACTATGTTTCATTGATCGCAACCAAACACATCATGTTTGCCAGTTTCCCAAGGCCATATATGGACTTAAAACAAGTTTTGCGAGCTTGGTATCATGAATTGCGACAATTCCTTATCGCTTATGGATTCACCAACTCTCACGCAAACACATCTCTATTCGTCCTCAACACAAGTGGAACTATGATATACTTACTTGTTTATGTTGATGACATTATTATTATCGGAGATAATGAGACCATTGTTCAGAATCTACTAGCTTACATGTTTTCCCTCAAAGACTTTGGCTCTCTTTCCTTCTTCCTAGGTGTTGAGGTTCTTCTACACAAAATTGGTTTCTGTAAAGTCCTCATTTATTGATTGGCTTATTTCGTGAACAAACCATATATTGGGGTTTTATGTAAGGGTAGTTTAGACTCTCAAGACCTCAAGAGAAGAAGCACAAAATGCATTAGTATTGGATGCATGTGTGTTTGAATGTGAAGAATGTGAGTTGTGCGCTACTGATGTTGCGCCACTCGACCAGCGCCAACACCAGTGTAACATATCAGTGGGCAGTCGCTTGTCGTACGCCACTCGACCAGCGCAGCCTCACCAATGCAACATATCAGTGGGTTGTCACTTGTCATGCGCCACTGAGCTGCGCCACTGAGCCAAGAGAATAATAAGACCTTCTCAAATGGTCACTCAATGCGCTAAGACAAGCACACTATCGTGTAAATGCGAACAACACACAAAACCACACTATGAATGCACATAGACAACAATGAAGCACACATGTCTAACAAATCAAATGCAAGTAAGTGTGTGTGTGAGCAACACATAATGCATGTCAATACAAATGCAAGATGTGATCAATATAAACATGCAAGAAGAGTTATCAAAACATGAATACACACTCATATAAACACACAACATATACTAATAAGAAATATGCACGAGTTGTGAGTGTGTACAACTATATCTCTTCAAAGCAAGTAAGCACAAGAAATATACCTTTTGAGCTGGTGAAGTGACGCAGCTCAGTGGCGCATGACAAGTGACAACCCACTGATATGTTGCATTGGTGAGGCTGCGCTGGTCGAGTGGCGCACGACAAGCGACTGCCTACTGATATGTTACACTGGTGTTGGCGCTGGTCGAGTGGCGCAACATCAGTAGCGCACAACTTACATTCTTCACATTCAAACACACATGCATCCAATACTAATACACAACAGGCATTAGTATTGGATGCATGTGTGTTTAAATGTGAAGAATGTGAGTTGTGCGCTACTGATGTTGCGCCACTCGACCAGCGCCAACACCAATGTAACATATCAGTGGGCAGTCGCTTGTCGTGCGCCACTCGACCAGCGCAGCCTCACCAATGTAACATATCAGTGGGTTGTCACTTGTCATGCGCCACTGAGCTGCGTCACTTCACCAGCTCAAAAGGTATATTTCTTGTGCTTACTTGCTTTGAAGAGATATAGTTGCACACACTCACAACTCATACATATTTCTTATTCGTATATGTTGTGTATTTATATGAGTGTGTATTCATGTTTTGATAACTCTTCTTGCATGTTTATATTGATCACATCTTTGCATTTGTATTGACATGCATTATGTGTTGCTCACACACACACTTACTTGCATTTGATTTGTTAGACATGTGTGCTTCATTGTTGTCTATGTGCATTCATAGTGTGGTTTTGTGTGTTGTTCGCATTTACACGATAGTGTGCTTGTCTTAGCGCATTAAGTGACCATTTGAGAAGGTCTTATTATTCTCTTGGTTTGGTTATGTGGAGTAAGGTGTCTAGTTTCAAAATATGGATTTCAAAGATTTAGATGTTTTTTAAAACTGACATTTGCATGGTCTTGTGACCATAACTTTTTCTAAAATGCTTCAAAATATGTTTTAAAAAATTCTGTACAAACTAGAAACCCATACCTTTCCAACGGTATATTATTCGTAATATTTCATGACCGTTTGGATTGGTTTTGAAATCTTCAAATTGACCACAAAAATAGGGCATCTCTATTGTTGTCCGTTTCTAACCTTTGGTCACTTAAATGACCATAAATATTTCTACAGACATCTAAATCATGTTTTGTAAATTTGAGTAGAAAGTATACTTCCATACCTTTCCAACGGTATATTATACGAAATGTTTGGATGTCGTTTTGCCATGTTTTGGGTGCTCGAATCTTGGATTGTTGAGCTGTTGCGGCTGAGCCAGTCCACAAACACCCTCACCAACGCCCCTTGGACATTAGGTATGCGCTGGTGTGGCGCTTGTCGACCAGCGCACTGAGTAAATTTCGGACATTTTTCAAAACGATGTAGTTTTGTTCTAGGGCTCATATTTATGTACCATCTTCTTCCTCATTCGTTTTTTAGAGCTTCCAAACCCTTTTTTAGAGTGAGAATGTATTTCCTTTGAGAGAGAAGCTCCAAGAGTTATTCTTTAACTCTCCAAACTCAAAACCCATCATCCTTCATGCATTATTAATCATCTTTAGGCATGGGTCTTCATATTTGATTGACTTGGTAAGTTGAACAAAAATCTCATCTTTGTCATTTGTTCATGTTTTCCAAGATGATGTTTTTATTGCATTTATTAGTTGATTAAATGCTAGGACTTCATTCATTCCATCTATTTATGAGTTCCTTTGCTTGATTGAGTTTGTTTGTTGATAGCTTGAATTTAGGACATTTTTGCCTTCTTGCTAAGTCTCTATGCATTGCATTTAGACATTATTGATTAGGACTCATTAATTGCATTTAGTGATTGCATTATAGTTCTTGCCATACTTAATGACAACATGTGTTGATTTGGCTTTTATGATAGCTTCATAGGATTGCTTGTTCTATGTTTAGCTAAGCTTTATGACATGTTATTTAGCTCTTGATATCTAGGATTGCATTTATTGCCATCTCATAATCCTAGATAAGCATATAAGGTACCCTAGTCTTGTTTGTTGTTTGAATATCATCATATATTAATATAGGGTGTTTATCTCTTCATTGAAGAGAAGTAAGTCTTGCGTTGCATCCGGGAGTAGGCTGTTTCAAGCGTAAGCAAATTGGACTAGATCCACTTAATACCGGGATTAGGTAGTGGCAGTGGGTTATATACCGGGAGTAGGTTGTAACGCCTCTACCATAAGTGGATTTGTTATTCGAGTGTGACGCACTTAACAACTCGTGGTTTTTCCCATTTGGAGGGTGTCCACGTATATCTCAAGTGTCCTTATAATTTCCGTACTTTTTACACTTGTGATGTTATTGTGATTAGTTAGGGGTATTTTCGTATAATTGACCATTAACGAAATTTGGGTAAAATTTGATTAAAATCTATTCACTCCCCTCTAGATTAATATTAAACACACCATAATATTTGTTTCAGTTCCCTTATGTCTCAACAACGGTATATTAATGCTCTTCTCCAATACACTCGCATGACAGATGCCAAACCCGTCACACACCACTAGCCACTGCTCTGATGCTTATTCTTCTTACTGGCACGACACTGTCTGATCCATCTAAGTACAGGTCAATTGTTGGAAGTCTTTGATATCTATCACTTACACGACCCAACATTGCCTTTACAGTGAACAAACTTTCTCAATTCATTTATTGCCCTACCACTAAACATTGGCATGCCACCAAACAATTACTCTGATATCACTGTGGGACATCTGATCGTGGTCTAGTTCTCTATCGCCAATTCATTTTTGCCCATAAAGTATCGAAAATTACCGAAAGTCTCAGAAATTACCAAAAGTGTCAAAAAAATTATTTTTTATCTAAAAAGTCTCGAAAATGACCAAAAGTTTTGAAAATTAACAAAAAGTCTCGAAAACGACCTAAAAAGTCTCAAAAAAACTGAAAAGTCTTGGAAATTACCTGAAAAGTCTCTAAAAAAATGAAAAGTTATTTAAATATATGAAAAGTGTCGAAAAATACCTGAAAAATCTCAAAAAAATATGACAAGTCTTGAATAATACTTGAAAAGTCTCAGAAATACCTGAAAATTTTGGAGACTTGTTGGACAATTTTTTTTTTTCATCTTCTTCTTCATTGATCTCTAATGGAGGTCAATTTCGAACTCCATTAAAAGTTGATTTCGACCTCTATGGAGGTTGAACAGACTTCCAACGAAAGTCGAACGACTTTGACCTCTAATGGAAGCCGATGAAGAAGATGTAAAAATAAAATATGAAAAATGAAAAACTGAAAAGTAAAAATAAAATAATGTATATATTATATGTAAAGTAAGGGTATTTTTTTGAAGTTAAATTATTTTGGTGCCTTTAAAACTTAAGTTATTAAAGTGATGTTTCTCGTGCAACACCAAATCAAAAGAGTGCCAACATCCCATATTTCCACTGCTCAGAAGTTTACTGATCTACTAGCTCACCCGTTTTCCCTCAAAGAACTTGGCTCTCTTTCTTTCTTCCTTGGTGTTGATGTTCTTCTACACAAAATGGTTGCTTCTATGTCAACAACGGTATATTCATAATCTTCTCCAACGCACTCGCATGATAGATGCCAAACCCGCCACCATACCACTATACACTACTCCGACACTTGATCTTCTTATAGGCACGACACTATCCGATCTATCTGAGTACATGTCAATTGTTGGAAGCCTTCAGTAACTATCACTTACACGACCTAACATTGCCTTTGCAATGAGTAAACTTTCTCAATTCAAGCACCGCCCTACCACTGAACATTGACATGTTGCCAAACGACTAATCCGCTATCTTTGTAGGACATCTGATCATGGTCTAGTTCTCTATCGCCAATCTTCCATGTCTCTTCATGCCTTCTCTGATGCAGATTGAGTTGGGAATAAGGATGACTATACCTCTACTAGTGCTTATATTGTGTATCTTGGACGCAATCTCATATCCTGGAGCTTCAAGAAACAACACACAATAACTCGTTCCTCTATTAAGGCAGAGTACCTATCCATTGTTACCACTACTGCTGAATTAAGTTGGATATGCTCTCTTTTTACTGAACTTGGTGTTATTGTACGTCAACTACATGTGATCTACTATGGATGTCGGACCGACTCATCTGTGCTCTAATCTGATATTCCATTCTCTCATGAAGTATGTTGCTTTGGATTATCATTTCATTCGAGACCAAGTTCAAAATGGTGCTCTTCGTGTTGCCCATGTTTCCTTTGAGGATCATTTGGCAGATGCTCTCACGAAGCTTCTTCCACATCAACGCCATCTCACTCTTAAGACTAATATTGGAATCTCCTCACAGAGCTCCATCTTGCAGGAGCATATAGAGGGATATAAATGATTTAATTTGTTCTTGTTCCTTAAGTTTGGTGATTCTCCAGATTAGGAAAGTTGGATTTGATTTGGTTTATTCTTGTTCCTTAAATTTAGAGATTCTGTAGAGTAAAAAAGTTTATTTTGATTTGATTTGTTCTTGTTCATTATGTTAAGGGATTTATAATTGTACAATTGTAAATATACTCATAATTGATCAATGGAAAGACAATGTCATATTTTTCCAAGATTTTGGTTGTAATATAAAATTAAAATAGTCAAAATTAGTTAACTAATTGAATTAGAGTAATAGCGGCTATTGATAGTATGATCAAACCCGAGGACAATCCATGTTATGTTCATAAAATTAATTATATAGCCTTATGGGTGACTTTTAGGCATTTGTAAAAGTTAATTAAACAAAAAAAATAATAATTGAATTTTCTTTTGTACGTTCCAGTGGGTTCATTGAAACCACAACATATGGCCACCTGATTTTGAGTACCCAATTGAAAATTGACAAAATCTCAATTTTAGTAATAACCAAAAGAGTTGCCTGATAATGACTTTGTAACGAGTAATCTCAAGAAGAGACTGAAAATTCATTTAAAAGATATTATAAATAATTAATTGTTGACGATGATACGCGTTGGGTTATGTCAAGAAGTGGAAATTTTGGGCTTGAAAAAAACTATTAAAAAGCAGACATCATGATTCATGAGTGATTGCCTTCAAAGAAAATCTCATTTCTCATGATTCAATCAAAACATTAAATAACAAAAATTGGCAAGCCCACACACATCGATAAAACTTATTGGTTGAAGAATGTTTCGTTTTCGTTTTTATTTTTTAGAATATAATGAATATATATGATACCAATTGAGTCGATCATTTAGCGGAATGATAGGATCAGATATATTTCATATTCAATATTTAAAGTAAAAATTATTAAAAATAACCGTACCTATTATAAAATTTTTATTTTTAATCACGTACGAAAAATTATTTGCTAATAGCCATTTTTTAAGAAATTATTTAAATGTCCCCATATAAAAACCATCACCAAACATTTCCTCTTCCTCTCTCTCTCCTTTCCTCTCTCTCTTCTTTCCTCTTTCTCTCCCCGATCTCTCTCTCCTACCGGTGAATCGTCGCAGGCATCCTTGTGAAGGCCAGCGAACCGTCGCCGGCCTCCTCTCTCTCACCCAACCTCTCTTTCTCTCTCCTTTCCTTTCTCTCTCTCTTTCACTCACATCTCTTTCTCTCTCCTTTCCTTTCTCTCTCACATGTCGTAGACGGCTTGCCGGAGTGCCGTCGTCTGGGCTTCACGACCATCCAGCAATGCCGTCGAGCTCCCCCTTCGCCGGCGATTAAATCAATTGAAAAAAAGGAAAGAAAACGAAATATTAGAAACTCAGAACATTTCAAGTTTGAACATTTCAATTTAGTCAACATTTCAAGTTTCAATATTCCAATTTAGGCAACATTTCAAGTTTCAAAATTTGAAAACGAAAAACTTAAAAACCCAGAACATTTCAATTTTCAACTTTAAATTTAGTTAAGATTTCAAGTTTCAACATTTCAATTTAAGCAAGATTTCAAGTTTCAAGTTTCAAAATTTCAAAATTTCAAAATTTCATTTGTTAAAACAAGATTTTAAGTTTAAAGTTCCTAACCGTGATTTCAAGTTTGGTTTCAGATTTTAATCATGATTTCAAGTTTTCTTTCATTTTTAAAGAAAAAATCAAATCCAGGGGTATTTTTATAATTTATAGATATACATTTATTTATTTTTTAAAATGTGGCTATTAACAAATAAATTTTCATATGAGGATAAAAATAAAATTTTCATAATAGTTGTGGTTATTTTTAATTTTCTCTCTTCTTTAAATATATAATAATAATAGGGTAAAATTTATAAATAATCATAAAATTAGAGGTTTTGCTAAATATATCGAAGACTTGCATGTTGATTGTTTTCGACAAACAATTCACTGTGAGGATAAAAGTGTCCATTAATTAAAATGAATAAAAACACAAAAAGCAAAAAAAAAAAAAAATGAAAAAATAAATAAGAAAACTAAAATTATAAAAGCAAAACTAGAAGTAATGAAAACTTTGTTTCAGTGTTTGAAACAACAAAGAGACGAGCAAGGAAGATCGAACGACGACCAAGCCGAGATCGACCAGACTGCAATGACGCCGGAGAGACGAGCAAGACCCGATCCCGACCCGTGAGACGACGGAGACACGAACCCGGCGTAGAGACCAGCGAGAGACTATGGAGACCGACCACCGGAGAGGGAGAGAGACGAGAGGCGACCGGCTTTGATTCGATTGACCGGAGTGAAACACGGCGGCGTGGGAGAATTGAAAAGGTTTGCAGTCACCGTACATATGATTTTAGGGTTTTTTTTTTTTCTTAATTTGTGGTTGGTGAGGGTTGTGTTTTAATATGATATCGATTTTGATATCGATTGTGATATTGATTTCGAATTCGATATTGATATTGATTTCGTTTTCGTTTTCGTTTTCGTTTTTGAGTTCATATGGGGATTTGATTCGAATCACCGTTGTGAATCACAGCGGCATGTAAGAAACGAAAAAGTTTGCAATCACCGTTTCTTTTGATTTCGGTTTTGAGTTCATATGGGGATTGTTGTGATTTAGTTTTGCAAATTTGTTGTGATTTTTGAAATCTGATAACTTTTCAATTTAGTTGGTGTGTTTGATTGCTTTAGCTAACATAATTGGTTGAAGAAGTCATCTGAATTTGGAACGATTTTATAATGGTGGATTTTGTACTACGAAAAAGAATGATACAATCGGAATATGTATGTCAGTGATAATTGATAAATCATTTGAAAATCTGCAAAATGGTATTATTAAGTACATGTAATGAGAAGCAAAGCCAGCAGAATACAAAATTGTGTTCTTAGTTTCTTACCAACATGTTGAAAGTGAGATCTGTGTCATTCTAACGTTGAGAAATTCTTCTAAACTCTGTTTCTTGGTTATTTTGTTCTTGGATATATTTTGTTTTTTGCGTTGGGTTGTAAATGGGTGTGTTTAATTAAGTTGTAGTGTAGTATCTTTGTGTTTAATTGGACAGGGAATATGTGTATTGATTGGTGTGTTTAATTAAGTTAGACCTGTGTTTTTAATTGGATAAGAATTAGGGGTGTGTTTAATTAGTTTGGAAATAGTATTATATCAGTCCCGTTATAGAGGTGTAGACTAATTTCTATGTTTGAATTTGTTACTCGTTTTGTATTAGTTGTTAGTACCTTTTTTTTGTTTACATCATTTCAATTGTTGAATTTTTTCTCCTTTTCTTAATCATTCTCGCACAAAACACTTTAATATGTTTATATATTTATTTATATACATCATTATAATATCACCAAAAGTATCGATATTAAATACTAATATAAACAATGATTAAGGTTCTTTTTTATCTGGATTCTTTTTTATTTTTAAATCTATTTAAAATAAGTAATATATTAAAATAAAGATTCTTATACCATATGTAATTGTGATGAAATTAGAAATATGTTATATATGGGGGGACAGTATCGGAAGAAAAGATTTTAGATTGCATTTAATGCAATTAAGTGATTTGTAATTAAGTTAAAAGTTATGTTTTTTTTACTTTTTATTTTAAGTTGTTTGACCACTTAAAATACAAACAAAACAAATTAATAATTATGACTCAGACCCATTAAGTTTAAGTGGAAAAAACAAACGACCCAAAGACATAAGTGGATTAGAATCAAGAGCTTTTGGCATCTTAAATGGACCTGTAACTTCCACGTGCATTGTTGAGCTCTTGTTTTGGAAATTATTGTGGTGGGATTTAACATAACAAAATTGATTTGTCTATGATTTTGCAATATTTTTTTATCGACGCAATGGTGTTTCTATTTGAAAATATGATATTGAAATTTTGATTATGGTTGCTGGATTGTTAGACGAGAGTAAATGTGTTATTAATTTATTGTTAGAGGGGAATACATGTGTTATTGATTTAGTGTGTTTATTGGTGCGTTTAATTTATTGATTGAAATACATGTGTTATTAAATACTAGGCCAACTAAACACATCATGCGTTGGCAATGAAAAACACTAGGGAAGCAATTGTACACACCAGTCATACATAATTAAAAACATCAGGTTAGTAATTAGACACATAAGATGTAGACAATTAAACATACATGTTAGACAATCAAACACATCGGCGACGTATACAATTAAACACACCGGTCAAACACTTAAACTCATAATGTGTTATTGGGTGAGACTACATGAAATAACATGTTTCATCACAATTTTGAACACAAGTTTTTTTTTTTTTAAATGTAAAATCATTACTAAAAATTTCTACACTAGTGTTTTAATCAATTTATGAAATAATATGTTTCATCACAATGTTAACATAAGTGTTTTAAAAAAGAAGGTAAAATCCATACTAACAATTCATTAAATACAATTCCAATTTAATTTTAACATAGTTCATGAAATACAACTAAATCTATAACAATTTTAGCATAATCCTTAATAAAACACACATGACTTTTCAGTCATCATTGTTTGGATCTACAGGGTTATCATATGGCCGTGTTGGATACGTCCTTATGCTGTGTCTCTCTTGTCTACAAGACTTGCGCACTAACGACGTCAGAGCAACAATGAATCTGTTTGGAGGGTCTGAAACATTGGCTTGCTGATCGGCCGAGGCGTTTTGACAACTTTGTCTATTGTGGCCAGATTTTTTACGGATGGTATAGTACCAAAGTTCGTAACTCATAGGTAAACCTTGTTAAATCAACATTCGCAACACATTGTACCATCTTTGACAAATCAGCATGCGTCAAAGTTCGTATTTCTACGAACTTTGACAAACTCTGTTTCACTACCCTCATAAAAGTTTTTCATCCATTTGCCATCGTAAGTGATAACCAATTTCGTTGGGTTCATTCCTACATTTCAACCTATAAAAATCTCTCTCGGACTTCAATTTATTAAACCAGTCATACATAAAAACAAGCTGCAACCAAATCAAAAACACTGAGACAATCTAATTAAACACATCAGGCCTACGAAATTAAACACACCAGACATATGCAATTAAACACATCAGACAAAAAATTAAACACACCAGGCTTACATAATTAAAACATCAGCTAAACAATTAAACACACCAGACCAAGACAATTACACATAATAGGAACAAAATTAAACACAAAGCACACCAGACCAAGACAATTACACATAATAGGAACAAAATTAAACACAAAGCCTACGCAATTAAACACACCAGACCTAGACAATTAAACACGTCAGGAAAGTAATTAAACACACCAGACATGGGCAATCACACACACCAGGCGTAGAAAATTAAACACACCTGTCGTAAGCAATTAAACACACTGGGCAACCGATTAAATACACAAGGCATACACAAGTAAACACACCACATGTAGGCACTTAAACACACCTGACAAACCATCTTCTTCAACCTAAAGGCATCAACAAAACTGAAACTGCAACAAATAAAATTAGGTTCTCAAATACGTACCTCGACAAGAATGACCTGAATCATCTCGATTCATCATGAAATTCGAATCGAAAACTGTTAAAATCAACGCCGAATCCGTCACAAAGGAATCCAAATCCAAATTAAATGGGTTTGAACACAAAAAAATATTTGGGTTTCAACAATGGAGTTGTTACACATATTTTGTTTCCAACAAGAATGGTTTGAAACATAAATGGGTTTTTTCACAGGATATCGTTTCAAGTTGAGATCAAAGACATATTATTTCAGACAAAAATTGGTTGTGGAGATTGAAAAGAGAGAATGAAAATAGAAATTTCGTAAAAGAGAAAAGAGAAAAGAGAAAAGGTTTCTGGTAGAGAGAGAACGAAGAGAGAGAAGATGAAATGTAAGACAAAAAAATACAAAAGTAAAGGCAATAATGCAAATTGGAAAATGAGATTAAGAAAAAAGAGAGAAGGTTTATGAGAGGGAGAGAAAAAAAAAATGTTACTTAAGACGAACAAATACAAAACTAAACACAATAATGAAAATTGGAAAATGAGGGACAATTAAGGGCTGGTCCTGTAAGCGTTTTTCAGTTGTTATTTTTCGAAAATAAAAATGAAAATGGAAACAATGTTTTTGGTTTCAATTTCGAATTCTGAAAACGCGGTTGGTAGTATATACTGAAGGCTGTATTTTAAAAATGAAAACGGAAAAAACGTGTCTGATAGGTTAACCGAAAACTATCAAAAATTTCAATTTCAATTTCAATTTTGACATTTTGTTTAATATTATTAAAACTATAAGCAAATTGATTACATAATTAACCAATATAAATTTTGTATTATAATTTTTAAATTAAACAAAAGTAACACATAAAAAATTAATTCAAAAAAACATGTCAAAAAATTAATTAAAATATAATAAAAATAATATTTAAAATATTATTATTATATATTATAATTTATATTATAATAAATAATATTATTAAATATAATAAAATATATATTTACATATTTAATATTTAATATTTAATATTTTATGTTATAATATATATATAAAATATATTATTTTATAATATATAATATCATAATATATATAAAATAATTATAATATATATATAAGAGGGGTATTTTGATCATTTGAAAATCTTATTTCGTCTTGTCATAGACATGTCAAACGTATAACAGTATAATTATTAGTGTTAAAAAAATGATTTTTTTAATATAAAAAAAGTGAAAAAGTGAAAAACAAAAAACAAGTATTTTGTGTTATTCAAAATTTTCACTTTCACACTGGTTTTTTTTTTTTTTTTTCCGAAAATAAAATGAAAAACGGTTAATGAACGCGTTTTCATAATCATTTTTAAAAAATAAAAACGAAAACGGACTGAAAAACAGTTGCATGACGGGGCCTAAGTATCTTTAGTGGATTGTTTGACAAAAACAATAATCTTACTAATTCTAGCTAAATTTAGAAAAGCCTATATTTTTTTGTGGTACTATTAGCACACCCACCACTAAACTATTTATGCCTCACTTTTTAAATTATTTAGTATTCTTTTTTTTTTTCCTTTATCAAATTACTTAAATAGACATACAATTTTTATTAAAAAAATCTATTACAAACTAAAACTAATAAAACCCAACTTTCCTTGTTTCAAAACCTTATGGTGAGTTTGGTACGCGAGACATGACAGGACAACGTGAGACAGTTTGTTCTTGTCTCACGTTTAACGCGTCCTTAACATGGGACACGACGGGACAAGGTGAGACAAAAATCATAAAAACTTGTCCCACCCAAGACCCTAGGACAACTTGTCCCATGGCATGTGACAAGTGTCAAAAAGACCAATTTACCTTTAAATTTTTAAACAATTACAATTATGTCCAATAAATTATATATTATAATTACATATATAATATTATATATTATATTATATATTATAATTAAATATTATATTTTATATATATATATATATATTCTATATTAATATATAATAATATTAAATAATATTATATATAATTTATTATAGTCTATGTTGTTATATATATAAGAGGGGTACTCTGGTCATTTGAATATTTTGTTCCGTCCTGTCTCAGCTATACCAAACACATAACAGTACAGTTTATAGTTCTGTTCAGGCCTTCCAAACACAACATAGAATAACATATCCGGTCCGGTCCAGTCCAGTCTTGTCTCACCTTGTCTTGTCCCATCTCCGTGCCAAACGCACCATTAATGATAAAAGCTTTAATGACATAGATTATTTCAAATCGTTGAATATTTTCTATTATTATTTATATTTTCCTTCAGATCTCGATTTCATGTTTCCCATGCTTAGTATTTATTGATTTATTATTATTTTTGTTTATATTTACTTTTAAATCTCGATCTCATATTTATCATGTTTAATTACTATTTATTGATTTTATTGTTTCACATGTTTGTTTTATTTTTCTTCTCAAATTCTGGATCCATGTTTGCTACTTTTTTTTCTCTTGGTTTATTTTATTTCAGATCTTTTAGGTGTACTATAATTTGTATCAATTCTTTTGTAGGTTGTATTCCGGATCTTCCAAAGTTAGTTTAATGTTATTTAAAACAACGAAATCGCACCAATAATCGCAACAAAGAAAACCTAATCTCTTACAAAACAAAACCATACCAAAACTCTAACTCAATCGTTAAAAAAACTATCAGACGATTAATATTACATTCATAAGCTACCATCAACAATCCAACTAACTACAAAAAGAAAAAAAATGCATTTAATAAAGATTGTTTTATTATGAAATAAGAAGAAAAAACAAGTTCTACAAATAGATTTGAGAAAACTATATATAAAGATTAGAGATGAAATG
Organism: Dipteronia dyeriana; assembly: GCA_032871835.1. Taxonomy (NCBI): domain Eukaryota; kingdom Viridiplantae; phylum Streptophyta; class Magnoliopsida; order Sapindales; family Sapindaceae; genus Dipteronia; species Dipteronia dyeriana. The sequence goes on along the minus strand of CM065299.1, from coordinate 15,727,286 downwards.
TATTTTTATTTTTATTTTTTTGAAAAAGATATAGGGTGTATTACGTTTGAAAAATAAGTGAAAGGGTAGTCATGGAAATAAATTAAAAAAATTAATAAAACCATATGATTTTATATAATTAAATCGAAATTTTAAAAAATAAAGTATAACTGGTTCATGTCAATAGCACCACTTCTATTTATTTATTTGGTTAAAAAGAGCAATTTCCTCATAATAATAATAATAAAAAAGCCCCTTGATTTGCTTACTCACCTACTTGCCAAACTACGCTGTAATCGTAGACTAATTCAATTTTAATTTAATTAGTAGTTGAAGATTTTCTATTTAGGTATAAGAAATTCTCTTTTATTATTGGATGGATTATTTATAGTATATCATATAAATATATAAATACTAAAAAGAGTTTATATATCTCGACTCATGACCCCAAATTATAAATTTGGTTCGTTGAAAATCCAGTCACTTATTGCCAAATGGACCATTATCAAATATTAATATTGCTCCCCTCTTGCTTTGATCTACCCTCCTATATAAATTATCATATAAATGAATTCGTGATCAATTTCAAATTTGATTATAATTTCGTTTACAAAATTCATCACCGAGAGACAATATTATTATATAAGATTTTTTGACGAATTTTGAAATCATAACGCGATCAATTTTATGTTTTTAATTCATAATGTAAGATATATTCAACTATTTTTTTATTTGTTATATTTTCAATAATCAATGCAGTTACTACTGTGGTACACTGGAATGTAGTATAAAAATATATAGGTAAGATTAATTATTTATACGGCATGTGAAATTATTTTATTGGATACGCACCAGCCAAGCATATAAAAACATTAGTCAATTTAGTTCAAAATACATCACTTTAAATCAAAAACTAACAGTCAACTATATCAGAATGACTGAAAATACAAATTTACTCTTACTGTTATTTAAAAAAAAAAAAACTAATTAAGGTTGAAAAACATAAAGACACAAACTCTCGTCAACTGACCTATTTTAGTTTATTATTGAAAATTTGTTGATATAACGGTATATATATATATAGTTATATAATTTGTTTAAATTAATTTAAATCTATTTATATAATTAAAAATAAAATCATATATATATATATATATATATATATATATATATATATATAAACTCAAACTTAATAATAATATATAAAAATATATTTTTGAATATGAAAAAGAAAAAGAAAATAACAAAACAAAAGGAAACCCAGAAAATCCAAAAAATCAAAGCCCTTAAATTTTATTTTTTCTTTTTCTTTTTGGATTTTGTTCATTTTCAAAAAATATATTATTGTAATTTGCTAAAAAAAAAACTTTTTTTAGAAATTCAAAGCCCATAATTCGAAAAGGGAAAAAATCAACAACAACAAAAAAAAAATGAAAAAAAAATTGAATGGTGCAATTGTACACCTACTGCTGAACTATTAACACCTCATTTTTTAAATTATTTCGTACTCATTTTTTTTCTTTATCAAATTACTTAAATAGACAATTTTTATTAAAAAGAATACCGTATAAAATAAAACGAATAAAACCCTCACTTTCCTTATTTCAAAACCCTAATAACATATATTATTTCAAATCATTGAATGTTTACTATTTTTGTTTATATTTTTTTTTCAGATCTCAATCTCATATTTTCCATGTTTAGTATCATTTTCCTTATTTCAAAATCCTAATAACATAAATTATTTTAAATAATTGAATGTTTACTATTTTTTTTTTCAGATCTCAATCTCATATTTCTCATGTTTAGTATTTTTTTCATTTTATTGTTCCACATATTTGTTTTTTTTTCTTCAAATTTTAGATCCATGTTTGTTATTTTTTTCTCTCGATTTATTTTCTTTCAGAGTTTTTATGTAGTCAATGATCTGTATCCATACCAAGAATCGCAACCAAGAAACCTAATCTCTAACGAAGTGAAACACACCGAAATCCTAATTCAATCGCTAAAAAATTCATGAAACGATCAATATCATATTCACTATCTATCACCAACAATTCAATCGATTATAGAAAAAAAAAATCTCGTCTGATAAGGATGACTTCACCATGATAATAAGAAAAAAAAACAAATATCGATATGAGAAAACTGTATATAAATATTAGAAAAGTGTATTTTTTTTTAAAAGATATGTGGTGTATTAAATTCGAAAATATGTAAAAGGGTAATCCAGGAAATAAATTAAAAAATTTAATAAAACCATTTAATTTTATATAATTAAATTAAATTTTTAGAAGTTAGGGTATAAATAGTTCAGTAGTGGGGGTGCCAATAACACCACCCAAAAATTTACGTTTGTTTCCTTTTCTTTTGTTATTTTCTTTTTCATTTTCATAAATGTTTATATATAATATTATTAAATACGAGTTTATTTTAAATTATATAAATATGAGCTTTTTTTTTGTTGTTTTTTTTTTCCTTTTCAATTTATGAGCATTAATTTTTTGGGTTTTTTTAAAATTTAAATAATATTTTTTTTGAAAAGGAAAAAAATCCAAAAAAAAAAAGAAAGAAAGAATAAAATTAAGGGTTTTGATTTTTTGGATTTCTGGGTTTCCTTTTATTTTGTTATTTTCTTTTTCATTTTCATAAATATGTTTTTATATGTTATTATTAAATATGAGTTTATTTTAAAAAATATATATAAGTTTATTTTCAATTATATAAATAGATTTAAATTAGTTTAAACAAATTATATAACTATATATATAGACATTTAAATCAATAAATCTTTAACAATAAGCTATATAGCTTAGCTGACTAGAGCTTATGTTTTTCAACCTTGCTTCAAACCTTGATGAGAAGCATTTTTTTTTAGGGGTTGACCAACTATTATTGAAACTAGAGGGACTAAAAAAATGACAATAAGGGTAAAATTGTATTTTCACTCATTCTGTTATAGTTGACCATTAGTTTTTAGTTAAATGGACTAAAGCGATGTATTTTGAAGAAACAAGGGATTAAAATGACTAATATGACAATGAAGTTTAAAAGTGTGACAATTCGTTAAAAATTAGGGATTTTAGTGATAATACCCCGTTTAATATATGCTGAAATGAATATTGAATGTTTTTTTTTATATTATATTATTATATAAATTCAGGGTGTTTTTAGGGAAGGGAAAGACTCGAATCCTTAATTTCGTGGTACAGGTAGAGATATAACCGAGATAAAACATCATGGTGAGTTAGAATTTTTAAAAATAAATTCAAATCCATATAATTTACCAAAACAGACCTAGTTTGAAGGTCAATTTTTTTATGTTGAAAGGAATGAAGCTCAAATTTGATCAAATAAGTAAATGAAAAACGATATTTTCAATATTGGGGTGGGATGTCTTCCATTAATCAAACAAGTCTATTTCAAATATTATTTTGTTTGATTTTTTTTTTTAAATGTAATAGGTAGTTTGGTAAATTCTATACGCAAATATTCCTTTTTTAAAAATAAAAAAACCAAAAATCAAGACTTATATTCAAAATTGGCTAGGGTGGGTTTGAAGCCCTACCTCTTGAATAGGTCCGTCATTGAGTGTAAATATGTAAAGAGTTTAATAATTAGATTAATCTTATCTCGTCATTTGATATATATTTAATTTGAATATATTGAAAAAAATTTGATTAATTGTGAAAAAAAAATAAAAATAAAAATCGTAACAACCTATCATTAATGTTAATATCATTAATGTCAATATTGATGTATCACATGCAATTTAAAAACTCAACAAAGTATAAAAAAATTAAGCCTAATAAAAAACATAAAAAACTTACAAAAGGAGATCACTGCCCAGATTCATCATTCATGGAGATCGTTGTCGCATTCATTTTAATTAATATTTCTAATCGTAAAAGTTAATCAATGTGACTAGTTGACATTATAAATTATGATTTTTTTTAATGCTCCACCTGCTGCAAAGGTTTATCGTTTATGTAATAAAGAGTTAAAAGGTAGGAGCAACAGACACTTCGTGAGAAACCCAAACACTGTTAAATAAGCACAAGAACTAGTCAAAAAATTTGGTTTAGATATAAAAAATAGTAAATTATATATTAAAGCTCTAGTAAGGGACACCATCTTGAAATAAATCTTTATTCTTCAATCAGTATGTGTAAATATGTAATATATTATCGTATGAGGACGTATGACTTAATCAAGTTGGTTGTGCTACTATCTGTCATATTTTATTTTAAGTTGACACCATTATGGATCAGTAGTCTGTCGAAACTTGTTGAGATAGTAACTTTCACAATAAGGAACATGGACGAAGGCAGAAGGGGAGCCGATAGGGGCCATCGCCACACCAACCAATCAAAATTTTACAAAATTTTACTTATATTATGATAATATAATACGTAAATAATAATTTTAATTTGTCCCCCTGTTTTATTGATAAACTAATTTCTTCCTTATTTATTTTGTCAAGACAAAATCAACCCCTTTTAGTATTTTAATTTTTTATGATTTCATACATTATTTCATAATCTAATCTATATATGGGTTCAACAACTATACAATTACAGTATAGTTACAAGACTAATTTTCAATCATTGGATTTCAATCTAAAGGTTTATAAAAATTAAATATTTATGAATTTAAAAAAAATTAAAACTAAAAGAAAATAACATCATCTCGTAATTGCCCCTACAACTATATAGTAGTTAACATAGTTTGTTTAATTGTAGTTTTTCGATTTGACTTTTAAGATTATCTTTATAAACTTCCAAGATTTTAGTTTTGAGATTATAAATTAATAAATATTTTAAATTTATTATTCAAGCTTGTGTTATTATATATCTATTATTTTAAGAGGTTGTTAATATAGTTTTGATAAATTTATTTCACTCATTTACTATTTAAATTTGTTCACAAATATTTATAAATTAATTTGGATTGAATTGAATATTATAAAGTTAATTAGAAGTGTATCAATAACCGTTTTTTTAAATATAATAATAATACACTGATATTTCATCTATACAACAAGATGAAAGATCATTTTTCACATTTTTTTTGATTACGTATATTTAAATAGAAATCGTAAAGAAATTTAACTATAGATGATTTTTTTAGAAACAAAATTGAGTCAAGTTCCATTTTGATTCTCAAGGGTAGTGTGATTATTATTATTATTATTATTTCGTATTATTAACTTAAAGACTAAACTATTATATTTTGGTATATTAATATATATTTTTTGGATGATATTTAATATTAGTTTCTATATTGACCTCCTCAAAATCAAAATCTTAGCTTCACCCCTGATAGGGAATGAATCTCTTCCCTCTTTCAATCCTTTTTAGAGTGGTTTGAGTTTTATCTTTTAAGTAAAAATGTAAGTCTCAATCCTTTTTAGAAGGATTTAAGTTTTAACTTTGACTTAAAAATGTAAGTGTGAGGAGTTTTCTACTCATTCATACAAAAGAAGATATATGAGAAACTGATATTTGAGCCCTTCTTATGTGAGTAGGTTTCAGGCGTGGGATGCTCTATGTTTTTTTTTTTTTCCTCTAGTCTTATATAAATATTATATTTCATATGACTTTACTATAACCCATATAAAGTAATCAAAGACAAAACTGTTTTTCTAGTTTCTTCTCTCCTTTCCATCTCTCTCTCCTTAATTCTTCGAAGTGAAGTGATGATCACCAACCACCATCGCAAGAACCCAACAAATCAATCCAAGATGTTTAGTAAAAGCCCTGATCTTGTCCGAAACTCACTTCAAATTCAAATCAACAAGCAGCAACAAGAAGAAGACAAGTACTACTTGTCTTCAAGATTATCACCATCATCAATTCTGTCCAAAGAAAACAACCCATCTTTCAGATTCTACAACAACTATGATGGTGCAGTTCCATTCTTGTGGGAGTCTCGACCTGGAACACCAAAATGTTCTTTCAATGAAACCACTCTCCTCCCTCCTCTCACTCCTCCTCCTTCTTATTACTATTTCGATTCCAACAAGAAATCTTCATCGTCATCGTCATCAAGATCAAGATCTTCCAAGCTCTTGCATGTCTTGTTCCCAAAAATGATGAATCTCAAGAAAAGCAACAGTATTGTCTCATCATCTTCATCATCTTTTTCATCGTCCTCGTCGTCGTCTTCATCGAATTTGTCTACGGTGGTTCCAGTGAGTACTAGTCCTAAGAAGTACTACCAACACCGTCTCCGCGGCGGCAGTAGGGGATTGTCGTTTGATTCAAGAGTGGAATATCATGATGAAGGAGAAGATATAATTGGATCATCGCCAACTTCAACTTTGTGTTTTTTTGGCTTTGGAAAAGGAAGCACTAGCAGCAGAAGAAGTAGCTTGGAGCACGCTGATGATCATCGTCATCTTTAAATCAACGGTGGTGATTGTAAACGAATCCTTGAGCTACATCAAAATCAATGGCTGTCAGTGGATCTATATATATATATATGGTCTAGGTATTTGTCGACGTCGTCGGTCTTTCTTGTTTATGTATGGTGTATGATGCACGTTATTTAATTAGAAATTAAATAACTAGATTTCTCGTAATTTGTATTATGACCATCATTATCACTGTAGTTATTTTCTCCACTTTAATTAATTATTAAGAAAAAATATGTACTTTTTTTCTCTTCTCAAATTCTCTTTTGTTTCTATAGAGTTTGCATATGTATTACTGAAATTAGTAAAGCATTTATTTCCATTTCTGCACGAAAACAAAATCGAAAATAAAATTCTTTAAATATGATCTAAAAAAGTTGAATGAATAGAAATCGTTAGAACTTAGATAATAGATATATAAATTTATTATTATGGTATATTTTTTTTTTTAAGATATATATTCTATCGACAACCATTATATTGATTTCCATCGGTTGAGATTTGACCGAATGAATAAAAATTAAATACAAATGAGTACTAACATCCATCATTTAATTTTAACACTAGGATATGGGTTTTTATTTAATATGATTGTGTTTGTTGATGCTTCAAGTATATATTTAAGATGATTTTGATGGTTTAACACATCACATGTCATACAACTCATAATATAGATATATATTACATACCAATAAATAAAAATTAAAAATAAATTGATCAAAACATGTATATAAATCATGAATAACCAATAATAAAAGAGACCGAAAGTGTCCGTGAAGACAATAAAACTCTTCTCCAACTTAGAGATACGTACTCACCCATAGAAACACTAAAAATTTGGTTGAGTATTTAATTTCTTGAAGGAGACGTATACTACAAAATCATTGGTAGTTGAAGATTTGCTTAAATCATGCTGTCGTTTAAATGCCTCTATGTCTAGATTAGTTGATCATTTACTTATATAAAGCAAAAAAAAGGAAAGAAAGTTGGGCGCTTCCTTCCTCAATAATAAATTTGGCTCCTGCTATTGCTTGTTTGGAATCGTCTAGCTCTCATTGTATTGTCCTTTTTATACATTTAATGCGTCTCAATTGCCATATTCTTCGAAGAGGAAAAAAGCTGCAGTTTGTATACATTTAATCAATATTTCATTTTATTAAATTAAGCACTTCAATTCCTATGTACCTGAGGAGTGAGGCTGAGGAGAAATCTTTAATTGGACATTCTCATTGTCACTTCGTGAGATCGTCCCAATAAGATTGTACCATTTATCTTAAGAACATAAATATATATATTATTGAACGATAATTTGATACCATCTTATTAAATGGTCTCATCAATAAAACGTCTCAATGAAGATGTTCTCGTACTCGAATATCACTCCCCCTCAATACTCTTTCTCGTTCAATTTCTCCAAAGAATGTGATATATCATATATCTATACCATTTTTGATTCATCAATATTTTTTAAGAATTTGGATCAGATATTTTAAGAATATTGATAATATTTTTATAAATTTGGACCTATGATATTTTCACAAAAACTAACAAGTACTTTTTTTATTTCTACATTTAAGAGTTTCCCTTTAATAGAAAACTGGAATATATATGTGAAAAACTAACATTTACTGTTTTGATTTCTACATTTAAGAGTTTCCCTTTAATAGAAAACTGGAATATATATATGACTTTATTGATGTTTAAGTCAATACGCATTGATATAATTTATATCAGTGCGTTTTACGTGAACCACTGATTATAAAGAAGTTTGATAAATACATACAATTTGAATCAAAAAATATAAAGTTAATTATCCACATCTAATACACCAATAAAGTTATAACAATATGTACCGACTTGAACATTATATATATATAATGAGAGAGAGAGTTCAATCAATTACATATCTAGATATTTCGTATGTGGTGACTTGAAATAAATACAAGAAACTTGTTTTAGACACCACTCAACAAAACTTATAAACAAAATATACGATCAAGAATCGTTTTCTTAAATTAAATACGAAAGCACGTTTTAGACAACCTATGAGAAGCTCATAATAACGCATTTTAAATCACTCACTATTTATCTACGAAATTTTAGCAGTAAACAATTTTGTATAAATACTAAAGAGCAACCGACCAGTAAAAGAATAAAAGACTTTTTCTTTTCTTTTTTTCTTTTTGTTTGTCTCTAAGAGGTTTCAAAAGGTCGTATAAAACAGAGGATCCAATCCAGACATGTAACAACCAGAAGTGATTCTTTTACTTTAATGATTAATCAATGAAGAAGGAAGCTTTAAGGGAGAGAGAGAAAACAGACAAGACTGTTAACTATTAAATATCCCTACACGGCTACACTTGTTTTATCAACCACTGTTTTTTTTATCTAGTCTTTCGGCAGTTCCGATTTTAGGAGTGTGTTTCACAGCTGCCTCCACGTGCACGTGGGCCATTGATCTGCTCGGTATAAGTCCGGTTTTAAGGACTAAAACCTAGGTGCAGTATGATACACTGTACATCTTCCATCACGATGCTGATATATTAGGGGAAATGCATGGTATATTGGATGCAGCTAAGAGTTTAGAGACGGGCATGGGGTCTATTGGGAGAACTTACCCCCATCCCTACCCCTATCCCGAAAACCTCTCTCAACCTTTGTCCTTAAATCCTATTTGGAGAAAATGGGGATGGGTGTATTTGGGGAGGTTCCTCTGTTTTCATCTTAATTTTTTTAATTTTTAATCTTAATATTTTTCAATTTAAAATCTGAAATTTGGAAATTGAGATTCAAAATTCAATCGTTCGATTCATACTATTTCGATATCCATTTCTATAAATAATCTACAATATATAATTGATTTAATTTAATAAAAAATTAATACAAATAATTAAAGCAATATAGTTTTACACATAAAATATGAGAAAATGGATATAAAATAAGTGAGTAATCGAGTTAAAGTTATTAATTTTTAAGAAAATAAAAATAAAAATATATAAATATATAGGGGAAAGGAAGGAAATGGAACTCCACCCATCCCTATTAAAAGAATTGGGAAAATGGAAGAATACGGAAATGGGGTGTAGGTAGATTCCCCCACCTCCACCCCCATTTAGATATTAAAAGTACAATTTACCTCTACCCCCACCCCCAAACCCCATTTGGGGAAAAAATTTGCCCCCAAATGGGATGGGACCCGTGGGGGTGGGGGAAATGCCCATCCCTACCTAAGACTCCCTCGGTTTGGAGATCTATATTTATCGCACTCTTAGTATATTTGTAAAATAGATATTAAAATACTCAAACCTCACCAGTAACATGAAATGAGAGGCATAAACCACACGAGCTAAAAGATGATGAATGAGATTTATACAAAAGTTGATGATTCCCTCCTGTTGTGTGATTTAAGTTTCAAATGCTAGTAGCAGTGTTATCCACATTCAACAATTGATATATATTCTCATATAAATTTACATAAACTTGATTAAAGTATAACAGATCTCAACCAGTTAGATGTGTCCAATCGCTGAGAATTTCAGATCCATTGAAAGGTTAAATCAGATCATATGAGTTCGAGTCTCTTCCACATTTTCATTGGAGCTATATGCAGTAATAAGCAACTTTATTTTAATCATAGTTTCCTCTATAATGAATATTTGCAAAATTCAGGCCATCAGACTGATTCAGACATTCAGACAAAAATGAGTTTGCTATGCATTACAAAGAATCTTGGCTTCTTGATCAGATCTGGTGGTTTCATGAATGGCATTTGCTAGATAACTGACATTGCCTGTAGTCACACCAGCCATGCTGCCCACACCACAACACATAAATTCAGATAGCTTATAATAGGATTTCGAATAGGTTATTTTTCGATATCTAACAGATCTAATGACGTTTATGAAGTAAATTTACCTAATCCGTCCATCTCGAGTCATGTATATATGGAATTCCCTTGCTAGGCGATCAATCTGATCCGGGGTTAAGCCAGAAAAGCAGAACATCCCAACCTACCGTGTCAGCAGTTAAAAAAATAAGTTAACGAAACTAATTTAGCTGGCGTTCAAATCTTTATTTGCATAGATGTATATGTATATATAACTTATAAGCTGAATGAACTGGAATTCAATGATAAATATGAACCTGATTTGTTATATGGTCCCAGTTGAGAGGAGAATCCAATCTTTCAAGACTATCTTGTAGAGTAGTCCGCATTCCACGGATGCGATTTGCCATGGTCTTTATAGCACGTGAATGTAATTGAAGGCATATCAGAATCAGAGACTTACAATAATATGAGAAGAAAAGACAGAGAAAGAGTAATATTATTACCTTCAACTCTTCGATCCATAAAGACTTAAGATATGGATCGCTCAGAATTGTCGAGACAAGTAACACACCATGAACAGGAGGGCTGCTGTACATTGCCCTTGCAATCCGCTGCAATTGGCTTCTTATCGAACCTACTTGATTTGAATCAGCACAGAGAACACTGAAGACATGAAAGTGAGGTTAAACGAAACTGAAGAATGATACGGAAAACCCAAACCAGAAGACAAATTGTGATCATTGGAGCTAAAATTGTGGTAAAATATTGTGGTTCAGCATTCTAGTTGAACCTTCTGACCACCACCAACCATAAACATATTTTGGCTACGGAAATTTTGTCTGAGTTTGAGTCCCGAACATGAGTTCGAGAAACACAATGACTAAAACATTAACCTTGATTCATGTATTGAACTCAAACTAGGTGAACTCACATGTTTCACATTAATTTTCTTCCTACGAAAAGACGAACTAGAAAACTGAAAAAACCAAAGATTCTTTCTTCCATACCTCAGACAACCAACTCGGTGTCCATAGAGTCCCATGTTCTTCGCGAAGGACTGAGCGCAACCCACTAAATGGTCATCTTCCAGAAAAATCCGAATTGCTCGGGCATCTTTGTCAAGATTCCCACTCGCAAAACCTTGATAAGCCATGTCAAAAAACGGAAAATGATTCTTCACCTACAAAATATCCAAAGAATTAAAAGTAATTACATATTATTGGAAGATTGCAGCAATATATGTATAATCCGAAAGTCCAAATCACCTTGAACTGATATGAGATTTCCCTCCACTGTTCCTCAGTAGGGTCAACTCCAGTTGGATTGTGGGCACAAGGATGGAGTAAGAAAAAAGAGCCATCTTGTGCATTCTACAGAATACATAAAAAATAATCAGTAATTAAATATTTTTCGTTTCATATTGCACGGTTTAATACGCTATACCATACTCGTAAAATTGGAATAACAACGTTTTATTGATCAAGTATTGAAGTACTACGATGTCTACAAAAAGAAAACATATGCATAAGTTTGTGCTGTTTTAAGAATCCTGGAGAACAGAGAAAAAAAACCTTTTGATTGGACATTGCAATGGCTTTGTACTATATGTTCTTATTGAATCATCTAAAATATTAAAGAGTGAAGATTCTACCTTGACATCATCTATAAGGGCTGAAAAGTTTAGACCCTTCGAATCATGATCGTAGTAGTGGAAGGTTCTCTCTGGAACTTGGGCATCTTTCCAGATGTTGTGGTGACTGCACGATGAATACAATTAAATTTCATCGATATAATTGAAGAAGAGATTCAAGCATTGGACTATATACTTAGGAAGAAACTGCAAGGATATAATAAGGAGAAGATCATACTTGGACCAAGTTGGATCCGGCAAGTAAATACGCGAATCAGGATGGAAATGCCTCTGAAACTCAGCAAAGAGACGGCAAGCACCAGTGCCAGAGAGAGCTTGCACTCCAGCAACCCTTCCTTCTTTAACAACATCCGAGTCATTTCCATAAACCAATTTTACACTCTCTTCAACAAATTTTGAACTGACCGCTGCAGAAACTGACTCCCTGTCAATGCCTCTCAAAGGATCAATTAAACTAGAATACATTCAGGAAGAAATATTTATAATTTCAAGACTATTAAAGTGCTTCAATATTATTGTAGGGCTATTTCCTATCGGCTAAACTTTTGGACTGATGGTTACCAACATGCTATCAGAGTCAGGTTTGACCTAGGAGTCTTAGATGGCTAGATTCGAGTTATGTATTTCGGACAAAAATTAGTTGATCAAACTAGAATTCCGTGAAATTGTTTCACAAGAACGTAATGGCTAGCTAGCAAGAAATGATCACTTGCAAAAAAGAAACTTTATAGTTTATAGATGATTTGCATTGGCACTTAAAAAACAATTGGGATATAGGAAGCATGTTAAAATCACAATGAACAACAACTTTTTTTAAATATGATTAGCTACATTTATCTAGCATCAAGAGATAAATGAAAAAAAAAAACTCACAAGAACTCACTGCCAGCAATCCTGGCCTCAGCTTCCCGAACACATCGAAGCACCACAGGTTTCCCTTCATCATCCCTGTAAGCTCCCTACAAATACGAACCAGTTCAGGGAAGAGAAATTTCAAATTTCCCTTCATTGTTGATATGTATCCACGTTGTTTTTTTCTTTTTCTTTTATTTATTATTATTTTTTAAATTATCCAATTTCATACTTTGGTTCCATTACTTTCTTTCTGTGCAAACTATCGAAAAAACTCTCTGTGATTGGATTATCAAAGACAAAACAGAGAATATAAAATTAGATTGAAATTGAATCTTGACAATCGTGATGGTATCAACTAAAATGTTTTGTTCTTCTTCAAAATTAACATAATAATAATAATAATAATAATAATGATAATAAAATTGGGTGAACAAGAGATTGGACTTGACACAAAATTGTTATTACCACTCCAAGATTGATCTTGTTTGGGGATGAATCGGCGAGAAAAGACTCAGTGACACCAGTTATGGGGTCTTTCATTGCGGGACCAACACGGTCCCACCACAATCCCAGCTTCCTTGCTGATGTGCTGCTGCTGTATCTCCTCATCATATACCTCCACATCACGAAATATGATCGGATTCCTCCGCTCTCAGCCGCCGTGAAAAGCTGTTTCCGACGTCGCCACCACCTCCGTCGTTTGCATTCTGTTCAAGGTTGAAGTGGTGGAGCTTTAAAATTAAAGAATCCATCTACTGTTGTTGCAAAAACGTGCTTTTGTCAATTGTTATTCCAGTGTGCTACTGCTGGTTTTTTTTTTCCCCTTGTAGTCTTGTACAGCCAACAGAAAAAGCGACAGTTTTACTCCTGTTGTCGTTGTCGTTTAAAAGTCGTTGGTGGAGCCCGTTCGAGAATTGAGAGTCGAACAAATTACACGAAACTTTCACGAGATTTGCTATTTTACGCACGGAAACAATTTTACTATTAATTGAGATTTATCTCTTTTACCATTAGGATTTGACCGTTAAGTATAAGAGTTGACCGTTATAAAATCAGAAAAAACAAAAATACCTTTGATTCATCAAAAAACTTAAATAACTAATTATATAAAATTTCTCTGAGGTTTGCTTTTTTACATACAGAAACAACTTTATTGATAATCGACACTCATTTTTCCTACCGTTAGTTAAAGTTGGTCAAATTAAACCGGTAGACTAAGTGACTATCAAAATTAAGGATAGTTTAGTCATTTGAAGGATTATATATATATATATATATATATATATATATTATAAAATTGAATAAATATTTTAAAAGGAAGATTAAGTGTAAAAACTGTTTTTAAAAATTAAGATTTTTTTTTTAAAGAAAATTAAGATTTATTGAAAATTAAGAATTAAAAAAACGGGATTTTCATTAAAAAAAATGGGACAATCCAATCTAATTTAAATGAAATTCATTTTTTTTAAAAAAAAAATCATAATACCTTTAACAATTCGACAGTTCCACTAACAACATGAATCACAATCCTTTCCTAATTTGTTCGATCTTCTCATGAGAGATTGAATCAGATTGAGCTAGTTCGTCATTTCCACCAACAACACAAATCACAATTCCTACATAATTTGTTTTTTTTTTCTATTTATTAAAAAACTTTAATTTTTTAACTCTATTTCTTTGGAAAACATATTTTTTTCTTATTTACAAATAGATTTTGAGGTTTTTTCCTTTTTTTTTTTTTTGAACAAATTGCATCATATTATAAAGGGATTGTGATTTGTGTTGTTGGTGTAACTGGCTAACTAACTCTATTTTGGGAAGAAATCTGACTCAATCTCTTGTGAGGGAGATCGAACAAAGTAGGAAGGGATTGCGATTTGTGTTGTAGATGGAACTGGAAAACTGTTAAAGACATTAAGATATTTTTTTATTTGAATTTTTTAAAATTAGAATGGACTGTCCATTTTTTTAATGAAAAATTCCGTTCTTTTTTTAATTATTAATTTTCAATTAATCTTATTTTTCTTTCCAAAAAAAAAACTTAATTTCAAAAACAGTTTTCTTTTGTTCATTTAATCTTCATTTTAAAATACTTTAAAAAATCTCTATTTAAAAATATTTATTCAGTTTTTTTTTTAAATTATATCTTTAAAATGCTTCAAATAATTAAACTATCCTTAGTTTTGATAGTCAAAATTAATCTACGATTTAACTAACTTTGACTAACAACAAGGAAGGTGGTTGTCATTTATCAATAAAGTTGTTTATGTATGTAAAAGATCAAATCAAGGGAGTTTGATGTAATTAGTCATTTTAGATTTTTTGGTGAATCAAGGGTATTTATGTATTTTATTGTTTTTTAACGATCAACTATAGTACTTAACGGTTAAACCGTAATGGCAGAGGAGGTTAGTGTCAATTAACGATAAAGTTGTTTCTGCGTATAAAAGAGTAAAGCTCAGGGAAGTTTGGTGTAATTTGTTCTTGAGAATTTGAGATTGCAGAATTGTATCGATGGCCCACAATTTCTCTTTTCTTCTGAATACACTGTCTTTTCTATGTAAGGGTTGGAAATTGACTGAAGGGTCTGAGTTGGACAACTTTAAATTCTAAATGAGTTTTTAAAAATTCGATAATACCCTCAAATAAAATTACTAAGATGATTAATTGTTTGTCGGTACACCCGTCAATAATTATTAATTTGTTTTCTATTTTAATCTTTTATATATTTTTTTCTATTAATGGTTTGATATTAGCATATATCATACAAATTCTTTCCATTTTAGTAAACCTTAGATTCTCTTTTAAATATATTTTCAATCTCTTTTAAGGAAATACAAATTGATTACTAAAGGGTTTTTTTTTATCTAAATTTTTATAAGACTTTAATTTATTAAACATATGGATAAGTCTTATAAATTAAGATATTATGATATGTTTGTTTTTTCATTTTGGATGACTTATTACAAATGTAAAATTGATTAGGTTGTGTTAGGGTTTCTTCAAAATTAGGAATTTTTTAAAAATTAATTTTTAGGATTTTATTATGTGCGGATAAAATTATAAAGGTATGAATTGTTATAGGACATTTATGGAAATTTACTAAAAAAACTCTACCGTTACCACTTTTTTAATAAGATAAAAGTAAAATGTTTTTATTTTTTCTAACACACACACTGTTATATAAGATATAAGTCGGAATAACAAACAAACAAATTTATCTTAATTTAAGATATAAAAGATAATAAGTCATATGGTGAAAAAAACAAGCAACTCCTAAGTATGGAAAATAAATCAAAATCATTAGACAAATTTGGTTGTGAAAAAATAAAGTTTTAAATTAATTTTTATTAGAAGATTAAAATCATTATGTATATAAATAGACTTTTAAATTAATTTATATGTTCTTTCTTATTAAAAAAATTAGTTTTTTTTTTCAATTTCATTGAACACTATCATTTTTTTTAAATATCATTTAACATATATTTACTTCCACATCAATTGAGGCATGACACAAATCTCGCATTCCTACAACTCTCTCATACAGAAAGTGGTTCTCCAATAAAAAAATAATAATCTTAAAATGAATTTTTAATGAAAAATGGAGGTAGGGAAAAGAAAAAAAAGTAAGAGAATTAAGTGTAATTTTTTTTTGAAATAATAATAAAGTGGATTAAATAATATAATAATAATTATATGCGGTGTGTACTTATAAAAATACAATACAATATAATTAAAAAATGGTATTTTTGATATTAAGTGGAGTTTATTTACAAATTAGAGATTTTTTAAAAACTTTAATGGGTGTGATTATGAAAGGGGTGTAAATACAATTTTTGAGGGGGTGTCATCATCGTCACTCATTCTAAATTGGACCTTTTAATAATTTTGGATCGGGCTATAAATAAGAGAAATGCTACTTTGTCTAAATTTAGTGTCCAAATGATGTGATAAAAGTCTAATCTATTCATTAAAATAATGCAAATATAATATAATTTAAAAGATGGATTACAGTGTTGTCACATCATTTGTATATCAAATTTTGGTAAAGTAGCATTATTAAATAACATATGATGGTTGTGTAGCCCAAATGTTATTATTTTTTATTTTTAAAGTACCCCAAATATTTAAAATATGAATAATATTATTGTTGGCGGATAAGTCGTCACTACGAGGAATCGTTACCTGATAGAACACAAACAAACAATAGCAAAATAAAAGAATTAAGATGAAGAAAATAAATCAAAACACACAACACAATAAGTTGAAACCAAAATCGGAAAAAAAAAACCACGGCCATCAGGATAAAAATAGAAAATTTCACTATGTAGTAAATTGATACAACCACACTCTCATGATTCTCTCTCTAAAATATCCAAAACCCAATTACACCAAATACTCTCTTGAGATCTCTCTTGATATACTAATTTTGCTCCACTACTTTAATAGCCTAGTTATTATGGTCTATTTATATGAATTACATGGAGTTAAAGATAAAAAAAAATCATACTCCTAAACGTACAAGAATTACTTGTTCCACATAAATACTATTTATTATTTATGACAAGTCTTCTTGTTTAAAAGAAATCATTTTTCTTTTAAGTACATGACTTTTTTATTCTTCATGAAGACAAACTCTTTCCTTTTCCGATTAGCACAAGAACTTCCAGAAGAAAATACCTTTCATATTTTCGTGCAATATTCCTGATTTGTGCAAGATCCATCATTGTCGCGGTTGGCCACTTGCGCCCAACAACGCGGATCAAACACTGTCAACCACAGCTCAAAATATCGCGGTTGGTGCATTGCCTCAGCCGCGTTCCACGCCGCGAGAATCCACAGGAGTTCGATTGCTCCCTATGCCGCGGTCTGTGCATGTGTCTGCACCGCGGTCCAGGCCACAGTACCTACTAGAATTCGTTTCTTCAGTTCTTTCAGTCTTCAAGCCTCCCTCAAATACAATCTTTTACTTCCAAACGTATCTCATGTCTCCATGACGTCTCCGTATTGGTTGAATCCCGTTTGGTAACCATTGGAAATTCAAGTCATATCCAATAATTGTAAAAAAAATTCATAATTTTATTTTTAAAAAAATTGTCATATTTTCACTATTTCTATTGTATATTATATCAAAATTCATTAGTTCTTAATTGTAGTGAAAAGGGGATTATAAAAATGATGATCGACGGCCTAATTGTAATGTTAAATGCACCCATATATCTTCCAATTCCAAGTACGTGTATGTACATCAGTTTTTTTTGTACATTAAAATGTTGTGTACTTGATAGCAGAATTGAGAGAAAAAAAAAGTAGGAATGGGATTATTTGATAAATTCAACATGATCTCAATACATCCAGCTAATTATAGGCCGAATAATGGTAATAGCATCTTTAACGTAAAAATGGTTTGTATATGAATTATTGTTGACATAACAATAGTAACAGTAACAAATAAAGCAATAACTGATTAAACTAAATAATGATGTACAACACTAGTGTAAATTACCCCCCTACTATATGTCAACAATACAACTAACAATAACTAACAACACTACCACGGCTTGCATGACGGATCATACACATATCATTAAACTGTCTCATTATTATGAATTACATGACAACAATGTCAAGAGACTTACTTCCTATGTGGTATAAATATAGACTTGATAGACGATCAACTTAAAATTTAGTCTCCAATGTTTCCGTTTAAAACATCTCGTCTATATGTCAACAATACAACTAACAATAACTAACAACACTATCATGGCTTGCATGACGGATCATACACATATCATTAAACCGTCTTATTATAAGAGCATCTTTAATGTAAAAATGGTTTGTATATGAATTACATGACAACAATGTCAAGGGATTGACTTCCTATGTGGTATAAATATAGACTTGATAGACGATCAACTTAAAATTTAGTCTCCAATGCTTCCTATGTGGTATAAATATAGACTTGATAGACGATCAACTTAAAATTTAGTCTCCAATGCTTCCGTTTAAAACATATTTTGTTTTAATAATGTGTCCAATTTTTTTATTTTATTTTCTTACCAAAAATAAATAAAAAATTAATGTCAGTTTTAAATGCTTGCTGAGTTAACCTAAAAAAGGGCTGTGCAATAGACCGTCTGAAAGTGGACGGTCATATTGACAATGTCTAATATTTTTTTTACCACGTCAACTTGATGTTGAATATACATGACTGCATTGGAGAAAGATTTTTTTTTTACAGAATGTCTATTATCCTACGTATCATCTTTTTTTTTTTACAAGTTACGTTTATATTGGAGATACTCTAAGTCTCGAGTATGATTGAAGACTTTCATTAACTTAATTATGGGAGAAACTGTACTTTTACAGCTCCAACAGATCATTTAATTGTATTTTTGTGGCTCTTTAAGTGGGTTCCACATATTTAAATTTATTTTATTTTTTAAAGAGTGGTACTATCGACACACCTACCACTGAACTATTTATGCTCAAATTTATAAATTATTTAGTATTTTTTTCTTTATCAAATTACTTAAACATATATATAATTTTTATTAAAAAAATCTTATACAAACTAAAACTAATAAAACCTCACTTTCCTTATTTCAAAACCTTAATGACAAAAACTTTAATAACAAAAATAATTTCAAATCATTGAATGTTTATTATTTTTATTTTTATTTTTATTTTTATTTTCTTTCAGACCTCGATCTCATGTTTCCATGTTTGGTATTTAATGATTTATTACTGTTTTTTTTTCCAGATCTTAATCTCATATTTACCATGTCTAATTAGTATTTATTGATTTTATTATTTCACCTAATTATTTTATTTTTCTTCTCAAATTTCAGATCCATGTTTGCTACTTTCTTTTTTCTCGGTTTATTTTATTTCAGATCTTCCAGGTAAACTATAATCTGTATCAATTCTTTTGTAGATTTCATTCTGGATCTTTGAAAGTTAATTTAATGTTATTTACAAAAAAAAAAAAAAACGAAATAGCACCAAGAATCACAAAAAAAAAAACCTAATCTCTAACAAAATGAAACCACACCAAAAGTCTAACTTAATAGCTAAAAAAACCCATCAAACTATTAATATCACATTCATAATCTACCATTAACAATCCAACCGACCATATAAAAAAAAATTGCATCTAATAAAGATGGTTTTACCATTAAATAAGAAGAAAAAACAAGTTTTGTGAATGGATGTTAGAAAATTATATATAAAGATTAGAGATGAAGTGTATTTTTATTTATTATTTTTTTTTTTTAAAAAAATGAGGTGTATTAAGTTTGAAAATAAGTAAAAGGGTAGTCATGGAAATAAATCAAAAAAATTAATAAAACCAATTAATTTTATATAATAAAATTACAATTTTAAAAAGTGGGGCATAAATAGTTCAGCAGTGGAAGTGCCAATAACACCACTCTTTTTAAAAACACATAATGTTTAACTTTAAATCTCAACAGATTTTTTATTATTCAATGAGTAATTTATTTTATAATAATAATTAAAAAGTAAAACATCAAGATAATAATAAAAATTTATTAAGGGAGCCAATTAAGGAATATTGTTGGAACACATACTCCTTTATTGGTCCCTTACAACAACATTTTGGAACATGAACCATTTAATGATATTAACAAAATTTGAGGCCCTATATAACAATTAGAACGATGCTTAGGTATTGATTGGTCAGTACCCAAAATACTGACCCCACCAATAAGAGTGTATCACGTGTCTTTTGTTCTTTTACTTTTTACATTTATCTCACAATTTGGGCATTGATTGGTTAGTACGCGAGTATAATTATTATCATTAAAGAAAGGTTAGCAACTCAATTGGACTAGATTAACAAATAAAGTGGACTCCGACAGAGTGAATGAGTGACGATTTTGACTAGGTTAACAAAGAAATATTAGTAATTCAATTGGACTCTCTTACAAAAAAGAAGAAGAATTCAATTGGACTCTCAAATAATATAAAATTAAGTCTAATATGTTAGAATCAATTGAGTTTTGATGTTTATTTCTATAAAATAGAATTATATATGGATAATTGTGCCTTATTTAAAAAAGAAAAAGCAAAGCTATGTTTTGAAATGAGGTCCATCTTATACTAAAATAAATTGGACATGAGACCTCAAAAGAAAAATAAGTAGATTAGACCATTTGGGGACCCTAGCAAAATACTAGGTTTGCCATATCTATGGGCCGACTCTATTTAAGGGGGTCATCAAGAGATATTGTTGGAGATGCTCTTATTACCCTAAAACTATATTTTGTTTTTTGTTTTTTGTTTTTCATTTTGTTTTATTTGATTTTGCTTCATCAACCTCCGATGAAAGTTTGTTAAATTCCCATTAAGGGAGGTGAAAGGTCACCTCCAACCACCTCCACCAATGAAGGGGTTTTGAAAAAAAAAATCAGAGAAAATAAAAGGAAAAGATAGAGAAAAAGACAGAAAAAAAAATAGAAGTAAAACGGGGGCATCCTAATTCATCGCCATGCTTCTATGTCATTTAAAATTAAATTATTAATTTGGTGACAATCACAAAAGTAGAAGAGAAAATAGTAGCATAAATTTTAAGAACCCTAAAAACTATGACCCGTTTTCACTAATTTCCTTATTTACTGTTATTTTTTTTTTTTGGTTATCATCAGGTGAATTTGGTATTTGAAAAGAAGTCGTGAGTGTTTGAAGGAGCTCGAATTCGTGTTGATACCCTAATGTGAAACAAGATTGATATACAAATTTCGAAATCGAGCTAAAAAGAGTGTCGCAAACTCACAAATATCACATTTGGAAATTAATCGATTATTTAGTATGCAAAAAGTCCCAATTCCCTGAAACCAATTTGCAGGCCAAGTACGACTAAGAAGAAATCAACTTCAGTAATTCACTCAATGATTGATTAAAATAATATCCACCTTTGCTGTGGTCTAAAATGTCCTGGACTTAAAAAAAAAAAGGTTTTAAGATTCAAAGAAAGACAATTGAAAATTAATTATATGACTTAATAAAAGATTATAATTTATTTCATTAATTAACTTGTGAAGACGGATTATAAAGATGATGATTGGTGGCCTAATTCGAACTCAATCTCAAATCAAATGGGTTGAGTTTGGGCTCGAATGATTAAATATTGCACCAAGTACACATCAATTTTTTGTTCATTTAAACTGTCAAATATAAAAATATCAAAGAACTTTTGGGGGAATATCATTTGGGTCCCTGAGTATTTTTGAAACATCAATTTTTTAAACAAGTTTGATTTTTTAGCAAAAGTTTCCCTCACTTTTAAAATGTATATTAAATAGGTCAATCAGATTTTTTTTAAACGATTAAACATGACAGAATATATAAAATGATCATTTTACCTTTAACTTTAATTAAAGAGTTTAAAAATATAATTTTACCCTCTAACATTTTAAAATTTTACAATTCAACGTTTATATAATCCTATCAAAATCTAACACGTGTCACTAAAAATTTAAAATTATATATATATATATATATTTATATTTATTTATTTATATAGTTTATATAAAAAAAATAAAGAATAAAAAAACTAATCTGATCTTATCTTAAATCCCTACAAATTAAAAAAGTTTATATGTAAAACAATTTTTAAAAAAAAAATACCGTCTTCTCTACCACCACCACCATCTTCGTTAAGCATCAACAACATTCAACCCTCAAAAAGTAAAAATAAATAAATTAAATTCATATGGACTCACAACTATACCAGTTCAACCCCAACACC